>BSBN01000029.1:2400000-3000000 GCA_027924645.1 Cunninghamia lanceolata | reverse complement strand
ATGAATTCAGAAAATTGTTTATCCATAGAAAATGAAAGAGGAGAAGATAATGTGTTTGTACTTTGGGAATCATAGTTTGACTACCTTCATCTAAAATCATTAGAGGATTAAAATAGATAGCTTCACCACAAAGGAAATCATCATCTGAAGCTTCTAAAAGACAACTCAAAATATAAAAAATATGAGGCAAATCATTATCAATGTCACTAGTTTTAGCCATTAGGTTGTCTAATTTTTCATGTACTTCTTTGTCATTATGTATTTCGCATGATGAATTAGCATTACAAGAAATAGGAGGCTGACAAGAAGCTACAGGTTTTTTCACAATAATATCTTCAAAATAGAAAGATTCAAAAGTATGATGATCTATTGCCTGTCCTTGTAGGATTCCATCTTCATAATTTTCATCAAGAAACTTGAATGCTTCATATTCGGATTGCATACAAGGGAGAATATAGAGATTTGACTGTTCACTTTCTTTCATCTTGAGAAAACCTTTAAATTCCTTTTCATCTTCCCAAATCAGTGAGTGTTTTTTAATATCCTCAAAGGTGAATACTTCCATTTTTTAAGAAAGAGAAAGCATCTACGAAGATTGACTTGTGTTTGCCTCTCTACTATGCATTACAGTGAAAGATTGTGCAATAGTTGTTGGAATTGAATTAGAATTAGTTATTACACCTTCTAATTGAGTCTAGTGGTTGCCAAAAAGTCCCTAAGAGACAAGAGGAGTATTATTCCCTCAATTTTAAAAAGAAATTTATGATTCCTCATCACTGTCCTCAACATATAAATGATATATTTTTGTAGGTTATGTAGAATAAGATTTGATTGTAGAGGGAACTAAATCACCTTCAAACAAATCTTGTTCACCTAAAACTATGAGATTTAGACAACAATTTGAAAGTGGCATCAAATTTACCCCTTTTTGCATTGAGACTAAGGCATGTATAAGCATGGTCTTTAGGCTAACAATTATGATTTTACATGCATGACATTTTTATTGACTAATTTATTGAAACCTCCAAGGTACATTTATAAACACATTTTTCTTTTAACAACCTTGCAAAAATCAAATCATCTTCAATCTCAATAGCTTCTTTTTGTAAACTATCTAGGCTATGTACCTTATTCCATTTCAAGGTGAACTTGAATTCACGATGCAATGAAGTGATGAAAGTACTTAAATGATTTTATTCATTTGGCTTGTTTGTTTGAGTAGTCTTCTTTAAATATTGGTTAAATCATTCCAAAAACTCCCTTATGGATTAATTTTCCTTCTGAATTTTGAAAAATTGAGATAAAAGTGCATATGTATTAACCACTAATTTCAATCTTTGAAGAAATTTGACCTTCAATCTATCCTAGTTTGTAATGCATCCATCTTTCAAGTGTCAAAACCATTTTACACCTTAAACAATAATTTCAACAAATGATCGTGAAAACACATCTTCTTGAGTGACTCCTAGAATTCTGCAAGCAACTATGAATGCTAGAACATGACTATCAACATCTTGTGAGTTTTCTCCATGAAAATTTTGGAAAATGCTTTCGTGATCCAGCAGGTAAGGTGTGTATTGAGCCAATGCTAATGGGCCAAAGTGAGTTCCCCATGGTTGAGATGGATTTGGTGTCATGATGCAATCCTAAAAATAATTGTAGTGGGTATCTTACTTTCCCTAGTAGAGTCACCAAAATTTGTTGGTAAACAGATTGGTCATTACAATTTAATCTTCAAGAATAACTCTTCTTAGCCTGAAGTCCATCAACAAACTAGCGAATAGCTAGATAGATCTCTATGGAGTAGTGGTCTTCCTCTACTTTGGAGAGGGGTAGCTCCCTTGTATGATCGAATTTGAGATTTTTGTGGTATTGTAGCTAGAAATACCTAAAGGTAAAGAAAAGGAAAATTGATATACTAATTGGGTTTTCATAAGTTTATACAAATATAATGAAGGTTTGTCATAAAATTGGAACACACATTCTTAGATTTATATGATAAGAGAGAAACACAATATATGATACTCTGACAATAATGGAAAAATAGGACACAAATCTCAACATACAATGAGAAAGGCTTGCATAAATAATTTTCAATTAGGATACCAAGATTATAACTACATTTCGCACACACATTACACAGTATGTAAATGTTCTAGTAGATGATTAATAGTTCACACAGTGACAAAAAGGTATACTAATCTAACATAATAAATATCAATAATAATAACATAGAAACACCTAAAGCACACAAATTAAATGCTTCCTTTGTTATTTCATTGAAGTTCCACAACTTCAAAAACCCTTCCTGTACAGATTTTAAATCTAGAAAACCCTCTATTTTTCCCCAATTCTTCTCAAACAAAAAAAAATACTAGAAAAATAGAACCCCTTTACATTCAAAAGTAGTATTTTTATAGCCTCCCAACCAGTAACTAATTTGCAACCAATTTATTTTCAGACTTTACAAGACATTTTAAAATATTACAAATCCTCTTTATGAGTGCTTACCTAACTCAAAATAAATGTTTTAAAAACATTAATACACTTTACTTTATAATTAAATGTTGGGTCATACAAATTTGATGGGCCTATGCCTATCATGGCATTATGTCAAATAGTTTCCATATGTTGGTGCTACCCTTGTTCTCTCAATTCACCTGGCCATTCATTTTCAATGATATCCCTACTATCATTGGTAGAAAACTATTCATGTTTTGTGTATTTCCACATTTCGCAGGTTGTCTATCGGAGTATTTCTAACTATAATACCTAACAAAAAACCCCAATTGGGCTTTGGTTCATGGACTCCAATTGGTGGTCAACCTGGACGTTAAGGATATATGGATAGAAGGTGATTCTTAAATTATTATCAGTACTCTAAAGGCAAAAAATTCAAATAATTTTAAAGTTAACTATATCCTTCAACAAGTAGTATCCTTGTTAGTTATGTTTGCCAACTTCCTTATTTTACACACTTTTAGAGAAGGAAACAAGGTGGTGGATGGTCTAGCCAACATGGCAATAGACCAAGACATGGAGGTAGAAGTGTTCCTCTTGGGGCAATCAAGTTTGCTAAGTATGCTGCTAACTTTGTTGAATGATGACTTGGATTTTTCGCTTGCCAATCAATCTACTCTTTGAGAGAATGGATCTTCCCCCAGGCTATCATACCTTTCCCAATGGCTATGGTATGAGTTCTTCATAATTTTGGTGGGTGTGACGTTAAGGCTATTTAGGCTGGCACGTGGGGAGCTGGCCTATTCCAGATTTCCTTCATTTGGTTGGTAAGTTTAACAACTACCTTGTAATATCGACAATGAGTGACTCCTATGGATTCAAGCTTCTTAACAAAGACGTCTTTCCAAGATCTTTGATATTTGCAGACTTAATTTCAAATAAGGCTCGATCTTAAACAAAGATGGTGGGTTTTTTTTACTATTTTTAGGGGTTGTCTTTGCTTTATACATCACTCATGAAGTATAATGGTCATTAATGGAAAGCATGGGTTTGAAGATTGTCTTCTTTCTATTTTTGACATTCTTATGGATTTCCATATGATGCCTACCTTTTTGCACTAATAGGATTGTATTTGGATTGAACAAGGATGTCCTTCATTCCTCCAATCACATGGATGACATCATGTCAGCTTAGCAGATTGTTATTTTTAAGCCTCTATTTAGTGGCTTTTAATTTCTTGTCTTGTTTGCTGCAACTCCCTAACTCATCCATAGTTACTTATGGCAGAAACACAGCTTAACCAGAGGATCTTCTTTAACCTACTAGACTGAGAGCCAGAGCTGAGAGGAAAGGTTAGGGTCTCATACTTGATGACTCTGATAGATTGGGATTGCACGATGATGCAGTTTACAGTGAGATGCATTGTTGGGCACAGATGGATGAAATACTATGTAGGCCAATTTCTTAACTACTCAGATATTGTCTCCTAAATTCTTTCCAATATAATGGATCTGGTTCAAGATGTAGAATATGTTCATGCTCTTTCCTCTAGTCTCTTCTACAACAATATCTATACAGTGGATAGATGGGCTGTGATGATTAAGGGGTATGACATGGAACAAGGTGATGCCCTAATTTGAGGGCTTTTCAATCTTTGAACTTTGAGAATCTCATCCCCCCACAAGGCAGTCTATATAGCTATGCAATCTTCTCTTAATTCACTAAGTAGTAATGAGATCAATAGAGAGCTTACTGCTTAAAACTTCCTCTTCTCTAAAAAGGACATGTGGTGCATTAAGAATGCCTTCACGAGCATAAGGTTTATAAGACTCCATGCCCTAGATCTCATGCCTCACATTCATATGAACTCTTTTGATGATCCGGAGGAAGGTGATGAAGAAGACTAGGGGGATGTATGACACAATGTAGTGCCTCTAGAACATGCTCCTTTTCCTATTGCTAGTCCCGCAGTTTAATTTATTGGTTGTGGGTGCAATGGTGGAAGCAGTGTTTTTGACGGCTAGGTTGTAGCCTGAAGGTGTGATGGTTTTTGTTGTGGTCTGGTTGCATGGGTGGGCACTTGAATCCTCATGGTCCACAAGGGTCATAATTTTGGATGATCAGCTCGAGTCTAAGGGGTGCTGGCTATTGGGGAGGTGGATTGCTCATGTGTGCAGGTTTCTACTTCTCCTCGTTAGCAGTAGATAAAGTTTGTTCAGTTTTAGCTTTATGATGTATTTGTTTAAATATGGCCAGTTTAGGTCCTTTTGCATGTATTGTTTTGATGGACCTCACATTGTTTTGGTGAATTTCTAAAACTCTGTATAAACTTTTTATAGTAATGGTATGGGTGATCTTTCACCTTTTTCTTAAAAATAACAAATAACCCCAATTCATTTATACATTCGCGGATGGTTATATCTTGTATGAAGGCAACATTTTAGGGAACATGTCAAGGGGAATGTTGGCAAAGGTTCAAAAAGTTTGACTTCACTTGTAAATTGTGCATTGGAGATACATTTCATTTGAGGCATTTTCTAAATAGTTCACATTTCCTGATCATTTTATATCCATCTTTCCCAATGCACTCATATCTAGATAATATCTGATAAAAATCCCAATTTTGTTATGCTTTTATGGATGTCAATTTCTATTCTATGGCTACCATTTTAATACTAGTGTGAGTTTAACCCCTACAAATTGGTTTTGTTTGAAAGTTTTTAAAATCTTCCTAATGAATTCATTTGTGCCCATCCTAGAATCATTGTGTTCCATGAGATTACACTTCTTTGAGGTATTTTTCTAGATCTTCATGCATTTTGTCTATGATTCTATATTTTGCATACAGATCTTCCAGGTGAAATCTCTTTTACATTGAGCTTTGATGAATATCCACACTTGTTCTAGGCTTTCCATTTAGGCACCATGCTTCACATTCATGGTGAACTGTAACTTTTTAATGGGTCAGGGAAAATGGCATTGCACAGGGGTTTTCAGAGGCTGAGTAAGGAGTAGGAAAAACTAGGGTAAATGCAATGAAGATCATCAAAGGTTTGGGAGGTTCTCAAAACCAAGAGAGCCTTTGAATAGTTTCAAATGATTATTTGGTTTCCAGTGCAAGTAAAAGCCCCGACAATGTTATTTAAAACTACCTTTTAAGAGTATGTCAGGGGTTTTGGAGGTTGTCACAACCTACAAAACCTCTAAAAAATTGGTTTTAAATGCCTTTAATAAAGAATTTTAGGGGTTAGGGAGGTTTTCACAACTAACCAAGCCTTTGAAAAAGTTTTTACTTAGTTCAAATCCTTTGAAACATTAATAAAAATGCCTTTATAAAGAAATGTCAGGACTTAGAGATATATTGGAAACTTTTTAGGTGTTAGGTATAAAGTAATAACTTGTTAGGGGTTAGGAGTAAGTTAAGAACTAAAGTGGAGTTTGGAGATTTTAATAGGATTTTAAAAAGGTGATAGAGGGAAATAGCGTGGAACCCAAAGGTAGTAAAACCAAAAAATATTTGAATGATGAGAAATTTTAAAGATTTTAAAATCTAATTACCTCCATTGACTTTGAAATTTATTTTTCAAAATTGCTTTGTGAATTAAAAACTTAAAAAGTAACTAACCCCACTTGGCGAAAACTTAATACAATTTACCCAGCGAACCTATAAGCATGATGAAGGAGATAAATGCATAACTTTTGATTGAGATGGTATTTTCTCCCAAAAACTTTCCACATTGTTAATAATGATGTCACAAGACCCCTGTCAGATGATTTGCTCCATATTTTAGAAAAACCCTTATTTAATCATTTCCATAAACTACCTTCCAAAAACTTGAACTTTTAAAATATTCCAAATAAGAAGGCATATGGATCTAAAAACTTTCTATATTAGGAAAAATACAATCACTGATACCTGCATAAAAGGATTTATTTCCATTCTTTATATATTTAGAGATTTTATTGTTTTCACAAATCACCACAAACAGGATAACTACTCTCAAGTATTTGATTGAGGTAATGAGTGATCCTCCTCCAAAATGATGCTTATGTACTATATTTAATGCAAGAAATGGACATGTACTAGGTTAAACATTACATCTTGATAATGGGTGATCACAACAATTGGGGTGGGAAACAAGCAACATTTTCATTTTATGACCAAAGGTGACTTAACAAAGGCGTTTGATATATGACGATGCTTGTTGTTTTGACACAAAAATTTTAAATTTGGTGGTTTTGAAATGAGGTCAATAGATCTCTAGAGGTTTTTGGGTATTTGTCACTTTCTCTTCTTTGGCAGTTTTATCTAATACTTTGGAATAGTAGTTAGGAAGAAAACTTACTTCTCTTAAAAATATTTTCCTGCTTCAACCAAGATCATGTAAACAAATTGGTCTCTTTAAGGTAACCTAAGTATAATGTTAATAGAAGGACCATCTAGTTTAGCTACTAGCTAGTCATCTATGGTCCTAATTTCTCGTGTCTAGTTTATAGTGCTTGATGCATGAAAGAACTAATTTTATGTATTAGACTAATGTGGGGAAGCCACCTGCATGAACTAGGAAACTAACAAAGGTAGATTCAACAATTGGGGTCCTAGGGTTGGCTTGCATCCTATTCTAAACTTCCTCTAAGCTAACATGCCCCAAGTTACTATCCCCTACTTCAGACAAGGTATTACCTATAATAACAACATGTGCTCATAACCTTAATATTCAAATTTCATTTTCTGAGGTTTTGAGAGAATCCAAATGAGGTGAGTTAAAGTTTGAAGTGGACTTTGATGGATGTTAAGAAATAACAAATATCTTGGTTGATCACATAGATGAAATATGTGTAAGTCATGAAGTCATGGGTTTGAGTTTGGGGAATTTCAATCAAATAGAATGTAGATGAGCTTTTAAATTAACAAAGTAGAAACTCATAGGCAAAACATAATAATTTAGTGTGGAGTGCAATGGACCTACCTTGTAGAGTAGATTGGAATTGATGGAGGATATTTGCTATTGATTGCAAAGAAATGACAGTACAAATACATATTTCAAGGTCAGATGGTCCTTTATTTGAATGATTGGTAATTATAAATGAGCTCTAAGAATACCTTTATATCTTACATTGTCCTTCATTGATATTATGGGGCTCCATCAAACTCAATAAGGAATTTGAAGGGTTCACGAATGTTAAAATGTGTTGTTTCTTTTGTATTGTTTATTCAACTCTACCTTTTTAAAGTATTTTTTAGCATTTTGGTGATTTTATGAACTTGATAACTCACTCAAAAGCCTTTTATTTTTTCTCTTTTACTCTACTTCTTAAAGTTGTATCAAAATTTTAATTATTTTGTGAACTTGCTAACTCACCAAAATGCCTTTTCTTTTTCCCTTTTACTTCACTTTTTCCCTTCTATTTTTAGTTTAATCATTATATTTTTTGAATTTTTTTAGTATGGATAATTTTCATCTATTTGAGCCCCTCTATACAGCACCTAACATAACATTTGTCAAGACCAACCTTTCA
Organism: Cunninghamia lanceolata; assembly: GCA_027924645.1. Lineage (NCBI taxonomy): Eukaryota > Viridiplantae > Streptophyta > Pinopsida > Cupressales > Cupressaceae > Cunninghamia > Cunninghamia lanceolata. Next base: position 2,992,020 of record BSBN01000029.1, on the reverse strand, counting down.
TACCCTAAAAAGTGATGCCTAAGATATTTTAGAGCTATAGAGGTTGGAGTGATAAAGAGACTGCAAATATTTTTCCTTATATTTAGCTTCTATATATGTTCTTTTGAAGTACAAGTTTTTTCTTCTTCCAGTTATCTACTATTTTTAGCCAACCTACATTCCCCATAAAGGATCTAGTGAAGTGAGGTGTTCTATGACTCCAATACCTAAGCCTCAAATAGACTCAAGACTTTTCACATACCACTTTTCTTTCATGTACCACTATCTCCCATGTGCCAATCTAATTGCACATACCTATGGTTATATTGGAAGATTTGGTACATATAAGGTAGTTTTAGTATATAAGAAGGTTTGACATATAAGATGCTTTTGGTATATTGGAAGGTTTGGTATATTAGGTATCTTTGGTATATTGGAAGGTTTGATATATAGGAAGTGTGGCATATAGAAAGGTAGGATTGATAAGTGTTTCTTTTGGGAATGATAAATATAAATTAGTTTTTCTTATGTGTTATACATAAGTTTTAAGTTTAAGAATTATGAGTTATGATAATTGTAGATGTAGGGATTAGGTTTTATGATGTAGGTTTTGTAACTATTATTAGTATTAGGACACATATAGTTTACATGATTTTAGGGTTTAGTCCATCTATCTTAGTTTACCTATTCTACAGTTAGGATTTGAATATTTATGCTAATATGGGTTAGGTTTTATAGTATGGCTCATATAGGGTTTGAGATTTGGGGTTAGGGGTCAAGTAATATGGGCTAGGGTTCATAGTATGGGTCTTATGAATCTAAGGTAAATCCTTAGCATACGGCACCACATTACATCACTTCTAACCACCTCTATCATGGTATTAAAGTATGATTTAGTATATGTTTCATCTCAAAAACCCACTTTGGGTGGGCCCCTTCCTCATCCCATTTAAAATAAAAATAAAAGAAAAACTTTTAAAAACTCTTCTTCTTTTATGACATATGTGATATTCTTGTAGAACTGATCAAATGTTGGCCTAAAAATACATTCCATGCCATCACCAATCCACATATACTACCATATAGAAATAACAAAGTGAACATGTGAGATGTACAAGTCCAATCCAAAGATCAACTTATCAAAACACATAGGAAAAACTTGCCTTTGTCACAAGTGAACTTGCAACAATAATATTTAGTCATCGCAAGTAAATAAAATAATAAGAACATAAAACTTGTTGGCTACAAGTGACAATAGACTAAAGATGCAAGTAAAACTATAGATGCTACAAGTGATGATAACACAAAAAAAAATCATTCCTATCATTCTATTCCCACTATCCAAACAAAACCTCTAGAAAAACTAGGAACATTTTGAGAAAAGGAATACATTGAATCTAGTTGGGGGTGAGTGTGCCCTATGAACATTGCAAGCATCCAAAACTCTAGAAGTAGAGCAAAATACAAAAGGAGTAGGTAATAACCATATAGAAATTAAAAAATGTACATTTCAAGACATACATGATTGAAACAAGGATACATAATGACAAGAACAAAAGAGGGGAAACTTACATGCAAAATTTGTCATAAATAAACAAGTGGGATGTTTCCCCCATTAAGCTATTGCACACACCAACTCATTGCAGAAAATTAATACAAGCCAATGCCTACATACACTCTCATGCCTTATGACCACAAGGAAAATTAAGCCATTTACTTCCCCGTGTAAAAGACAACTTTTTCAAACAAAGTTGCACAACTTTGAACTAGCAATGACATATATAATTGGTTGTAGTACAATGTGTATAATCTCTATATGCATGAGCAAGTTTCTAGTCTTACTATCACAAAGCTTGAGCCAATCACTAATACAACCATAATAACAATATATCCCTAAGGAAAAGGAGAGTGGCTCTAAAAGAAAGATCCTAATGGTCATATGGTAAGGAAAAATAGGTATGATAAAAAAATTTATCTACACCTAATACTCCATCTTGTACATTAAACAGAAAATATTCAATCTCTGGTATATACAATTATGTTGCACTAGATTGGTTTTCATGTTCGTTTAGGTATTGCAAATTGTTTTCAATAGTACATAGGCTTAAATCCAAAGAAAAATATTTAAAATTAAAATTAGCACAAAATTTTGGAATAGTGTGAGCTTGGTTCCAATAAAAATAAAATCTTCACATGAGCACAATTCTATATGGCATGGCCCTTCATTGATAATCAATCTAAGAAAGTTTAATTGAATTAGCCTAATTGAACTCCTTTCTCATTCCCCTTTTTCTCCCGACCACTATGATATGTGTTGGATCTTATTATGCAACCATGTTTTTACTAAGCTTTATGTTGTAGTAATGATGGCCCATATATGATCTTATGCTCTTATCAATATCTTGAGAAGAAATCTAATTATGATATTAAGTTCCAAGGGCTACACTATGTTTATGTGATATACACTATTATGCATTTGGTGTGCTTGGGGATGATATGGTTGAGCATACATCTTATGTAATGGAGCTCATTATATTGTGGAGGCTTGTGAGCCATTGACCAAATTTTGTTGTAAGAACCCCAATAGTTCTCAAGGGTTCTTAGGATTCCTAGGCTCCTACTATTGCACCATTAGTTGAACCATAGCCACATTATACTCTATTGGCCCCTTCTATTTGGTTTCTCACATAGAGTGTGATGTCATCCAATGCAACACAACATGCCCATGCATATCTTAAATGTGGTAGGTAGTGGTCAATTCTAATTGTGGCACTATTGTCTTGCTTGAATCCATGCCATTTGTGCCCACATGTTAAAACAATAGTGCATCCTACAATTGAAATTCCTATTCCAAAAAAAGATCTAAGTGACTATTTGTATAGGGATTATGGAAAAGTTTGTTACTAGTCTAATTTTAGCTCATCTATCTTTGAATCCTTAGAAGAGGGGGAAGAACCTCCAACATAGATTCTTTGAAGGTGTACATAGTGTAGGCAACCATATAAAAGGTATTCACCTAGTGACTAGAGATGCATTTTTCTTTAAATAGTAAAATGGATGAATTGGGATTTGTAGAAGAGCCATTAGGTATGAATGATGTGGAGTCATAAAAGATTACCATGGATGAATAAATAGAAGATTTGGAAAATAACAATACATGGGACCTAGTACCATTTACTGAAGGATGAAAACATGTAGGTTGTAAATGGATGGTGAAGTACAAAGCATGATTTGTTGTGAAAGGTTACTCTTAGGTTGAAGGTGTTGATTACAATGAGATATTTTCTCTTGTTACAAAAATGACATCCATTAAAGATTATTTATTTCTATTGTTGCATCTTATCATATAGAGGTTGAGAAAATAGATGTGAAAATGGCATTCCTTCATTGTGATTTGGAGGATGATATTTATATGACACATCTAAAGAACTACATCATGAAAGGTAAAAGTAATTTGGTTTGCAAATTGAATAAATTCTTGTATGGCCTTAAAAAAGTCCTAGAATGTGGTACTACAAATTTGATATTGTTGGCAAGAGACACATTGGAACTTCATGATTATTGTCATTGATGGCAAGAAAGGTTAGCCCACACATCCACAGGACATGATGAGTCTCTACCGGAAGGTAGATTGCAGAGTATTGTGATCCGATAAGCAAGAACAGAGCATGTGGCAAGGTCTGACAGTCAGCTTCAGATCTCTCAGAGGAAGTATCTTGGTGAAGTACAGATTTGTGGAAGTCAAGAGGACTACCTTGACTGATAGATTCCAAGGATTTAGCCTCTGGTGATAGATGAAGAAAAATATATGAATACTTGAGTGTCGAGTTCCTGATTGGTAGTGTGGACAGAGGAAGAACTGACTGGCAGAACATCAGACATTATTCCGGATGTGTTACTGATGATGGTAAAGATTCTTAAGGCATAAGTTATAATTGGCTGACATGATTGATGACTTCTACAAGTATATCCTTGATCCGCATTACTTGGTAAGCAAGGATTTAGCTGGTAGATCAGAGTTCATGGAAAATATTGACTATTCTGGATGCCAACTAGAAAGGTGATGAAATCACTTGTGCGTATATATATAAGATGGTTTTAGTTGTGAGATGTGTTGTGGTTTTTGTGGAGTGTGAAGAAAAGGAGTAAAGTAGAGTGAAAACAAAAAGATAGGTCTGGTATGTGAAGGGACAACATCACTAAGGAAGAGAAAGGATGAAGTGCAGTAGATCAGTGTACTGAGTTTAACCAGAACTAAACTCCAGCATATGTAGATGCTCCTTATTAGTTCAAGTATTGTATTACACTCTTTGTAAATTGTAGACAGTGAGTCTCTTGTAGGCGGTGGGCCTCTTGTGAGCAGTGTGCTCGGGCAGTGAGCCCTAATTGGCAAGTGCCATTTTGTAGTCCTATTCTTCTAACAGAGAATACAATCTTGGGTTAATCACCCCGTGGTTTTATCCCTTAATAGGGTTTCCATGTCAAAAATATTGTGTCATGTGTATTTCCATTTCATGGTTATCTTTGCTTGTTTGAATTGATGCTACACTAATTATTAAGAAATCAAGAAAGCTGAAATAATTAAGATAACTGATTCACCCCCCTCTCAGTTATCAACAATTAGTATCAAAGCCAAGTTCCTCCTAATAGAGTTTAACAGCTTGAGGAAGATCTGGGATTTCAAATGGATGTATATGGTTTAAGGGAGCAACTCAAGACTGCCCTTGATGATCTTGAGCAGTCAAACTCTGAAGTCAATGAATTAAAGAAAAGACTCAAATAGGCTGATGATTTCATGAAAGAACTAAAAGACAAATTAAGTCTCTCTATGAAAAAGAGAAAGGAGCTACTTCAGCAATTGGCAAGTTAAGGTGAAGCCAATGATACAAATGAAGATCTGAAGGAGAAAACCAAGTTATGTGAAAATTTATCAAAAGAAATCATTATGGTAAGACATGAAATGGAATCAGGAGTTATGAAGTTTACCCAAGAGGTTGAAGAGAAAAGAAAAACTGAAGATGATCTAAGACAATCTCTCAAGGAGAAATCAGAAGATTGCCACAAGATGGATAGAATTATCAGACATCTTGAATCTAATCTTGAAGATGCTAAAGATAATGAAGAAAAACTTGAGGATCAAATTATCTCTCTTAAAAGGGATCTTCAAATAGCAAATGAATATAAAGAGAAATTTAAGATTAGTTCTGCTCAACTTCAAGTTCTTCTTGAAAGTCAAAAGAGGGTAGATGACAAGTGTGGTTTGGGATATGAGAAAGGAGAAAGCTCTGGATCTGGTCAGAAGAATCTTAGATTAGAAAATTCAAGGAACAGTCCTAGAAGACCTCCGGTAAGACAGCCTAATGCTCAAAGATATCCATCCTTCAATGGATATTGCCACAACTACAATAACTTTGGTCATAAAGCTAATCAGTGCATAAAGAGAATTAATAAAACTAATACATCCTTCTCTAGATAGTGTTTCAACTATAAAAGGTATGGTCACAAATCTCATGAATGCAGAAATATGCAAATAAACAATTCATTTAATGGTAGATGCTTTGCATGCAATAGAATGGGTCATATGGCTGATCAATGCAGATCAAGAGGATATCAATCAAATATGGAAAGAAATGTTGTTTGCCAAATTTGCAATGGATCTGATCATATTGCAAAATTTTGTAGAAGCAAGAATCAGGATAAAAGAGGTCTGGTATATCATAATCATAATCAAGATAAGGGAAAAGAAAAAGTGAATGTGGATGAAGTTCAAAGTGAGATGAACAAGATTTGGGTGAAGAAAAGTATAGAGAATGTAGGGGATTGATCCACACTAGACTCTGGTGCTGATATTCCTTCCAGAAATTAAAAAGTGAGCTCTAGCTCAAGGGGAGACACAAAGCAAACCTTGTTGCCCCAGCCAGTCAATTGGTGCCAGAACTAGCACAAGGAGAGTTGTAGATTAAAGGGCTCATAAGAGAAACATCTAAGTAAACCATGGTTAAGATTTGGAAGATCTACAAGATGTTTAAGGTCAAGATTGATCCGGTTCTTCAAGTCATCTGAATAAGGCAAACTAGAATGACTTAGGTCGAGCATTTATTGCAACTTGATATTAGGGTTTGCGGAGCAATATAAGGGTTTTCTCATTAAGCATTTGTTCATTCTGCATCAAGAAGAAACGAAAAGAGGCTCTACAACAGAAATTCCTCAAGCCCATCAAAGATCATCTGCAAAATCTGATTCATCAAGCAATTGATCTGGGTCACTTCATGTAACCTAGAAGCGCAAAAGTTCAAGGCCATCTGAGATAAGCATTTTGCAAAATAAATTCATTTCCCCTATTTTGAAGAAGATGAATGGGTCTGGTATGTGTTGAGCAGAGTACATGATAGCTTCCTATGGTTGAATAGACAATTTAATATCACCAAAGATGCAATTAGGGTAGTAACCGGTCTGCATTCATCCGGTGGGATACTTGTTCTCAAGTCTGTCAAAAATCAGATAGTGAGTGATGTAACCGGATCAAAATTTGACAAGAGAGCTATGACAATTGAAGATATCACTGATCTGGATATAAAATTTGCATCCATGATAATTGGTTACAAAATTTATCACTCTAGTAGGGAAAATTTAGTACCGGGAACTATAATTTATACAGCTTATCAGATGCTAAAAGAAAATACTGACTATGATCTGTGTGAATTTCTTCTAAACCAACTATTGGAGAATCTATAGAAGATCAAGAAGGATAAGAAAAATTCCTTCAAGTATGGTGGGCTAATATTGTGTTTATTGTTCTACTTCATGAGTGAGCTACTCGGATCAAGTGGTTGGGTTTGGCAGAATGATAGACCTGTTGCAATCCAAATCAAAGACTATTTGCATGGGCTTGGAGATGCCAAGACAAGAAATACAGCTATGTGGGGTTACTTCAAGAACTTCCAAAATTTGATGCAAGCAAGAGAGAGAATTCCCAAATCTCTAGTTGAAAAGTATAAGGATACAGTTTGTTTTATGGTTGAAACTGATCAGTGCCAAATGGAAGTTGTGGACCCAAGGATAGTCTAGATCATGCCAATGGGGTATGAGGTGGAAGAGAAACTTGTGGAGCTGCATGTCCAACACATGCTTAGTCAACCCAAGGATCCCAAAATAGAAAGGTTTGGAACCTTTGAAGAATTGAGTATAAAAATTCATGTGGAACTTAGACAACCAGAGGTAAAGAGAAAAGTGAGAAAAGAAGTAGAGAATATTGCCAAAAGATATGGCATATCAAAAGAAGCTCTTGATGCCAATAGAGAAAAGGTGGAAAGGGCAGAGAAAGAGAAGGAAGAAGCAAAAAAGGAAAGTGATCCAGTGAAAGCCCCCTCCTTGACCAAATCCTCTAAAAGGGCTGCACCTATCTCAAATAAAAGTTCAAAGACATCAAAACATGAAGTCCAGACATCTGGAAAAGGAGAGAAGAGAACAAAGAAAAAGGTAACAAGATCCTATGTTAGCTTGAAGGATGATGAAGAAACTGAATCAGACGATGAGGTGAAGAAAATGAGGAAAAAGATGAAGATATCCAGTGAAAACAAGGAGGCAGAAGCAGAAGAGTTTGTTGAAAGAGCCACCCTGTCCTTAGATGATATAGTTAAGGCAATCACTGTGGATGGAAATCTAAAGCCATTAACAGAATTTTATGATAAACACATTGAAGCTAATAAGAAGAGTCTGCAGGATGCCACGGTTAAGTATCTGAACATTTACAACAAGGCTTTCATTGAGATTGTATCTTTAGTTCCTAAAATCCTTGAGAAGGAACTTGAATTAAGGAAGAATAATGCCAAAGAAAAGGATATGGAGATCTGGGAATAGATAGCTATTCAGCTTTATCCCTCAATCACTCCTAAGCAGAAGAGTATGATCTTCAAAGATTGTAAGGATGAATTCTGGAGCAAAGCTAGAATGAATCAGCTTATGCTTGGAAAAACTGACGAAGTAGCAAAAGAGACAGAAGAGATCCTCCGAAATGCATACAAAAGATTCAACATTCCTATTATAGAGGACTTAGGTAATGATCCCTCAGCTACAAACATTGATGAAGAAGCTACTGAGACAGTAGCAGAAGAGGTTAAGGAGACAAGGGAAGATAAGATAAGGACTTGGAATCCTCTGCTCCGGAAGAGGTGGCCCATGAACAAACAAATATCTCTCCTTCGGTTTCCCCTACAGTCTCTGGATCTAAAGGAGAAGAAAGAATAGAGGAGAAAGAAGAAGAAGTGAAAGGAAGAGACACTGCAAAAACTTGCAAGGACTTCCTGACAAAAGAAATATTGGAGATTGTTGAACCGGAGTTACTTCAAGGTCCATTTAACTTTGACTCTCTCTCCCTGGTTCAAACAATGAAGATAGCTTCATTTGCCAATGCAAAGGCAAAAGAAAAACTCCTAAAGTCTCACATGGAAGACTTTGAGCTAATAGAAGCTACATCCGGTATTTTAGAAAAGATCATGCCATCTTTTTAGAAGGATTCCTTAGCTTCCTCATCTAGAAATCTCAAATCTCTAGTCAATAGTGTTAGCACACATTTTGATTCCCTAGAGAAATCAGCAAAAGATAAGGTCCGGAAGGAATTCTTGGCAAAACCATTATCAAAGGTACAAGGGTTAATAGCTAATGATAGGAGAAATATGAATATTGGGATAAAGAGCTTGGAAAATGCTCTTAAGGATGGAGGAGATATATATAAATTCTATATATCTTGGACCACAGTAACAACAGATATTGAGAAGAAAGTAAAAGAACAGGAGGACAAACTGAGAAATCTATCAAAGAATTTTGATCCTCTCATCCTCCATAATAAATCAAGAATATCAGACTATTGCAATCTTGAATGAAATCAAGAAGCTAGAGAAGGAAAAGAAAAATAGAATAAGCAGGTCAGGTGCACTAAGAAGGATAATTATCCCTAAGTTAGAGGCCATGCATGAGGCCATAAAAGAAACCCAGATCACAGCCTGGACCAGTGATCCGATAGATCTAAAAAGGGTAGATGTGTTTGCATTCCTGTTAAGCGGTCATATATCAATTTTAGATAGAATGAAGCAAAGTTGGGCAATAGAATTTGTCCAATTGAAGACAACTTTTGCATTCTTCAGTATATGTAAGTATGCCATATGTATATACTTATGTGGCCAAGTATAGTTGAAATTTTAAAAATTTTGGTTTGCGGATCCTACCCTTTGCCATTGATGTCAAAGGGGGAGTGAAGAATAGTGAAAAATGAGGACTTCAGCTAAGGGGGAGCTTTGGAAAATGTACATAGAGACTGAGCATTAGCCAAGGGGGAGTATAGTATAACACTTAGTCATTTTTCACTAAGTGTTGCCATCAATTCCAAAGGGGGAGATTGTTGGCAAGAGACACATTGGAACTTCATGATTGTTGTCATTGATGGCAACAAAGGTTAGCCCACACATCTATAGGACATGATGAGTCTCTACCGGAAGGTAGATTGTAGAGTATTGTGTTCTAGTAAGCAAGAATAGAGAATGTGGTGAGTTCTGACAGTCAGCTCCGGATCTCTCAGAGGAAGTATCTTGGTGAAGTACAGATTTGGGGAAGTCAAGAGGACTACCTTGACTGATAGATTCCAATGATTTAGCCTCCAGTGATAGATGAAGAAAAAGATATGAATACTTGAGTGTCGGGTTCCTGATTGGCAGTCTGGACAAAGGAAGAACTAACTGGCAGAACATCAGACATTATTCTGGATACGTTCCTAATGATGGTAAAGATTCTTAAGGCATAAGTTATAATTGGCCGACATGATTGATGACTTCTACAAGTATATCCTTGATCCACATTACTTGGTAAGCAAGGATTCAGGTAACAGATCAGAGTTCATGGAAAATATTGACTATTCCAGATGCCGACTAGAAAGGTGATGAAATCACTTTTGCATATATATATATATATATATATATATATATATATATATATATATATAAGATGGTTTTAGTTGTGAGATGTGTCATGGTTTTTGTGGAGTACAAAGAAAACCAATAAAGTAGAGTGAAAGCAGAAAGGCAGGTCCGGTATGTGAAGGGACAATAGTACTAAGGAAGAGAAAGGCTGAAGTGCAGTAGATCAGTGTACTAAGTTTAACCAAAACTGAACTCCAGTATATGTAGATGCTCCTTATCAGTTCAAGTATTGTATTACACTCTTTGTAAATTGTAGACAGTGAGTCTCTTGTAGGCAGTGGGCCTCTTGTGAGTAGTGTGCTTAGGCAGTGAGCCCTAATTGGCAAGTGCCATTTTGTAATCATATTCTTCTAACAGAGAATACAATCTTGGGTTAATCACCCCATGGTTTTCTCCCTTAGCAGGGTTTCCACGTCAAAAATATTGTGTCATGTGTATTTCCATTTCATGGTTATGTTTGCTTGTTTGAATTGATGCTACACTAATTATTAAGAAAGTTTAGAAAGCTGAAATAATTAAGATAACTGATTCACCCCCCCTCTCAGTTATCAACAGATACATATGTGTTGAGTTTGAGATTTGAGAATTCTAAATTACATCACTATGTTCATTATAAATCTAATGGCGTTCATTTCATATTTATTACATTATATAGCGATATGAATATGTTATTTATTGGTAAAGTTAAAGGAATAATTTCAAAAGTAAATTCTAAACTTGTAGGTAAATTTTAAATTAAAGATCCTTGTGTATCTAAACACATTCTTGGAATGGTAATAAAAATAGATATCTAGTGAACTAAAAACTATGGCTTGGCTAGAGTAAGTATGCCAATTCAATTTTATAGAGGTTTAACATGTAGGAATGTAGACCATTGTGTGTTCCTATAAAAATTAGAATGAAGTTAAATCTACTTCACAATGTCTAACATCCCCATTGGGGATGGAAGACATGAGTAGAGTGCCTTACTAGAGTGCAATTAGAAGTTTGATGTTTGATATGATATGTACTAGACCATACACTACTGAAGTAATGGAAGTTCTTTCAAGATATATGTCTAATCCTAGTAGAGCTTAATGGGATGTAGTTAAAAGATTCTTTAGATATTTGTATGGTACCTTAGATTATTCCTTGTGTTATCATGGTAATTTGATAGTAAAGAATAATTCCCTCAATATTCATGGTTATGTTGATTTAGACTAGGCAAGTGATGATGATAGTATAAGATCCACTAGTGCTTATGTGTTTTCTCTAATTGGTGGTGTAATTAGTTAGATGAGTAAGTGATAGGTTGTGGTTGATTTATCCAGTATTGGGGTTGAGTATATGGTAGCTACTTATGCTTCTGAAGAAGCCATTTGGCTTAAGAGATTATGTTCAAACATTAGAATAAAATAGGGTGCTGTGATAGTTTATTGTGATAGTCAAAGTGTGATTTTCCTAGCTAAGAACCCAACTTTTCATGCTAGCACCAAGCATATTGATGTATAGTATCATTTTTTGAGAGATATGGCCAATGATGGTAGGGTGAAGTTAGTTAAAGTATATACTTTGATGAAAGCTGTAGATTTAGTAGTTAAGCCTATGCGGATACATAATTTTAGATAGTGTTTAGAGTATATGGAACCTTTCACCCCTCGAAATTAGATAATGGTGTTGATATTCCATTTTTTCTCATGCAATGTGTTCAAAAAGTGGGAGAATTTTTAGAAAAGTGTCTCAAATATGCAATTACATAAAGTGCAAATTTTGGTTTATAAAAATTAATAAAATCAATTTCTAGGCTATAGAGTTGGTTTTTGGAAAAAATAGCTATTCCAAGTTCCCCAACATATCTTGTAGTTGTGCCCGGTGTGTAGATAACTCTTATCTTTTCAATTTAAAATAAACAAGACTCAATCAACCTCCTAGATCAAAACTTATGGCCTTGAAAAGTTAAACCTCCCACATTGGAAAATGTAAAAATAAGTTAGACATGGAAAAGCATTTAAGGGGGAGTTACATGTGTTGACCAACTTATGATGTGTGTTATGACACATTGCAAGGCATCTTTGATTGGAGATAATGAAAACCTAATGATTTGGGTGTTGCTTTTGGGTGGTTTTGGCTCATGGTTTTCTAATTACCATTTGATGGTTTCATGTATTTTATATCCTATCTATTAGGTGCTTGAGATGAATTTTGTGTGTGAGAGTCTTATAGATATTGTTAAGTTGCCTCAAAATATCTAGTTGGTGATACTCCTGTGAAGGCTTTCTCTGCAAGTATATGGTAATTTTGTTAAGATTTTTGAATAATATATTGGGTTACTTTTGGAGTGTGGAGTTTTTCTCCTGTAAGGGTTTTCACAATGCTATGTTTTGGTATGACTACTATTTATATTTATTTTTGTAACAATTTAAAATATTTGAAATGCTTTGTATAATCTTCCTCTCAAGATTATTGTAGGAAGTTTTTTTGTTACCTTATCTTCCTTACAAAGATCACAAAATAGATGGCATAAGAAAAAATTCCTAAGTATAAATGACATCAACCACACAATTCATATTCATAGCCACTTGTTTCAACATGCACCCCTATGGGTTTCTCTTTTATGTCATGAATGTATAACCTCAACATAGGGCATGGTATAATGAATAAGAACAATATCTTGGCACACATTATTTTTCTTTCTTATTATCCAACTTACCAAGTGAGCGAGTTGTCTCCTCTTGAGTATGCTCAATGTTTATCAACCCTTTGTCTATAAATTTTTGGCTTTTACCTAGATTAGGAGAGAATGGTATATTATAGAAGGTAGATTTAGTAGATATATATGCCATGTGTATAGTACAAGAACAAGGATTAAAAGATAAATAATGATATAGAATATTGATAAGTCCATGATATCCTCATGTTAACTAGGGCTAGAGAATAGTAAATGAAAGCATTAGCCAAATTCATGAAGTGTAAAGAAAGCATGATGTACAAAACCATTCTAAAGATTTCAAATGAACTATTTTGAAAAATCTAGACTTATAGCAATTTTGGATTTCCAAATTCTATTTATATTAATTTGAATTTCATTCAAAATGGACTAAGACTATATTCCAAATAAACTAGCCCTATTTCAAATAAAATGGATCAGGCATTTTTTAAAATAAGATAAAATTCATTTAAATATGAAAAGATATAGATTATTTAAAAAATAAAGTTTAACTCATTCCAAATAAACATGAAATATTTCAAATAAATTGGACTTAAATCAATAATTTTAAATTATCTAGACTTATAACTAGGCATACTTTGAAATGCTATTTAACATAAATTAGATAGTTCATTCCATCGTTCACGGCACAATGTGATGTTTAAATTGTGGTATTGTTATCCTTGCCACCAAGGCTCAAACCCCTGCTAGGCCAACAAGCTCATGGCCTTTGAGCCTTACTCTATCGATAAGCTCATGGTCCTTGCATCCTTGCAAGGGCCCTGTTGGGCCAATAAGACATAGGTTTGAACTACCAGCATTCATGCTAGGAATTCATGTCTTGGGATGACTTCCCCCATGTTGTAGGCTACTAGTTCATAGCTCTAATTAAAAGCATTCACTAATAAAAAAAACAGTTCATCTCCATATCCTTGTTAGGCATAGGCATGTAGAGACACACCATACAACAAAATCGTAGGAAAGATATTTGTATTAGTGTTGTATTTGGTGAGCAATTTAAGGGATAGATGAGGTTCCCTATAGTGATATTATACTTGATGGTACATTCTACAGATGCAAGTGGTTGCTCCTCATTGTTGACATCCTTATCTTACTAGATTTAAAGGATTTTTCTATATCACATGGTGTTATTAATATTTGTGGAGATATATAGGATCATAGGGTCTTTTTTCTATAGATAGGTGCATGCTATACCATCTATATGATGATCTAAATAGATTTATTGTTTACACAATGTCTAGTATTAGGACTACATCACTTTTACAAAATTGGGCATTTGAGCACATTAAAATACCCCATTATTCTATATAACCATAAACTAAAGTAGTAGGCACACCATTGGTAGACCAATTGGCACTATTTTTTTGTTGATGGAGGGAGGGAATGCCCCTTTGAGCATAGAAACAAAATTTTGACAATCTCTCCATAAGAAATATCACATGGAGGCATTTAGGTAGTTTCCTATAGATGTAAAGATGATAATTTGAATGAGATGGGATTAGGTAGTCTAAATGGTATATCTATAGGTATACTACTATTATGGAGAGTTTTCTAGTTTGAGAGTGTGCTTCAATATTTTGGCATTCAATAGACAGTGCCCCCAACATCCATTTTTTACTAACTTCATTTGTGACCACCATTTAGAAAATGGGAGAAGGGTGAAACCTCAATCATTGGGAAAGCTTCATGGATGATGATGAACATTATGTTTTAGTGGAGCCTACAAAGGTGGATGATACAAGAGTGTCTATTGACTTTCACACATGGTAGGATGGTGAGAGACTAAATGGTTATTTAAGTATAAAACTAAAATAATTAAATTTATATTTCGATTATAAGGGAATAAAAACCCTTTTATATAAATCTAGGATTATTAAGGTTGAAAGCACAATAGTGTGTCCCTCTTTTCAGCATTATTAAACAAAAAAAAAAACATTTTTCAGCATTTAGCACATTCTATCAATTATATCAAACAAGTTGTGAAGAATTTAAAAATAATAAAAACTAGTGATTTGTATCATGTTCTCTGTAGATTCAATTTCCTTTTTGTTTTTGAATTTTTATAAAATTATTTCTATCATTTTTGGTTAGTTTTCAATAAATCTTTTATTGTTCTTTTATAATTTTATAGTGAGTGTGATTTTACCACAATGCATAACTTTTACTACAAATAAAACCATTCTAGGATTTCTTGGAATTAGTTTAGTAACTTCAATATCTACTATGTGGATATTTTTTGGTAACTTTTCATTGAATATTTTTTATTAATAATTTTTTGATTAGTACTAATACAAATTTAGAGCTTGATTTTACGATAACATATTTCTTGTAGCCTATTTAATGAAATTGATTTTCTTTTGTTAAAAAAACACATTGACGTAGAGTGTAGTGCAATTTTGTTTAATAAAATCTAGAACTCTTTATTTTTTAATGTACTTATCTTTCTTATAAAATTAACAAAAAATATAATATTAAAAAAATAATATAAATATTATACTTTTTAAAAAGATAAATTTGAAGAGTATGTACTCCTAAAATCTCATCTCCAAGTGACTTTGTTTGACCCCTATGTGTATAACATGAAGTGCCATGTTTTGTCCTCTAAAGTTATAGCATGTTGATAAGAAGGAAAAAGGCTACCATGAGGGGGTGTGACATAATTAGGCTTGATCTAAGTGGGTTCAATCAAAACCCCTTCAATTTAACTCACCTTGCACATTTCAAACGCTATCCCTCTATCATATATAGTTTTCTAGTGAACCCCCTAAGATTGAACCTCCACTCACCATAGGTTGCCACATGATTGATGATTAGGTTCAATTGAAGCCCTCTTAGATCAAATCTAGATGATTTTAGGTGCAATTTTTGGCCACATTTTTAATTTTGGCCCAAATGTGGGGCTCATTATTGTGCTTCCACCCTTAAATGAATGCATAGAATAATCATGCAATTAACCTAGACTTATATTAAGGATCTAGGTCAATAAATTGAAGTACTCTAATTATAAATTTGTAAAGTTCAATGGGAATCCCATGTCACAATATCCTAGATCAACATGAATGAAGAAAGTTACAATAGATGCAAGCACAAAAAAATGATTCATGATGCAAGGAAATAAGTTATTCTAAAATAGTGGAAATTAATAATTAGAATCAACCACCAAATTGTTGGATGAAGTCCATATAAATAGTACTCCTAGATGCATGAATAAAGGAGATGACATGTAAATGGGTAATGAGTTTAAGTATCAATTAGTATATCAATTAACTCAATTTGACTAAGACAAAGGTAACCTTGACTGAATAGAGGTGGTACTTGGCTACCATCAATCAATAACTAATGAGACAATGTTGGTACTTGTGTACCTCAAGTCAAGGTATACACATGTCATTAAAATAGCTATCTAAGTGAGTGAAATTAAACATTTCTAATATCCTAAGTAAAGTTATTAAATAAGTACAATATCAAACTTCAGATATAAATACATATCCAAGATGAAATAAGAATATTATACCAATGAAATTAAATGCAATGGATAGGCTACTTAGTTCTCAATTCAATAAGGGAGCATAGATTTTGAAGATTTACAAAATCAATTCACCATAGTTTAGAAATTCATGTTCTTAATGTACTTACTATCTCAGAACTATAACATACTCTAAATATTCTATGGATTAGTCTTGAGTAGCTCAAATTTTACCCTATGATACAAATTCAACCTTTGATGTGTAGTTTTTATCTAGAAAGTAGAAGAATTTTTTGAAACCTAATTCCCTATAGTATCTGATATATACTAGTGATTAAGAATGGTAGTATTTAAAAATACCTTTGGGAAGTTGTTGGATCACTAGGGTCAAGTTCTCCTAGATCAACCTCCCTTTTCATACCGTCTTTATGTATTTAGTAAAATGATTGCAAATAACATGGACAAACTTGTTAATGGCCTATGGGATCGTAATGTAGACTAAGATCATTTTTATGAAATGATTCTAGAATGAATGTTTTTTAATCTCTATAAGTTCTCCTTATTCAACCATATTAATTATTCACACAAATGAATGAATTTAAATACCGAGACAAATCAATATGACACACAAACATGTACCAAGTAAACTCACAATGACTAGTGAAAAAGGGCTAGAAGGTTAGTATCTAAATTTAAAATTTTTAATTTAGGGTCAATTATACACTTGGGATTGACCTAAGATAGAAAAGTGTTAAGCTTGAGGCAAGTATTGAATGTGTAGAGATGGGTGCTAATATGAATCTGATATATGACTATAATTGGGAATATGTGGTTTATAATGGTGAATATGTGGGAATGAATAAAAATAGGAATGAAGGTAGAATGCATGAAAGTAGGTGTAAATGAATGTGAAAAAGATAGAAATAAATATCAAGGTTGTGAATAAGACTTAACACAATAGTGTGTTAATTGTTAATATATGATTGTATTAAGTCATTCTATTAAAATAAACCCAAAAATAAATAAAAATTGACACAGATGTACTAAGTTTACTATTGCAATTCTTTATCATATTTTTAAAAAATAAAAGATTATTTGATATTTAATTAAAATATAATTATTTTTTAATTAATAAAAGTTATTGATTGTTTCACATCAAAATACACATCATGAAACTACTAAAGAAATAGGCATTGTGAAGTTGTGTGCAATAAGTTCTGTACAAAGGGGTAATGTGTGTAAATTATGTCTTGATGATATTTAGTGAACGATTGTTCTATCCTTGAATATAAATTAGACAAATGAAGGTGGAATAATTAGAAGGCAATCCCAAGATTGTTATTAACAATAAATTTAAAATATAGTCCTCGCTAATTATATGGGCATTCGATGAAACTGAAAAGGTTCCACACTGGATTGTGAAATAATGATAGAAACTAAATATTGGATGAACATGACTCATATTTTGTTTTCATACTCATTCCCTAGTATGAAAGTACTTTGTATAATAAAACACTTCTAATAAGATATGAGAGAGCTAAGAGCTAAAGATTGTACACTAGATACAAAACCAATGGATAAGAAGACAGACTTGAAATCACTTAATTTTTTTATATTTCTCCCTTACTTCTTTAATTTCAATGCAATACAAGTGCAAATGAATGAGTCCAAAGTCACATAATATTGTGTCATTTCTCGATATATAATTGTATTAAAAGACAACTAAGGTAGGTATATAAATTTCACCATTACAAATATAAGAAAAAAATAATTTTAAAGAAGGTGAATCTTATGTAAAGGTACATTTTATCAAGAAAGGAAATTAAATATTATTATTTATTTAAAGGTATTTACAAGTATACATGACATAAACTATGTACTAAATCAATATATCTTATGATAAGATTAAAATGAGATCATAGAGTGAGTGGGAAATAACATGAAATATACACTTTTCTCCTACAATAATAATAAAAGTTGCATATTGATAATATAAATCTCCCCAAAACAAGAGTGTTTATTAGTTACATAAGGAAACATCAATTGTGATAAAAAGAAGGAAAATCAACGTAGACACCTAAATTTTCTTGTAAGGATTCTTCATTGGAAAAAATATACACCTAAGACGATGTAGGAAAGGAAATAGTAATAGGAAAAGAAAAATGTGAACCAACATAAAATAAAACATGTTAAGTAATATAAGAATGATACCCCCAAGTGGGAAGAAGGAAAAACATGAATCATAATATAGAATGTGAAAAAAAATTAGGAGGTGCAATAAAAATATTATGAAGAAAGGGATCAAAGTGTATGGATACACAAGGAAAATGGATGAGTAAGCAAGTGACATCACAAAATAGATGGTAGAAGAAAAAAGGCCCAAATATAAATGACATGAACCACACAATGCATGTTCAAGGTCACTTGTGTCAACATGCACCCTTAAAGGTGTCTTTGTATCATCCATATGGTAACTAAGAACATGGGAACAAAAATCCAAGTAAAGAAAGAGAATGCACAAAATGTTGCAAGTAATAAGAGTATGAATGAACTTAAGTGAGTCCCACATCTGAGCCAAAATAAATAAAAAGAACACATCCAAAAAACATGCCCAAAAATACTTACCAAGTCAATGCATGTATGGTGTAGCATGGTACCACGTGGTGATAGTGGACTTGATTAAAAATATTCTAAGGGGATTTGATCAAACTTACCTATGTGGTTCCCTCGTGGCAACCTTTTATTGTCCTACCCACATGTTACAATCTTATAGGTCAAAATAGTCAACTTCACATTGTACACAAGGGTTAGACATAGTCGCTCAAAGAAAATATTCTACATGTATTTATCCCTTGGATTTAACTTTCTAAAAAATTGATGTAGAGTAAGGACTGATTCAATACAACAAGACTGTTCTAATGCACTACATATAATGATATGACTCAAACAATGCTTGCATACACTGTAGTTCACCATAGACACCTGGTTTCAATGGCCCAAAAGGAATACAACAAGGAAATCATATGAAACAATGAAGCTTGGATTTGTCAAGACCTTCTATAATATTTATGGGTGCCTCACAACTCAATCTCATTGCAGACAAGTGGATTTATAAACTTGTTTTATCTAAACCTAAGCAAACTAGGGTTCTACCCTGTTTTAGTTGGATATTGAGAGGAACAATCCTCTAAAACTTACTAGAATAAAAATATATCAACTCCAAACCTTGTAAATCTTATATCACACATCAAAGCAATACTTTCTTGAAGATTTCAGAATTTTCCAATGGTTAAAACTCACAAAATGTATTTTTTATTCATGACTAGATACCCTAGGTTGAATCCTGCCTGTTTTCACAAAAAAATGTTCTAAAATACACAAATAATAATCAAATCTCCTAAAACCAACTAAAAATTAAAGAGTAAAAGATTATCCATCTTCCCCAACTAGTTACACATCCATACTGTACCGTACAGAGCCGTACACCTAGGGTTTTCAGTCTGATTACACACAAAAATGCATAAAATGTGTCAAAATTGATGTATTACTTCTTACAATTCTTCTCCAACCCTTTGGTCATGTTCACAAGGCATATTTATTATATTCCAATCATCTCCCAACTTCCAACCAACCCACAACTATTTTTTTAACAAAGTTTTAAAAAGTTGTCATTACAACATTGACAACATTTGAGCAACTTTTACAACTTTTGCCTAGATTGCACCTAATGACATAAAATGGTCCTATATTGTCTTAGAATGGTATCAAATGACCTTATTTACATAAATCAAGCCAAAAAAAAAAAAAAACAAAGTTTCCCAACATGACTCAAGGTGCATCAGGGTGCCCCTACACCATACTCCCCAAAGGAGAAAAAGAGCTCAAGTTCCACTTGAGTTAAGGGCGGAAATAGTGTACCCATGCTTGAGAATGTCTTCTTTAGTCATCCATGTTGAATATTCAATCGAAAGACCCTTCTATTTGAATAATTATTGGATATATGTCTTATGCCTTGTCTCTTTAAGGTCCTTGGTGTCTATAATGCACTCCAACTCCATAGGCCTACTAGGTGGAAGGTCCTTGACTTAATCAGCATCTGAGAGTGAAGATGAGCCTATTCCATCACCTGCAACAACATCCCCTTTGAAATAGTGTAAATCAAAAACATTGAATATAGGAGATATGCCAACTCCTTGAGGTAGTTCAATGTCAAATGCATTGTTATCAAATTTGTGCACAATCTTGCAAGGCCCTATTTTCTTCATTTGCAATTTGGAGTATTGACCTTTGGGGAACCTTTTCTTCTTGAGATGGGCCAAAACCAAATCCCCAACCTTGAAATTCACTTCTCTTCATTTTACATTTGCATTTTGCTTGTATTTGTCAACACTATTTTGAAGTTGTTCCCTAACTTGTTGATGGATCTCTTGCATTGCAACAACAAATTGCTCCCCCTCAGCACTTGGTCTATCCATACCACTGATATCCCTCACTTCAAATAATCCTCTAGGATGCATACTATAGACAACTTGAAAAGGACTTGAGGCAATACAAGATACCACTGAGTAGAATGTTCCTTGAAGAGGCATCTTAAGAGGTTTCCCAAGCTCCTATTAACAAATTCACTCTACCCATCAGTTTGAGGGTGATAGGCAAAACTAAAACTAAGATTAGTGCCTAGTTTCTTCCACAAATTCCTCCAAAAATGTCCAATAAGCTTACTATCTCTATCTCAAACAATAATGAGAGGCAAACCATGAATTCTTACCACTTCCTTGAAGAATAAACCTACAATATATGATGCATCATTGGTGATTTTGTAAGGGATGAAATGAGCCATTTTTGAGAACCTGTCAACCACAACGTACACAGAATCAAAGCCCCTTTGTGTTCTAGGTAACCCCATGACAAAATCCATGCTAATAGACTCCCAAGGCCTATTTGGAATAGGAAGAGGCTGATACAACCCTACATTAGTGCTACATCCCTTGGTCTTTTGACAAATAGTGCAATTTTCAGCAAATTTCCTTACATTAGTTTGCAGTTTAGGCTAAAAATAGTGTCTTCTTAACTGCTCCAAGGTCTTATCAAGACCAAAATGACCTGCAAGACTACCACTATGCTTTTCCTTTATCAAATTGTCTCTCATTAGGCGTTTAGGCACACAAAGTTGTGCTCCTTTGAACAACAAATCATCTTGAATTAGAAAATCAAGCCATTTATCATTGGTGTTGCTACAAGGCTGCTTACAACATGCATATATCCCCTTTAAATCAGCATCTTCAACATACATGCCTTTTAAGGATTTAACTCCCACACTTTGCAATTGAATTTCTTGTACCATTAGAGTCATCCTACTCAAAGCATTCGCTACTTTATTAGACTTCCCCTTCTTATGTTTAATAGTGAAAGTAAAACTTTGCAAATATTCCACCCATTTGACATGCCTATGACTGAGTTTCTCTTGATTATTCAAAAATTGAAGAGCATGATTATCAATATAGACTATGAACTCTTTAGGAAGGAGGTAATGTCTCCATTTTTTCAAAGATTACACCATAGCATACATTTCTAGATCATAGGAGAAGTATTTCTTCTTGGCCTCATTAAAATTTTCACTAAACAAAGCAATAGGTTTATTTTATTGACTCAACACAACCCCTATAGCATATCACATTCAATGGTAAAGACCTTATCAAAATCAGGTAACACTAATATAGGCTGCTCTACTACCCTTTGTTTCAAATATTGAAAACTCTTTTCAGCTTCACTAGACCAAACAAACTTCTTTCTCTTACCCCCCTTTATGGTATCAGTGATTGGAGTACATATATGACTGAAACTTCTAATGAATTTCCTATAAAATCAAGTGACAAACCATAGAAACTTCTTACCTCAGCAACTTATTTGGGTGTAGGCCAACCTAGGATAGCTTCAACCTTACTTGGATCCATCTTCAAGGTACCCTTTGTAATCACAAAACCAAGATATACCAACTCTATCTCCATAATCTCACATTTATTTAGATTAATCATTTGTTTCTCTTCATTCAATCTTCTCAAAACCAAATCCAAAGGATGCTAATGTTCATCCTTACTTGAACTGAAAACAAGAGTATCATCAAGATAAACCACTACAAACTTACCAATAAAAGGCTTGAGGACTTCATTCATCAACCTCATGAAGGTACTAGGTGCATTGGAGAGACCAAAATGCATCACAAGACATTCATAAAGCCCTTCATTTATATTAAATTTTGTCTTCCATTCATCCCCTTGTCTAATCCTGATTTGGTGATACCCACTCTTGAGGTCTATTTTGGAAAAGTAGCATGCTCCTTTTAGGCAATCCATTAAATCTTCTATCCTTGGAATTCAGAATCTATATCTGATTGTGATCTTATTGATGGCCCTAGAATTAGTACACATCCTTCATTCACCTCCCTTCTTTGGTGCTATGATAGTTGGGACTGCACAAGGACTAAGGCTTTCTCTAATCGGCCCTTTGTCAAGCAACTCCTACACCTATTTTCTGATTTCTTCATTCTGTTGTGGTGTCATCTTATAGGTTTTTTATTAGGCAAAATAGCCCCTGGTATGAAGTCAATGTGATGACTAATATCCCTCATTAGAGACAAGGTGTTTGGCATTTCATCTACCACTATATCAGCATACTCATTTAGTAAATCTTGAATCTCTAAAGGCAACTCATCCAACTTAACTGCTATCATAATAGTCCTAGGCTTGGCTATGATTGCAAAACCCATATTCTCCTCTTCCATGGTCTTTAAGAACTCTTTCTCACCTCCCAACATCACACTAGGTCCTACTTGTGGTTCTTCACTTTCATCTTTTAAGGGTATAAGAGTGTAAGAGACCCCATCCTTTTCTATGACATAGGTGTTCTTCTTACCATCATGGAATGCTTTCCTATCATAGTTCTAAGGCCTACAAAGTAGCATATGGAAAACATCCATAGGGATGATGTCACACAAGACATTGTCCCTATATCCCCCAATATGGAATTCCACTCAACTTTGCTCATTCACCAAGACTTGCTTCCCTTTGTTTAACCAAGAGACCTTGTATGGAGTGGCATGAGGCAATCTTTTCAACTTTAACTTCTCTACCATTTCAATAGAAGCCAAATTTTCAGTACTACCAGAATCAATGACAACTTTACAATATTTACCTTGGCATTTGCATGTATTCCTAAAGAGTGACTTTCTTTGAGGTGGTTCCTTCTCCATGGCACTTTGATCAAGATTCTTCTCATCAGCAAAGACTCTCCAACTTCTAGGCTAGCATTGTGTGATGAAGAATTGACACTTTTAGTATCTTCACCTTGTACAATTTGTTCCTCCTTTCACTTCTATTGAAGTAGTGTTGTATTATTCAGGGCATTACCATGCTTGATGGCCTACACACATATTACATTTATAACATTCTCCAGTGAATCCACTTGATCCTCCTCTACTCCCAAATCTACCCCTAGAATTTGGTCTTCTTCCCCTAAAACTGCCCCTTGAATTAGAAGTTTGTTCTTGATCATTACTTGTCTCTCCTTCAGACCTTTGGGACTGTCCTCTACCAAGAAATGTCCCTCTTGCTTTGAAATTCTTTCCTCTACCCCTTCTTTGCTTTTCTTGTCTCCTTCTCAACTTCTCTTCAGCCTTCATGGCTAGTTGATAGCATTCTTCTAGAGTCCTTGGGCTTGTGAGACTCAATTCATCTTGTAGGTTATATTTCAGCCCATTAAGGTATCTTCAATTCATCTTGTAGGTTATATTTCAGCCCATTAAGGTATCTTGCAACCTTATAAACTTTATCCTCCATATGACCTAATCTAATACTCAGTTTGTAGAACTCTTCTATATATGCCTTTACATCCATATCTTTTTGTTTCAAATTTTGTACTTGCCTATACAATTGAGTGCATAATCACTAGGTAGAAATTTACCTTTCAACTTTGCAACCATTCTATCCCAAGCGTTGATCTTTGCTTTGCCTTTCTTCCTTCTTTCTTCTTGCACATAATCCCACCAAAAGGATGTATGGCCTTTCAACTTTGTTCTAGCCAACTTCACTCTTTGCTCCTCAAGTACATCTTCAAATTCAAAATATTTATCTAATTCTCCTATACAGAACGATGTCCTTATTCCAACCAAAAAAAGAAATTCAATTTCAATAAAAAGCTAAAGAGAAACAAATTATGATAAAATGTAGGCCTAAAAAATTAATAATAAATAAATGATTCAATAAAATTTACCAAAAAAATCATATGTTAGATATTGGTATTAATGATCTAATTCTTGGAGATCCTAGAAAGATTTTATTTGCAGTGCAACTTATGTATTAGGTAAAATATCGCTCACTATAAAATAATTTATTTTTTTTAAAATGATGAAAGCTTAAAAAATGACAAAAAAAATAATTTAAATTTTAAAATAATTACAAAATGATTATGTAGAAAAAATGACATAAATCATTACGTTACATCAAGTGTGAATTTTTGACATTTTGTTTGGTATAAATAACATAATGTGTTGAATGCTAAAAAATGTTGAGTTTTGTGATCCAGTAAGGTTGAAAAGTGGGTAACACTATTATTCTTTCACAAAAAAGGATATTTAAGTAACAACATTATCTATCATATTATGTGGTTTCTCTTTTATGTCATGAATGTGTATCTTGAAGATAGGGTGATGTATAATGAACAAGATTAATTTCTTGATGTGTGCACATGATTTTCTTTATTATGATTCACCTTATCAAGTGAGGGGCTTGTGGGCTCTTGTGTATGCTCAATGTTTATCATCCCTTTGTCTATAAATTCATGAATTCTATGAGTGAATGCAATGCCTCTATCTTCATGTTTAGGCCTAGGAGATACATTTGGTGTTATAAGCAAACATCTTATCCCACTAATCTCTATAGACACAGTACTTACAAAAATGTTTCACAATAATGTACTCTAGTTATATATTTGAAAGAGAAAGTTTATCCTAACTCTTACTCATCTAAATCACAACTCCTCTAAACAAAGTGAACATAGAGGCACTAGTTGACCTTGTACTATCTAAATATCCAACCCAATCTACATCAACAAAACCAAGTATGTCCAACATTGTACCCACATAATTAGTTCCATGATAAAAATTACATTAATTAGAAGTACCATGCAAATAGATGAACAACCCTTTCACATAATTCCAATGGTCTCTACCATGGATAGACATAAACTTGATAAGAACTCCCACTACTTTGGAACCATAAAATCTAGTACAAATGATTGAATACATTATGCCACCTTTGGAACTAGAATAAGGAACATTATACATATCCTCAAAATCATAATCTAACTTAGAACATTGTACCAAAGATCACTAAGTATTGATAAGTAGAGAAATACTCATTTCTTTCTGGTCCTGCATAAAAAAAAACTGTAAAATGGTATCAACATACTTATTTTGATTACGCCAGAGCTTTCTATTAACCTAGTCCCTATTGCTTTCCATACCTAAGATGCATTTTTCAACCCTTGAATCCTTCATGTCAAGGGCATAGAAAGTTAATTTTTGAGTTCCTTAATCATGCCCTTATTATTTCTTATCAACAATGTGTCATTAACATACAAGACAATGCTTAACAATTGGTCATCATTTAATTTGAAATAACCACAATAATTAAATTCACTCCTAACAAATCCAAGTTGCAATGCAAAATAATCAAACTTCTAATACCACATCTTTTTGAACACAATGCAGTACTGAGAGGGGGGAGTGAATCAGTATTGTTTAAACCTTTTGCACTATAGATGCTTTCAAACAAATGAAACATTTAAACCAAGAAAAGAATGAGAGCACACACATACACAACACAGGATATACATGGAAACCCAATATGGGAAAACCAAGGTGATTCAGTTGCTTGGATCTACTATCCAAATCTAGCCTCACAAAATAAAATGAAGTTTACAACAATCTTTATGGGCACCTACCCAAAGGAAACACCAATCCCTTGATCTATGAGAACCAACTCAAAGGAAGCACCAACCCCCTGTTGCACTATTTTGAGGGTACCAACCCAATGCAGACACCAATCCCCTAATGTACTACAACAAACAACATATATTAGATGAGGCACCAACCTTTGCACTATACAATTACTCCCTCAGTCCTCTGTAGATGGACATTATACACTGATTCTGATGGCTCTTATTAATCTCATACTCTTACTTTATCTTTGTAATTTGATGATAGGATTTGTATGCTTCTATCATCACTTGAGATGCATCATGCTAATCTCTAGTGCTTCTACAAGTGGCACATCATCCTCCAAAGTCTCCCTCTTTTGTTTTCCCTCAAAAGAAACCCTAATGCTTGTCATATAGGAATCTCAATGATTATAGATAATATCTTCCTTTTTGATTTATCATTTCCTACTCACATACTTACATAATCAATTCATGTATATTGTGAATTATATTTATACACAAGTCTTGTTCTTATTGTTTAGCAAGGTCACCCTGCAAAGCTTTAATTTAAACAAACCTATATCTTCTAGTCGGCTTAATCTCAATTTTCATGAATGATCTTAGTTGGCTTACAGAATGAACTAGTTGTATTCACCATTTTAACTATCTTGGATTCCAAAGAGTCTTATTCCAAAGAGTCTTACTCCATTTGACTCAGTAAACTCTTGCATTATAGTTCATGTCACCATGACTTGCTCTATTCCTGTTGCCAAGATGCTTGGCTTTAAGGATTCATCAACAAGTATTGAAGGTATTTTCTTCTCTACTACAATGACATCTCTATTTACAATTTTTGTTCCTATCTCCATGACTTGCTCGGTTCCTATTTCTAGGACTAGAGGAGAGACATATACAATATTTATGTCTCATTGATTTCTAATCTTTAAGTGCATTCAAAACAAGCATATTCATAAATGAAGGAGCATGTATTGCCAAGAATCATTTGACCTTTGATGACACTACAACTCAAACCAAACCATTTGCATAGTCCTCTGTAAGAACAATCTCACTTTCCTTCATCCTGATGCCCTCATTAGCAACACTACCAATACCACTAACAGTGCTCAATTGTTAACAAGTCTCTTTTGAAATACCTTCCAGTCTTGTAACACATGACATGTTGTCATTACCCTCATGATCAATAACTCTATTTTCTCCATTATTGTCCTTAGAAAAGTTATATTGTAAAGTATACTTGCAAAGAGAACATCTACACACTATCTTGTCACTAGACTGCATTGCACATGGATGGTTAAGCCAAAGAAATGTTGGCAAGCATGTCCCCTATCCATTATAAGACTAAAACCTGTAAGACCACAAAAAAGACAAACTAAAGTTCTTGTTGTCCAATCACCTTCAGGCTTCCATAGTTCTTTTACAACTTCTTTGACATCAGTGAGAATATGTACAACAATCTCCCTCTTAGTCATTGATGGAAACACTCTCAATAGTTGTCTCTAACTTGATTTTCTCTAATCTTGAACCTCTCTCCCTTTGACATCAAGGGAAAAGGGAAAGAAGTCTCCCAATGTACTATTAGTATGCTCAAGCTAAGAGGAATTTCTCCCCCTATCTACATCAAACTTGATCATCTATACAGTCTTCTATCTACTTGCTCCCATTAAGAGGTAGCCACTATCAAACTAGGGATAATGAATATGCCTTGAGCTACTCCCCTTGGTCATATGTTTTAGCTACACTTCTACTTGGGATAAGGAGAAGGAGCAATAAATCCTAACTTCTACCTGAGTCATTCAAAGGTTTCCTTAAAAAGTGGTTTTGTGAAAATGTCTGCAATCTGATCTTTTGTGTTGACATATTCTAACTTTACCTCCTGATATGCAACTATTTCTCTTAAGAAGTGATAATTCATAGATATATGGTTGGTTCTAGAGTGTATTACTAGATTCTTTGATATGTTGATGGAACTTTTATTATCACACAAAATAGGAATAGGCTCATCATATAGTACATTTATATCCTTCAATGTCTACTTCATCCACAACACCTAGGTACAACAAGATATTGTAGCTATGTATTTTGCTTCTCTTGTTGACAGAGAGACTGAATCTTATTTCTTGATTAATCATTAAACCAGTATATCACCTATGAAGAAAGATCAACCACTTTTGCTTCTCCTATCATCAATGTTGCCAGCCCAATCTGCATCTGTATATGTAGTCAGAGAGAAGTCCTTTCCCTCTTATACCACAATCCATAGTCTAATGTGCTTTTCATGTATCTAAAAATCCTTTTAACAACCTTCACATGTGTCTCTTTTGGATCATCTTGAAACCTAGCCACCATACACACTATTTGCATGATATCAAGCCTTGATGCAGTAAAGTATAATAAGCTTCCTATCATGGACCTATAGAGAGTCTAATCAGCTTGAAGTGACTCATCATCCTTGCTAAGATGACAACCTATTACCATAGGTGTTCTTACTAGTTTGTAGTCATCCATACCGAACTTGTTTAACATCTCCTTGACATAATTTTCCTAGGAAATAAAGATACCCTTGTCTAATTGAGCAATTTGAAGTCCAAGAAAGAATGAGAGTTCACCTATCATAGACAACTCAAACTCCTTCTACATCTCTTCTTCAAACTCATTGCACATTCCATCATTGCCACCAAAGATAATATCAATAACATATACTACTACTATCAAAATGTGCTCACCCTCTTCTTTGATGTAGAGATTGTTGTCTGCAATACCTTTCTTAAAAACTTTTTGGTGTAGATACTTGTCTAACCTTGCATACCATGCTCTAGGGTCTTGTTTGAGACCATATAGAGCCTTTCTAAGTCTGCATACCAAATTCTAATCTTCTAATAGCTAAAATTCCTCGGGCTACTTAGTTTGTAGACTTCTTCTTCAAGATCACCATTTAAGAAAATTGTTTTGGATGTCCTTGAAGTTCTTACGAGATGCAAGTGCAAGAAACTTCGTGATTGTTTCTAACCTTAACACATGAGAAAATGTCTCCTCAAAATCAATACCCTCTGCTTGTGCATAACCCTTACAAACCAGTCTTTCCTTGTTTCTAACAACTTGTCCATATTAAGTTAGTTTATTTCTAAATATTCACTTGGTTCCAATTACATTCTTATCCTTTATCCTTGGAACAAGTTCCCATGTCTCATTTTTATCAATCTGATTTAGTTATTCTTGCATGGTATGAATCCAACTCTCATCCTTTCATGGTTCAAATAAATTCTTTGGTTCTATCTTGGATAGCAGTGAGAAGTTTACTTCTTCTTTGATTCTTCTCCTAGTAACAAATCCTTCATCCTTGTTTCTAATAATCTGATCTTCAGAGTGATTCCCTTGAACATACTTTGCAGGTGTATTGGTAGTCTCCTTCAATGTTTCTTCTTCAACTTCATCTTCTTCTTCTTCACAGGAAGGTCCTTCTGAGCAATATTATTCTTGATCAAATGTGGATAAATGCACCTCTTCATCAACTCTCACATTTGCACTCTCAATAACCTTCTATAGCCTTTTGTGAAAACACTTATAAGCCTTGCTTCTAGATGAAAATCCAAGGAAGATACCTTCATCTGATCTTGAGTCAAACTTTCCTAGATTGTCTTCATCTCTCCTGATATAGCATTTGCTTCCAAATACCATAAAGTATTTGACAAATACATGTCTTCCTTTCCACGACTCATATGGTTTCTTAGTACTGTTTACCCTTAGCTGTCTTCCATTGAGAATATAAACTGCAGTGTGTATTACCCCCTTCCAAAATGTGTCAGGAAGTTTTGCATCATTAAGCATAGTTCTTGCCATCTCCTGCACTATCCTAGTCTTCCTCTCAACAACTCCATTTTGTTGAGGATTTCTTGCTACAGAGAAGTGTATCTGTATCCCATGTTCTTCACAATATTCTTAAAATTCATTTGATGTGAACTCACCACCTTTGTCTAATTTTAAGCACTTGATTCTAGCATTCATCTCATTCTCAACCATAGAATTGAAAATCTTAAATGTATCTATCTTTCAAAAATTTAATCCATATCATTCTAGAGTAATTATCAATGAGAAACATGAAGTACCTTTAACCTCAGAGACTCCTTATTCTTGTAGGACCACGTAAGTCTATATGAATAAGTTCCAACAACTTTGTAGAATATTATTCCTTGGTCTTGAACCTGGTCCATGTCTACTTCCCAATTTGACATTCTTTACAAAAGGTGGTTGTAGGCTTGAAAATCTTTGGCATCCCTCTAACTACATGTTTAGAGTTGATCTTCACAAGACTTTCAAAGTTGATGTGCCCCATCATCTTATGCCACAACCAACTTTCATTTGTCTATCCTAGAAGATAGTTCCTTCCCTTGACTTCACTCAGGTTATATAAGTTATTCTTTGTTCTGCATGCTTTTGCCAATAGTTTACCAATACTTGCTCTTCTAATCTCAGAACTTGGTGCATGGAAGATAAGGTTATATCCTTTATTTTACATCTGCCTTATGCTCATAAGATTGTACTTGAGACCTTCTACATATAAGACATTTCCTGCCCTAGTCTTTCTATAAATATGTATTGTTCCTTTACCACATATTTTTGTAGTACTATTATCTCCAAACTTGACTGATCCACCTTTCTACTTTACAAGACTGATAAACTTGCTCTTATCTCTTGTCTTGTCACTTGAGAATCCACTATCTATAACCCAAGGAGTTGCTTTCCCCTATGCATGAAATGCAGTTTGGACAATCATTGAGTTTTCACCTTCATGATTGGTCTTCTTGACTTTCCATTACTTCTTCTAATTTGTCTTCTTGTTTTTAGGGCTATCATCATTCTTTCTGATGTCAATCATCTGAGTTCTTGATTTTACTAGTCCACTTCTACAATCTCTTGCTATGTGCCCAAGATTGCTGCATGTGTGACATATTATGTTGTAATCAATTAATGGAGCAAAAGTACTTCTACTGAAAAAGCTACTTCTCTTCATCCTAGATTTGTATTCAATTTGTTTGTGTATACTGATTGCAAACAAAATAGTAACCAGAGAAGACATAGTTTAACCTATTTATGAAGATTTGTCTTGTAGGGATTGTTCTTCTAAATTTTCTCCTTTGAGAGATGACAAGGATGATGTCAACTTGTTTAATCTTCTTACTTTCCTTCTTCATTGGAATTTCTTCATTTGGCATTATCTTTACCGATTTAGTCTTCTTTATAGGAGCAGAAGTTTGTGTGACTTTATCATCATATCATAATCCTAACTTCATGAATAAAGGTCTCTAAATATTTATTATGTCATCAAGAATATTAGAGCTCTTACTACACTTGATACTTTTGCCCAACTGAGTGTGTACTTTTTCAAATTCTTTCCTTAGAGAGACAAGTTCTTCAAGTCTTGAGCATTCATCTGATTTAGCATTGAGTTTAGTATTCAGAATATCTGCAATCCTTTTTCCTTCTTCAATTTGAGTCTTCAAGTCAACAATTGCTTCTTTTGACTTTTCAAGCATGGCCATATATTCTTTATTTTCTTTCCTTACTGATCTTAGCTCATTAAAAGAAGATATAAGTTCACCAAGTCAAGATCAACTTCACATTCTTCTTCAACAATGACTGTCATGTCCTCTTCATCTTTGTTAGCATTGTCTAAATGGTCAAGGACTTCTATATCCATGAATAGGGCTTCTTCCCTTTCATCTTTTGATGAGTAGTGATCTACTTCTTCTAATGAACTGTAGTCCTCTTTAGAGTAGAGGCTTTTCTTGTTCCTGTTGAATTTACTCCTTTTGAATCCCTTGTTGCTCTCTTCACTTTCTCTAAAGGGATGTTTAGATCCATAGTGACCAATTCTACCACAATTGAAACACTTGAAAGGCAAATTATCTTTTTACTTACTTGAACTCTTCTTTAATTTTATTACAAAGTTTGTGTCTTCTTCCTCAGATCCACTACTTGGATTAGATGCTTCTATTGAATATAAGGAATACTGAGAGGGGGGTGAATTAGTATTCCACAAACCACTTCTTAACTTGTTTATTAATCCAATTTCCAAACTCAATAATATGAAAGTAGAATAAGCATAAGAACAAAAACCATAAAGACAACCCATGAACACCAGGATTTTTAAATGGAAAACCCAAAAAGGGAAAAACCACGGTGAGTGTTAGCTCACAATATATTATGATAGCTCAATACTGGATTACAAGAAGGCTCACTTCTAGAAGATGAACTGTTGTTGATGCATCTACCACATGCTGGATCACAGTTAATACACAGATCCAAAGGTCTTCATTTATTCTAGCCTGCTTCTCAACTTAACTACATATACTCTATATTATGTTCTTATTCAATTCTTTCTGCTCTGCATTATGCTCATAACCCTTTGAATTCCCACAACACTACATGCTTCTACACCCCAACATTGAATTCCATTGAGTATATATATTAGCTACAAGATTTATCTCATAATCAGGTCGGCAAGCAAAACATAAATTGTGTACACAAATACTACATCTTGTTGGCTTGAACTTGTGTACAATCTGCAATGCGAACTTGAACAAACATACAAAAGTCTTCACATAGGTCAGCTTCAATCATACCATCACTTAGATTGACTATTCAGATAATATAACTTCTTCGCACAAGAATCTAACATGTCTGTCGGCTTGTTCCTTAAGAGCACACTTAACCAATTCAACCGTCACTTCACAACTTTCATTGCAGATCATATAAGACTCTAAGAATCACCTCCAACACTCATCTTTTACCACTTAACATATTTTAGAACCGCAAGACAAAATATGCAACTGCAGAGGAATGCAAACCCTTTTTCTTAGGCACTGTGCACTGTTCCTGACTTAACTATGTTCACCTAGACTTAGCTAAATCATGGTATGTCTTCTGGAGATCTTTAGAACTTGCAACCTTGGATATTTCACTATCAAGCAACTATGAACAACATATCTGATCCGTATGTATAGATCTTTTGTTGTGGAGGCATACCATCCCAAACATTTTTACTTACTCTGTATAATGTATATTGTTTATACTTAGTCATTTCTACTTCTGGAGTAAAGTCTCTTTTTCATACCAATGGAGTCTCTTTCCTTTGTTGCCATCAATGACAACATTCAATCATCAGGACAGTGTCTCTTGCCAACAATCTCCCCCTTTGGCATTGATGGCAACACTTAGTGAAAAATGTACATCTACTCCCCCTTACTCTGTGTTTCTTCATCCCCTAAGATGTTTGCCCATTTTTCACTAGTCTTCTTCTCCCCATTTGACATCAATGGCAAAGGTGTATGTACAAGAGTCAAAATGGGATCAAAACTACAAAAATCTTCATACTCTACCACATATGTACACATACAAACTTCAACTCAATTTGTTGTCGGTGAAATAATATCCTTATACACAATCCTCAATTGTGTAATCTCTATATCCAATTGGTTCTTTGCCCTTTCCACAATTTGAATGTGACCATTTATCAAAAAGACTAATTTTTCTACCTTTTGCACATTTGAGGGTGTCAATCTATGAAGTTGTTTATGCTTCTACTACAAGATTTGTCATAATCTCAATTTTCAAGCTCAATACCCTTCTCAACAAACACATTTTGTTTTTAATTTCTTCCTATCTTCTGAGAAAACGTATTATGATGTTTTGAAAATTTTCAACTTGTGCTTCTATGTAGCTGATTGAGTCAACTGTTGGATCAAAGGTCTCAGAAATATTTGTGAGTTGAAGCTCCATTCTTTTGATTTTCTCATCCATTTCCTTAGTAGTTTCAGGCTAAGACAAAAAAAAAAGATATTTCATAGGCTTCCTTGATTGCATGTATCATGTTTTTGATCTTGTTTTCTAATAGAATTTTGTCATTGTCTAACTTGGTTTTTGATATTGCTAATCTTTTGTCTTCATATTCCTTTTTAACCTTAATATCAACAGACTTTTCAAAGGATTCAAATGAGTAGTTACAGAATTTATAAGACCTTTGAGATGAGCAATTGATGATGCTAATATATCCTTCTAGTATGAGGGAATTAACTTATCTAGAATGCTTGATGTCTTTGTTACCAATTTTCTCTACAACCCAAATTGGTAGAGCTGGAGTACATTTAGTTCATGTTTAGATGAGAAAGTTTTAACATTTGCCTGATATCATGTTTGCATAGTTGGAGTGTTTGAGATATTTAGATATGTTGCAGTTTAGTTATTCATTAGAGAAAACAATTTTTAGATCATCATTCATTTGTAGAACGCTTCTTAAGAGATAAGTTATTTCATTTCACTACAATGATTATTCATTTTATAAATGAGATACATAAAATAAATAAACATTGCATTGAATGAAAACATGATAGATCAAATGTCCCACACAAGTAATGGGAATAGCTGAACAAATACACATATAAGAAATATACTATGCATCTGGAAATAGGAGGGGGAAGGATCATGCCATCATTGCCTTTTCAGTGTCTTCAGTTTCCAAGGTTTCCTTCTATCCTTGCTCCCGATCTCTAATAAGAATCTACAATAATGGAAGAGACATGTTAGAGCTCCAGTTATGAGTTCCCTATGTGTCTATCAGCAAAGGCATAATACATTGCCTATAGAACACTAAATTAGATACAAGTCATTCACATGCAAGAGAGATTGAAAAGAAACAATCATTGTACTTCTCTAATTTTATCTAACATCTTTGTTTTATGTGCAGGTATAGGATAAGTCATGTAGTTGTTTGAAGACATATCAGCATGTGGTGTAAAGTGGGCTCCCACAAGGGTTGAGCCCAGCATGCTACCCATGATTATTAGAAGGGGATGGAATGCAGATGTACATATGAGAATCAAGACATATTGTGCTACTACATCAACTAAAAGTGAGAGCTTCAATCTCACTACCCATTTATAACTGTCAATCCAAATATGAGGAAGTGAAAATCATAAGTGAGCTTTGAGCTCATTCATGTTGTCTAAAACAAAGTAGAGGCATTGAAGAGATTATTCATCTATTTGTTGTTACAAGAGAACTAGAACAATCTTATGATGATCAAGAAGTAGTATTCCATGTCAACATGACATGTATATTCCATCCAATGTATCTTTCATAATGTTTGTATGCAGCCAAGGTATTAGAATTTTTAGATATAGTTATAACATTTGAATTCCAAACATAATCATAGCATGTGTATAACATCAAAGATTAGTATCATTCTATGCATGATTGAGTAATTGAAGAGTGCAGAAGAGAACCATATAGACAAAGTGATCAAAATTGATGCCATGAGGATGTAATTGTAAGCTGTGTTTACATGATACTCATGCTAGTAAAGTGGAGGAATCACAATTATCCAGCATGGTATGTATATATTTGCATTTGATATGATATAGTAGACTAGATTGCAAACATGTGTGCCATGAGACAGCTCTAACTGGAACATTTAGAATATATCCATATCAAATGTAAATAGTAATACCAATTATCAAGGGAACATATAAGTACAGGGTTGCATAAACTCAAGACATCTGATGCATTTTCCCCAACATGATGCCAGAAATGAGTCCTAACTACATTGTGGCATCTACAGTGATATAGAAGTGACATGAACAACATGTCACCATTATACAATGTAAATGGAGCAGCAGAATTAATAATGAAGCCAAATATCTAAGTGAAAGAATATAAGAAGACAATATGTATTTGATCTATTATATTTCATCTTGCAAATAGTATAAACACAATGTCATAAACAGCTACAATACTAATCAAGTGCTATGTCAACCTTCTGGTGTGTAAAGAGAGATCATAAATTACAGTTGCAGCAATATGTAAAATAATATGCCATGTCACGGATCAGGAAAGAATGTACAAGTATGTAGGAGAAGTAAAGTGTTACATCTGTCCATTGGAGCATCACATCTATAACTGTATCAAAATAGTTTTTTTTTAAATTTCAAATGCTATAGGAAGAGTGCTTAGGAATGATGAAATATATCAGTCACTGAAGGAGGATGCAACAATGAATGTAAATGTAGAGAAAGAGAAGATACAAGTAATATCATGAATCATGGAGTCTCAGGCCATGGTCAAGGGACCATTCTTCTTAAAAAAAGGCTCAAAACCCTCCCTATATAGTGCCAAATCAAGGAGTGGAAGATACAAAATAAAATGCACTTTTGAACTCGCTTCATTCTAAAAAATGCACAGAGATGTCATTACCAGCCATGGGCCAAAGTGAAAGTATTCCTCACAGTTTGAACTCACCTTAGGGTTTCAAATTTTAAAATACAGATACAGAAGAGAGAAAGCATTTTAAACCTGTATAAGTGACAAATAGAGAAAAATATGCTTAGATGAAAGCTAAGCCATTTGGGGTTTTGTTCCCAAAAAATACTCAGTGTCATATATAGCTACGACCAGTTAGAGAATAACCCACTTGGGGTTCCAAATCAAAATTGCAGATAAAGAAGGAAAAACTGGAGTTTGAGCTCATATACATACAAATGTTTAGAAATATAGAACATAACGGCAGCCTTGGATGCAAAGATAAGAGATATCAATAGGGAAGAACAAGTATATCAAAGAAGTGTCTATTGGTAAATATGGCCACAAAAAGAAAATAGGGAAAACATTTTTTGCCTCATAACAAGTTAAACCCATTTGGGGTTTTTACATAATGGCATACATTTCAGAAGGGTTTGTTTTGGAAATGGGAAACAGTACAAATTTGTTATCTTTTGTAGACTGAAAAATGAATATAAAAACCATTTTGGTGCCATTTAAACCATCATCCAAAGGTTATAACTTTCTAAATAGATATTAAGAATTGTAGCAGTATGCGAAGAGTAACCATAGATGCAGCAAAAGGATGAATGTTTGGCTAGTTTCTCACAAAAGGGGAGTACTATACAAAGAGCAAATGATGAAGTCATACCTTCATGTCTGTTGTAGTAAATAATACATTCAAAGCCGAAGAGAAAGCCTCGCCCATTCTCTGTGGCTGTCCAAGTGAAAAAGAGGCAATGGAATGTATATCAACACAAGATACAAAGAAAAGATCACAAAAAAATGCATCAGAAACATGTCAGCCACAGCTAAGAAACTGGAAGATAGTCCTAAAATGAAGAAAAATGCTCAAAAACATCTTACCCTTTATTTCCTGTAGATAAATCTTCAAGGAAATGTGCTTAGAACAATAGAAGAAATCATGGGATTTCAAGTTCAGACCCTCATGATGTTGGCGGATGCAAAGAGACATCTCTCAAAAAGTAACAAGGTGTAAAATCAGCCCATGAAACTAGGGCGTCAATCAATGTTTTGACTTAGGGTTTCATAATGCCCTATGTCGCATGGGGATTTTTGTCACATTGAATGAATTTTTAGAGTCAAATAATACCCTATTGTACTATAAACCTTTCCACGTTATGATTTTCTAGTCTCAAGACTTAGAGTGACATGCATTAGGTCCCTCTTGATGTGTTTTGCCTAGGCTTTATGCCTAGATGATCATTTAGTTCACTTTGAAGGTAAAACATCATAGAGCCTTAGAGACCATTTACAAAATCAAATGGGGGTTGACCTTAAGGTCTTTCATTTTACTAAATTTTTATGATTTTTAATAGAAAAATCAAATGCCATAAATGTAATGTGCTTAGCAAGGCAAGATAAAAGCCTTATATTATTATTTTTATAAAAATCAAATCAGGCCAAGATAGAAAAATAAAACTACAAACATTGTAAGGCAAATATTTATAGTAATATCCCTTATAAATTGCTTTTAAATATTTGTCATTTAAAGGAGTTAAAGCGGGACCAAAATAGACAAAATCTTGCTTTTCCAGATTTGATTTCCTTTGGGCGAGATGGAGCAGATAAGGACAAATTTGAGTTTTTTTTAGCAGATAAAGCATGTTTTAAAGAAGATTTTGGTGGGGGCCACTTGATAGGTGTTTTTGGTAGCTTTTGCAATCTATTTGGAGGCAGTTTAGAAGCTATTTTGACAGTTTTCAGAGGAGCTTGAAAATGGATTTGCATGGCAATTTTTAGGAGTTTTTTCCCATCTTTTCTCTTGGAGATCATTCTGCAGGCATTTATAATAGACAAACTTAGTTTTTCCCAGTCGGTCAAGTTAGAGAGATCAGAGTTTAGAGATTTTTAGAGTCTTCCTCTCACACTGAGAGAGTTGTACTTTAGTTTTTGTACTTATTATTCCTTCCAGTTTATAGAGCAGCAATTTTTCTTCCCATTTGTCTAGTCATTTGTAAGGTTGATTTGATATTGCATTGTGATAGTTATTTATCCTCTATTTTGTCTTAATTTTGTGATGGGTATGCAAGTATTTTATTTGATTCAGGTTGCATGTTGTGTTCAGATGGACCTTCATGTGAAAAATTAATGAATTAAGTATAATCAAGGGGTTGTTAGAGTAATAGTTCTGTGAACTGATTGTGAGTAAGATCTGGTAGGAGTTTAAGTATTGGTACATCGCTCTTAGAGTTTAAGATTTCATTTGCAGTTATCCTTCTATCCCTTTTCCTAGAAAACCATTTAGATAAAAAAAAACATTAAGAGAACTAGCTCACTCTGGAGGTTCACTCCAATTTTTAGGCAACCCACAGGGCTAGGAGTGTTCCAATGTGTCAACAGATAGTTAAGTTGAATAACTTAGCATAGGGTGCATATCTGATTGATAACAATTTTTGGCATGCCCGATGGGACTCTGAAAATTGTTTTCAAAGAAGTTTTTCAATTCTTAAAGTTGTTGTTTTGTTATATGCAGCAGTCTTCCAGCATTTGGAGGCCTTTTACAAGTATACCTGGCAACTCAATTTTCTAGTCTTGCATGCAAAACTAGTACATTCAACTTATGAAAATAAGATCGGGGCAGATTGGACTATTTTATTCCAATAGAATGTTCATATATCACTGATATTTGGTGTGTGTATCAGTGATCTCAACCTTTGGAGGTAGAAAATCCAACACATATGGCAACTCCGGATCAAGATCTACTGGTTTTTCTAGATCAAGTGCTAGTATGTTACAAAAAATATTGATTCACTCTATTTTCCATCTTTCATATGCATAAAAATGTTGGATTTTCGTAGACAGTATGAATATCCACCACCGTACTATGAAAATGTTGTCTATA
Source organism: Cunninghamia lanceolata (assembly GCA_027924645.1). NCBI lineage: Eukaryota > Viridiplantae > Streptophyta > Pinopsida > Cupressales > Cupressaceae > Cunninghamia > Cunninghamia lanceolata. The sequence goes on along the minus strand of BSBN01000029.1, from coordinate 2,952,727 downwards.
GGGCTCCTTATCAACCATATTAGACTAATCATGCTGTTGTTTTCAATTCCATGGCTCTTCAAAACCAGCATGCACAGTATAATTACCACCCACCCACCCTTGGTTAGCCTCCTTACCAGTCATACACAAGGAGCCATAATGCTGGTTTTAGTCCAAATACTCAGGATGCTTACTGCATACCCATTCCTACCCAATCTCCCAATCAGCTTCAAAATTCTAAAATTAAGGAGCTTAAAGACATTTTGGTAAACGTCAACAAGCAGATAGAGGAGATTAAGAGGTGACATGAATATAATCAGCACCAAGAGGAATTATCTTATCAAGCCTATCTTCATGAGCAGGAGTTGGAGGCACAAAGAACATAGTTTAAGCAGGAGATTGCAAGCATGAAGAGTTATCAGTACCAACAAGAAGGGGGATTTCAAGGAAGGCAATATGAAGAGTGTAATTTGTAGCAACAAGAGTTAGATCACCAAGCTTACCTCCAATAGCTAGAGTAGCCACTCTATGAGACCTTTAGTTCTGACTAGGAGTTGGAGGCACAAAGGAGGCAATTTGAAGAGAATCTTGGAAGGGAGGTAGCTACACAAACAAAGCTTTTGCTTTCTTGAGCCCAAGCAGCTCCTATCATTCTAGAACAACCTACTCAAGAGGAGGTTTGTAAGTATAAGTTTCCAAGTTTTAAATAGAATGAGCCTCTTAGTGTTTCTAAAGTTGAGATTCTGAGTTTTACAAAAAATAAAGTCCTTGATTCCCCAAACTAGCCTCTTAAGCCTAAAATATCTAGTTTCAGGAGCCCTCATCCCTTGCAAGTTGAGGAAAATGCTCAGGTTTAGCCTAGTGTAATTATAGACCATCCACTTGAAGAGCCTCCTTTCCTCCAAGAAACTCAAGAAACTCCCCAAGTTCCCCAACCAGATGAATCTGATTGTCCTATCACTATTCATCTTTATAAGGATGGACCTATTGTCTTACAGAATAACTGATTCACCATGAAGGAAGCTAGAAATGTAAATTTATTGCATATAGCTATAGAGCAATATTGGTTAGAGCAAAAGAAGATCAAACAAGGAAAGACTCCTCCCAATGAATCAACCAAATTTTGCACTAAAAAGATTCCTTATTTTGTAAAAGATGATAATTTCTTTTTAGAAAATCAACTAGTGTAAGAGGTTGATTCACATGGAAAGGTTGTTATTGTTTGCGTTGCATCCCTAGCTGAATACAAGCATGATGAATGTGAAAAGGATGCTGGTTCAAATCTGACACTGAACCCTTTGCATTTTGATTGATTTGAAAAAATTTCTAATGCTATTCATAAGGTGCATGAAAGCAGGGTACAGAGGTAACAAGGGGAAAGGCTTCGGTTGCAAGGACTGAAAGCTCAAGTTTCATTGGAGGAAGCACCGCATGTGGAGGATGAATTAGTTTGTTTGTTTGATCAGTTACCTGGTTTTGTGGAGCCAGATGATGAAGGCATGCTCATACCAAAAGTAGTAGTTTCAGAGAAGCATGAGGATCCTCAACAATATGAAGAGTTGCTGATTGAAGTTGAGCAACCTAATAGGGAGATCTTGGTTCAAGTAGAAGAGCTTGAAGGTAAGCATATCATGCAACCTACTCAGCTGACTGAAAATGGCTACAAGGTAATAAGTAGTTCCCCTTCACAAAAACATGACAATGATAATGAGGAAGACATGTTTTGGGATGATCTTGAGGTTTTTGTTTCAAATTTAGATGTCAAACAATCATCTTTTAAGGGGGAATGTGTGGAACATCAGGTTGAGGAGGTAAAAGAGAGTGTTGGGATTTAGGTTTTGACTAATTTATTTGTTGAACTTCCTTTGTTTATTAGTATTGATGAAGATAACACATATGAACTAACAAAGTTATCAAGTTCTAAGCAACAAAATGATGAAATCCATTCAGACAAATGACTGATCCATGACCAATTAAATGAGGATAGCTTGGTTGTGAAGGAACATAAGGTTTGAGTCATGGTTTAGCCAAAGCAAGAGGCAATTGTGGTTGAGGAGTCAGGCAATAAGAGTGAAGCCAATAATAAAAGTTTAGGCTACATCCTTTCAAGAGGATGCCCCATTAGACATTTAGCCAATGAAGTGACCAACAAGCTTCAAGGGATTTCCAGTGCCCCTAAGAATGAGATTGCAGTTGAGGAGCAGCTGATCCAATATGTTCATTCATGGCAAACTAGAGGTATGTTTGAATAGAATCAAGGGATTCAAACCTTTAATCGCACTCTTCAGGTTGCAGTACACCAATTTATAAGGTGTCTTCTTATTTTTCACTCCTTATTGTAAGTTTGTAAGCATGAGAAGCATCCTCAGTTGGTTAGGAGGGGGAGTTATTTCACCCAATCAATGAATGGTTTTGTTTGACCAGCTTTCTTGGCTGGTTAGAGTAGGTTAGAATTAGCATTTTTAGTTAATAAGTGCTTCATGCACATTTACTTTCAGTTTTTTTTGTTTCCCTAAGTGCTACTGCACAGGTTTTTCTAGCCACCAGGGCCTTTTGGTTTGTTTTCAGTTTGATTTGCTTTTCTTTTCTGCAATTATTTGGAGTAGTGTACAATTGAGTTTTAGTTTTCTGAGTTAGAGAAGAGTAGAGTATGACTCTATGCCCAATGGACAACTTAAGGCAACTAGTATTAATACTTAGTAGGCAAGCATATAGCAGAAGTCACTAGAAATGTTACCAATTTTCTCTATAGCCCAAATTGGTAGAACTGGAGTGCATTCAGTTCATGTTTAGATGCGAAGTTTTTAACATTTGCCCGATATCTTGTTTGCATAGTTGGAGTGTTTACGATATTCAGTTATGTTGGAGTTTAGTTATTCATCAGAGAAAAGAATTTTCAGATTATCATTCATTTGTAGAAGGTTGCTTAAGAGAAGGTTGCTTAAGAGATAAGTTATTTCATTTCTCTACAATGATTATTCATTTTATAAATGAGATACATAAAATAACTAAACATTACATTGAATGAAAACATGACAAATAAAATATCCCACACAAGCCATGGGAATAGCTGAACAAGTATAGATATAAGAAATATACTATGCATCTAGAAATAGGAGGGGGAAAGATCATAGCCATCATTGCCTTTTCAGTGTCTTCGGTTTCTGAGGTTGCCTTCTGTCCTTGCTCCCAATCTCCAATAAGAAATTAAAGATTGGAAGAGACATGTTCAAGCTCCGGTTATGAGTTCTTTATGTACCTATCAACAGAGGCATAATACATTGCCTATAGTGCACTAAATCAGATACAAGTAATTCACATGTAAGAGAGATTAAAAAGAAACAATCATTATACTTCACTAATTTTATCAAACATGTTTGTTTCATGTCCAGGTAGAGGATGAGTCATGTAGCTATTTGAAGACATATCAGAATGTGGTGTACAATGGGCTCCCACAAGGGTCGATCCCAGCATGCTACCCTTGATTATCAAAAGGGGATGGAATGCAAAGTTGCATATGAGAATCAAGACATATTGTGCTACTGCATCAACTGAAAGTGAGAGCTTCGAGCTCTCTACCCATTTATAACTATCAATCCAAATATGAGGAAGTGAAAATCATAAGTGAGCTTTGAGCTCATTCATGTTGTCTAAAATAGCGTAGAGGCATTGAAGAGATTATTCATCTATTTGTTGTTACAAGAGAACTAGAACAGTCTTATGCTGATCAAGAAGTAGTATTCCATGTCAACATGACAGGTATATTCCATCTAATGTATCTTTCATAATGTTTGTATGCAGCCAAGGTATTAGAATTTATAGATATAGTTATAACATTTGAATGCCAAACATAATCATAGCATGTGTATAACATCAAAGATTAGTATCATTCTATGCATGATTGAGTAATTGAAGAGTGCAGAAGAGAACCATACAGACAAAGTGATCAAAACTGATGCCATGAGGATGTAATTGTAAGTTATGTTTACATGATACTCATGCTAGTAAAGTGGAGGAATCACAATAATTCAGCATGGTATGTATATATCTGCATTTGATATGATATAGTAGACTAGATGCCAAGCATGTGTTCCATGAGATAGCTCTAACCGGAACATTCAAAATCTATGGATATCAAATGTAAATAGTAATACTAGTTATCAAGGGAACACATAAGTACAGGGCTGCATAAACTCAAGACATCAGATGCATTTTCCCCAACATGATGGCAGAAATGAGTCCTAACTGCATTGTGGCATCTACGGTGATACAGAAGTGATAGGAACAACATGTCACCATTATACAATGCAAATGGAGCAGCAAAATTAATAATGAAGCCAAATATCTAAGGGAAAGAATACAAGAAGATAGTATGTATTTCATCTGTTATATTTCATCTTCGAAATAGTATAAACATAATGTCATATATAGCTACAGTGCTAATCAAGTGTTATGTCAAACTTCTGGTGTGTAAAGAGAGATCATAAATTACAGTGGCACAAATATGTAAAATAATATGCCATGTCGTGGATCAGGAAAGAATGTCTATGTATGCAGGAGAAGTAAAGTGTTACATCTGTCCATTGGAGCATCACATATATAATTGTATCAAAATATATTTTTTTTAAATTTCAAATGCTATAGGAAGAGTGCTTAGGAATGATGAAATATATCAGTCACTGAAGGAGGATACAACCATGAATGTAAATGCAGAGAAAGATAAGATACAAGTAATATCATGAATCATGGAGTGTCAGGTCACAGTCAAGGGAAGATTCTTCTTCAAAAAGGCTCGAAACCCTCCCTATACAGTACCAAATCAAGGAGCAGAAGATACAAAAGAAAATGAAGGACTTTTGAACTAGCTTCATTCTAAAAAATGCATAGAGGTGGCATTATCGGCCTCGGGCCCAGGTGAAAGTATTGCTCATAGTTCAAACTCACCTTAGGGTTTTAAATTTTAAAATACATATAGAGAAGAAAGAAAGAATTTTAAACCTGTATAAGTGACAAATAGAGAAAAATATGCTCAGATGAAAGCCAAGCCATTCAGGATTTTGTTCCAAAAAAATACTTAGAGTGTCATATATAGCTGCGGCTAGTTAGAGAATAACCCACTTGGGGTTTCAAACATAATTACAGATAAAGAAGGAAAACATGGAGTTTGAGCTCATATACATATAAATGTTTAGAAATATAGAACATAACGGCAGCCCTAGATGTAGAGATAACATATATCAACAGGGTAGAAGAAGTATATTAGAGAAGTGTCTATTGGTAAATATGGCCGCAAACAACAAATAGGGAAAACATTTTCTACCTCGTAACAAGCTAAACCCATTTGGGGTTTTAACAAAATGGCATGCATTTCAGAAGGGTTTGTTCTGCAAATGGGAAAAAGTACAAATTTGTTATCGTTTGCAAGCTAAAAAATGAATATGAAAACCATTTTGGTGTCATTGAAACTATCAGCTAGAGATTATAACTTTCTTCATAGATATTAAGAACTGTAGCAGTATGCGTAGAGTAACCATGAATGCAACAAAAGGAGGAATATTCAGCTAGTTTCTTACAAAAGGAGAGTAAGATACAGAGAGTGAATGATGAAGTCATACCTTCATGTCTACTATAGTAAACAATTCATTCAAACCCTAGGAGAAAGCCTCACCCATTCTCCATGGCAGTCTGAGTGAAAAAGAGGTAATGGAGTGTATATCGACACAAGATACAGAGAAAAAGATCACAGAAAAAGCATCAGAAACTTGAGATCCGTGGCTGAGAAACCAGAAGATGGTCCTAAAATGAAAAAAAATACTCAAAAACATCTTACCCTTTGTTTCTTGCAGAGAATTCTTTAATGAAATATGCTCAGAACAATAGAAGAAATCATGGGATTTCAAGTTCAAACCCTCATGATGTTGGTGGATGTAGAGAGCCATCTCTCAAAAGTAGGAAGGCGTAAAATGAGCCCATGAAACTAGGGAATCAGTTAATGTTCTGACTTAGGGTTTCATAATGCCCAATGTTGCAAGGGGATTTTTGTCACATTGAATGAATATTTATAGTAAAATAATACCCAATGGTATTATAAACCTTTCCACCTTATGATTGTCTAGTCTCAAGACTTAGAGTGACATGCATTAGGTCCCTCTTGATGTGTTTTGCCTAGGCTTTATGCCTAGAGGATCATTTAGTTCCCTTTGAAGGTAAAACATCATAGAGCCTTAGAGACCATTTACAAAATCAAATGGGGACAGACCTTAAGTTTTTTCATTTTGCCAATTTTTTATGATTTTTTATAGAAAAATCAAATCCCATAAATGTAATGTGCTTAGCAAGGCAAGATAAAAGCCTTGTATTATTATTTTTGTAAAAATCAAATCAGGCCTAGATAGCAAAATAAAACTGCAAACATTGCAAGGAAAATATTTAAAGCAATATCCCTTATAAATTGCTTTTAAATATTTGTCATTTAAAGCAGTTAAAGTGGGACCAAAATAGACAAAATATTGCTTTTCCAAATTTGATTTCATTTGTGCGAGATTGAGCAGACAAGGACAAATTTGAGTTTTTTTTAATAGATAAAGCATGTTTTATAGAAGATATTGGTGGGGGCCACTTGACAGGTGTTTTTGGTAGCTTTTGCAGTCTATTTGGAGGTAGTTTAGAGGCTATTTTGACAGCTTTTCAGAGGAGCTCGAAAATAGATTTGCATGGCTATTTTTAGGAGCTTTTTCCCATCTTTTCTCTTGGAGATCATTCCGCATGCATTTATAAGAGAAAAACTTAGTTTTTCTCAGTTAGTCAGGTTAGAGAGATTAGAGCTCAGAGATTTTCAGAATCATCCTCTCACACTGAGAGAGTTGTACTTTAGCTTTTGTACTCATTATTCCTTCCAGTTTATAGAGTAGCGATTTTCCTTCCCATTTGTCTACTCATTTGCAAGGTTGATTTGATATTGCATTGTGATAGTTATTTATCTTCTATTTTGTCTTAATTTTGTGATGGGTATGCAAGTATTTTATTTGATTCAGGTTGCATGTTGTGTTCAGATAAGCCTTCATGTGAAATATTAATGAATTAAGTATAATCAAGGGGTTGTGAGAGTTATAGTTATGTGAACTAATTGTGAGTAAGATCTGGTAGGAGTTTAAGTATTGGTGCATCACTTGTTAGTTTAAGATTTCCTTTGCTGTTATCCTTCTATCCCTTTTCCCAAAAAATTATTTAGATAAAAAAAATCATTAGGAGAACCAGCTCACTCTGGAGGTTCACTCCAATTTTTAGGCAAGCCACAGATCTAGGAGTGTTCCCATGTGTCAATAGATAGTTAAGTTGAATAACTTAGCATAAGGTGCATATCTAATTGATAACAGTCTCATTAATGAGTTCATTGTCATGTAAATATGTTCTCAGCATTTCTTCCTAAGCCTTAGCTTGCACTATTGATACTAGTTTGAACTTTTCCATAGGAGACATAGAAGACAAATTTATTGGTCCTTGTAGAGTCTTAGGTGATTCTGGAATCTGTACATTTTCTTATTTTTCCAAAACTTTCTAGCATAGTCAACTAAGATATGGTCTACAACAATGTCTCTTGCCACATAATAATCACTAAGTGTAACTTTCCTTCTTTTCTTTTCTTCTATTGGATTGACTTTCTCTACTTATGTATTGGATGAGATGCTTGTTCTTTTCTTGGGGTTGGATGTGTGTTCTTCCTTTTCATCTTTCTTATCTTTTCTTTCCAGAGTGCTTGACTTCCGTTTCACCGGAACATTTAAGGGTCTTGACTCTCCATCTTCCTTGCTAGTTTGTTGATTAGAAAATTTTTTTGAGTTCTTATATTCCATAGATAACTATTTGAATGTTCCAAACCTTTCTTGTCTGAGATCTTTTGGTTTCTTCAGTAGTTCATCAGCTAATTTAGTCAGGATATCTTTCGTAACTTCATATCCTAATGGAGGGACCCATGCAGTTCTTGGTTCCACAGCTTCCATGAAGTATTTGTCTTTATTCACCATGAATACAATGTCATTTTCATATTTCGTCACCACTTTTTTAGGTATCTGGACCCTACATACTATTCTCTTTTGAAAGTTCATGAAGTATTCCCCCAAAATTTAACTATGTTTGTCTGTATTTCCCAAACTTTGCAGGTGATTTCTTATTTATGTTGCTAGTACTAGTGTATGATCAAGCCAGACAATGCTTCCCAAGTTGGGTAACTCTCTCAAAAAGTAGAAGAGTAAACATGTAATCAACATTCCATATTTGAAAGGGTAATTTGTCTCTTTTGTTCTATTGACCTATTTTCCTCTGTCTAGAGCTAAATAGTTCACCTTGTATATTCCTTGAATATCCTTTAGAAAGTGACCCTACAAAGCTTAAATCCTTCAATTATCATGTTGTGCCTTGCAATAAATCCCAAAAATCTCACCTTGAGAATCCTTTGAGGAAATCTAGAAAAACCCAGAAATCTTTCGTCTTCAATTGTTTTCTATCGCAGAGATTTCTTAGTTTTATACTTAGCCATTTTTCATGTATATGATGATGACATCATCCTTGTTTTGGGGTTTTTTATCATTTGGTCGATTTGCATCTCAGATACATTTTTTCCATGTATCTTGGTCATTTGAGTCCTTTGTATGTATTGTTGTATGTATTTTGTATATACAAAGGCCATATACAAAAGTGAATGTACATATGAGATACAATGGCAATATACAAGGCAGACATACAAAGGATTTTCAGCGTGACATGTTTATCGGTAGCTCAACTCATAGTCTCTCTGATGGCTGATGAAGCATACAAGGCAGACATACAATGGCATATGCAATCCTGAGATACAAAGCCTGGATCCGCAGGAATATGCAGTTTGGTTTATAAAAGCAGATGTGATTGTATGCATATTTGTATGTATATTTGTATTGTATGTTTAAAGATGCAAAAGAAGGATACAAGGCCATATATAAAGGTCAGATGTAATGTTTGTATGTGCAAGTGCGATTGTATGTAGTTCTGCTTGTATATTTGCATTGCATATGTGATATACAAAGGCAATATACAAAGGGAAAACATACAATCTGGACGCGACTGGGAAATCAAATGCAGTGGATAATCATTTTGAGGTCCACAGTTTGTATGTTGAAGTGCATGTATGTGCCGATATGAAAAAGACAGAGATACAAGCCGGACCTATTGCAAAGTTCCAATATGGCCAATAATCCTTTGAGTTCCACATTCTATGTATATGCGATTGTATCTCATATACAAAAGATGATACAAAGGCAAAAGCATATGCAAAGGATTTCAGCGAGACTTAGTGCATCAGCGGTTCATTTTAAGATCTTTCCGATGGCCGATAAAGCATGCAAATGTTCAAGCGATGGGTCTAAGGACATCTCAGTGGCCAATCAGATAGTGCCACATGTCAAAACTGATCCAAAGGCTGATTCAAATGTAGATGTAAAGGGAGATACAAAAGTATGGGCCCATTTTTGTATGTAGCTATTGTATTGTATATGCAAATGCATATACAAAGGTGATTTCAAAGGCCATTTAAAATGACGAAATCCAAAGCACATACATTGAACATTTCAGCAAGACTTTGTATATTGATATGTCTCAATGGAGGTCACCCTGACAACCTAATATATACAAAGCAATATGCAATATACAAAGGTAGATTCAAAGGGTCATTCAGATGGTGATTCAAGTCGCATATGCAAAGCGATATGCAGATGTAGTTTGACAACAACTTTGACCACCCGTATCTCCCTCATTCTGGTGAATTTCAACATGCTTCAAAAGGTAAAAGTGCTTTTTTTTGCCTCTTCTTTCATCTGGCGGGCTTTGAGTAGGATATTTTCACTTTCAAAATTTAATGCACATCATGCAAGTTTGATTGACTGGACGTTTCATCAACCAATTTAACATATGCAGATGTAGATATTTGTTGCATTTATGAGTGCAGGTCGATGATTCAGTAGCTCACATTGAAGATTCAAAATATCTTCCATCTGCCAATGTTCCAGATATTTTTATGCCACGAATTCTTGTAGGTGGATGTCCCTTCAAGTACAGATATTTTTTGACAGGCCTAGGTGACTGCAGTTTTCTAGAATTCATTGTAATCGACTTAGGTCAAATGCAAATGCTATATATGCATAGGAATAAGACGTAAAAAATGTTGGAAATTTTTAGGATTCTGTCTTTTCTATTTCCAAACAGAGCTTTCCTCTACTATAACTATGCCTTCATATTGAATATATGCAAGTTATTTTACCTCTTTTACTAATTTTTTAGTTTAGTGTGAATCTGCATATGATTGTCTGTGAATGTTATTGTTCCTCTCAACCATTTTGTTTCTCACCTCTGCTAGAATCATTTGAATCTATGTATATCTACTTTCTGTATCTGGTTGTGTTGTGCATTTTCTCAGTTCTATGAAGATTCTTTTATTCAACTTGGTGAATCACCCTTTATTTTCAAGTTTTCCTATTTCATCTTTCATTTTAAAAGCATTCCTTCTCTCTTTTCCTCTACAAATTCAATAGATTTTAGGTGATAACTATTTAAGGAAGCCGGCCTTCTCCAAAGGTTTAATCTCATTTCGCAAGGTCCCACACTTTGAGATCATTCCCATGTTCTTTTCAGGTTCTCCATTAATTCACTCTAGAGTAATTCACATAGATTATAATCTGTATTATTTTTTACCATATCATAAGCTGAGTATATAGCTGATGCAGATACAAAATTTTATGAATGGAAAAAGTATATTTTGTATCCAATAATCATTGATGTAAATCTGATGGTCAGAACCTTGATATCATTTATTGTGAGAGCATTCTTATCAAATTTGACCCCTATTAGTTGCATTACTAAATTGTTCTTTATTTTCTTCTCGCATGGAATTCTTCTGAAGGAACTCATACCAGTCACAACTTTAATAGATTCTTTGGTTATCATACATGGTCCATCAAGCCACAAAAACTCATCATGAATCTTGCTGAGAATGAACCTAACCCATGTATCATTTGGGAACATGTGCAGGAAAATCCAACCACGTGTCTAATTTCTTTTCTCCCAAAAACTTTATATTCATTCTTTAACTTAACATCAATAGTAGTTAGTTCATCCAAGTATAATTTGCCAAGATTCAAGTGATTGTATTCCTCTAGGTTGGTATGAATGTATGCCCTAATATCTTCCATCTGCATAGTTCCATGAGGAGAAATTCAGAATGCTCCTACTGAATCATTTTTTGATGGTTTGAAGAAATGTTTATTGAACTTGGGGTGAGGCTTTTCTGAAATCTTCATTAATTGGGGAGTAAACATTTTCTATAATATTTTAGACTACACAAAAGGGTTTTCAAGAAGTAAATACCTTTTCCGCCGAATTAGGGTTTCATTCACCCGAGGTTAATTTTGACTTGAATCATTTTGGAAAACTCTGAGTTTCTTGGATTTTAGCTTCAGATTGCCTTGAACACTTGGAATATTGAATGCAAAGTGATTAATCATTTATGAATCCAAGCCTTTAAACCCCTTGAAGTCTTAACTTAGTCGTCATAAATGCAGTCTTTCAAAAAGTTGTCAAATGCTTCTCTATCAATAAGAGTCAAACTAAATTACTTCGCAATACTCTGTATTAGATCTTTCTTTACTAGAATTTCTTTTAGAGGCTTTGTTATAGAGTTCTTAACAACATACCTTAGTGTTAGATTTCAGCACTACCTTTTGGCTGGGGGTTTTGGATTTTCAACACAGCTCCCCCTGAGCCAGAGCTCCCAATTTACTTCTCGGAGCAAGTATCTACACCAGATGCTGGTGTGGATCCATCCTTGACTTTAATTACTTCTTTCTTGATCTAGATCTTGTACATTTCATTCTTAGTTTCAACCAGATCAACCTTTTCTTTTCCCTTCTCATTCCTCTATTATGTTTTCCTTTCTTCAGCATAGTAGTTTCTTTTCACATTGTTGCTTCTGTAAAATCTTGCAACATGTCCAAACTTGTTGCAATTGTAGCACACAATGTTTCCTTATCCTTGATTTCTTCCTCTTAATGAATTCATCCTTGATCTGCATTGATTAGCCATGTGTCCAAATCTATTGCAACCAAAACATCTTCCATTGAATGATTGAGTATTTCTTGAATTGTGAAAGCCATTTCTTACCAGACTTTTGCATTCATTAGATCTATGACCAATTTTCTTGCAATTGAAACAATGATCGAAGACTGATGGAACATTCCAATCTATTCTACTCCTACACTAAGTAGCTTTATGACCAAACATTTTGCAATTAAAACAATGGCCATTGAAAGATGGCTACCTTTGAGCATTTGGCTATCTGACCGAAGGTCTTCTAGGTCTTCTTCTTTGATTTCTAAATTGGTTCCCATTGTTTTGTTTCAACTAAAAGTTTCCTTGACTTGATTTTGAACTTTCTCCTTTCTCAAATCCTAAGCCTTTCTTATCATCTGAACTCTTTTGACTAGAAATCATCTCATCAAATTTTGCAGAACTTATCTTGAACTTTTCTTCATAGCTCTTGGCTTTTTCCAAGTCTATTTTCAGACTCAAAACTTCTTCTTCCAATTTGACACATTCTTCTATTTTGTTGTTTACCATCAGATTTAGATCTTCTTCTGCTTTAGCTATTTTAATAACTTCCACTTTCAAACCATCCAAGTTTTCATTTGCTGATATCAATTGTTCACTAACATCTTTGTACTTTTCTTTGAATTTCTTGACTTGTTCTTTCAGCTTTAAAATGCACTCATCAGCTTCTTCAATGTTATCCTTCAAATCCCTAATTTCTACTTCAAATTTTTCAAGATTAGCAAGAGATGCTTCCAATTCAACATTGTTTTCATATGAAAAGTTTCCATATCTCCTGGCTGCCATGAATGAACTTTACTAGATATTCCTTAAGTTGTTAGGCTTCTTTCAAGGAACCTTGCTCTAATACCAATTGTTGAATATAAGGAATAATGAGAGGGGGGTGAATCAATTTTTTGCAAAACCACTTCTTAATTTGTTTATTAATCCAATTTCTAAACTCAATAACATGAAATCAGAATAAGCATAAGAACAACAACCATAAAGACATAACACATGAACACCAAGATTTTTATGTGGAAAACCCCAAAAGGGAAAAACAATGGTGAGTGTTAGCTCACAATACATTATGATAGCTCAATAATGGATTACAAGAAGGCTCACTACCTTAGGGATCACTGCCCAGGGCTCACTGCCCTATGAAGAATTGCTCACTGCATAAAGGCTCACTGCTAAGAGAAAAGAAGAAAGAAGAAGGATTGGCTCACTTCCAGAAGATGAACTATTTTTTATGCATCTACCACATGCTTGATCATAGTTCCATTAAAGGTTCAGTACACAGATTCAAAGGTCTTCATTTATTCTATCCTACTTCTCAACTTAACTACATATACTCTATTTTATGTCCTTGTTCAATTCTTTCTACTTTGTATTCTACTCATAACCCTTTGAATTTGTACAACACCACACACTTCTACACCCCAACATTGAATTCCATCAAGTATATGTATTCGCTACATGATTTATCTCATAATCAGGTCGGTAAGCAAAACATTTAAATCGTGTACACAAATAATACATCTTGATGGCTTGAACTTGTGTACAATTGGCAATGTGGTCTTGAACAAATATACAAAAGTCTTCAAATAGGTCAGCTTCAATCATACCATCACTTAGATTGACTATTCAGACAATATAACTTCTCCGCATCAGAATCTAACGTGTCTATTAGCTTGTTCCTTAAGAGCACACTTAACCAACTCAACTGTCACTTCACAACTTTCACTACAGATCGTATACGACTCTAAGAATCACATCTAACACTCATCTTTGATCTCTTAACATATCTTTAGGACTGCAAGACAAAATATGCAACTACGAAGGAATGTGGACCCTTTTTCTCAGGCACTATGCATTATTCATGATTTAACTATGTTCACCCAGACTTAGCTAAATCATGATATGTCTTTCGAAGATCTTCAGAGCTTTCAACCTTGGATATTTCACCTTCAAGAAATTGTGAACAACATACCCGATCCACATGTACTAATATTTTCCTACAGAGGCATACTATCCCAAACATTGTTACTTACTCTGTATAATGTATACTGTTTATACTTAGTCATTTCTACTTCTGGAGTAAAGTCTCTTTGTCATATCAGTGGAGTCTCTTTCCTTTGTTTCCATCAATGACAATATTCAATCATCAGAATAGTGTCTCTTTCCAATAGCTTCTTCTTTCTTTGTATCTTTTAAAGCACCTTCCTTTTTAAATGTGTCTTTGCTTGCATTTCTCATCTCATAAGTAGTGAGAGAGCCAAATAGTTCATCCATGGTCACTTTATCCAAATCTCTGGCTTCTTATATAGTTGAGACCTTTGAGTCATATATTTGAGGGAGTTATCTCAACACCTTTTTAACAATTACTGAATCCTTTACCTCTTCACCAAGACCTCTGATTGCATTCACAACTACATCTATTCGAAGTAGATATTCAGCTATGTTATCTTCTTCTTTCATGTTTAGATTTTCAAATTTACCCTTGAAGGTCTATAGTTTGGCTTCTTTTACCTTATCATCTCCTTCATAGAGGTTATGGAGCTTTTACCATATGTCTTTAGCTGTCTTTCACTGCATTACTTTAACAAACTCTATGTTGGTCAGACCACATAGGATGGCATTCTTTGCCTTAGCATTGTTCTCACAATCTTTCTTATCAGTCTGATCTATTGGAGGAGTTGTAGGTTTAATGTAATCATCAATCACATATCTCCAAACATCGTACCCTAGAGAGGTCAAATAGGCTTCCATCATTATACTCTCGAAAGCATATTTAAATCCATCAAAAAGTTGTGCTCTGTTAGAAGAGGATCCTTCCTAACCTACCATTCTATTCAATCCAATATCTACCTTTAGATGTTAAGTTGTAATGAGGAACCAGAATCTCTAATACCAATTGTTGAACACAATACGATATTGAGAGGGGGCTGAATCAGTATTGTTTAAATCTTTTTCACTTTAGATTCTTTTAAACAAATGAATCATTTAAACCAAGAAAAGCATGAGAGCATACACATACACAACACAGGATATACATGGAAACCCAATATGGGAAAACCATGGTGAGTCAGCTGCTTGGATCTACTATCCAAATCTAGCCTCAAAAAATAAAATGAAGTTTACAAAAATCTTTATGGGAACCTACCCAAAGGAAACACCAATCCCCTGATTTATGAGCACCAACTCAAAGGAAGCACCAACCCTATGTTACACTATTTTAATGGCACCAACCCAATGGAGTCTCTACACCAATCCCCTAATGTGCTACAACATGTACAACATATATTACATGAGGCACCAACCTTTGCACTATCCAATTATTGTCTCAGTCTTCTATAGATGGACATTTTAGATTGATTCTGATGGCTCTTGTTAATCTCATATTCTTACTTTATCTCTATAGTTTGATGGTATGTTTGTTATTCTATTGTCATCACTTGAACTGCATCATGCTAATCTCCAACTCTTCTACACATGGCACATCATACTCCATAGTCTCCCTCTATTCTTTTCTCTAAAAAAACCCTAACCCTTGTAGTATATGAATCACAATAATTATAGACAATATAGTCCTTTTTAATTTTTCATTTCTTTCTCACATACATACATAATAAATTCATGTATATTGTGAATTCTATTTATATACAAGGCTTGTCCTTATTGTCTAGCAAGGTCGCCCTGCAAACCTTTAATTTAAACAAAACTATATCTTCTAGATATCTTAATCTCAATTTTCATGAATGATATTAGTTAGCTTAAAGAATGAACTAATTTGTATGCACCATTTTATCTAGCTTGGATTCTAAAGAGTCTTACTCCACTTGACTGAGTAAACTATTGCATTATAGTTATTGTTCCCATCACAAGTTGTGTCACTGAGATTGGCATCGAGGACTCAACAACAAGTATTGAGGATAATTTATTCTCTACTACAATAATATCTCCATTTGTAGCTTCAGTTCCTATCACCATGACTTGCTTTGTTCCTATCGCCAAGAAGCTTGGCTTTGAGGATTAATTAACAAGTATTAAAGGCAATTTCTTCTTTGCTATAGTAACATCTCTATTTGCAACTTATGTTCTTGTCTCCATGAATTGCTCAGTTCCTATTGCCAAGACTGGAGGAGAGATAGATACAATATTTATGTTTCAACGATTGTTGATCTTGAAGTGCATTCAAAGCAAGCATATTTAGAATTGAAGGAGCTCCATGTATTTCTAAGATTCATTAGACCTTTGATGAAACTGCCACTCAAACAAAACCATTTGCATTGTCCTCTATAGGAAAAGTCTCACTTTCCTTCAGCCTACTCCCCTCACTAGCAGCACTACCAATACCACTAACAGTGCTCAATTGTTAACAAGTTTCTCTTTAAATGCCTTCCAGGCTTGTAACACTTGGTAGGTTCCAATTACCCTCATGATCAAAAACTATGTTTTCTCCATTGCTATCCTTGGAAAAGTGATATTGCAATGTAGACTTGCAAAGAGAACATCTGCACACTATCCTATCACCATACTCCATTGCACATGAATGATTAAATCAAAGAAATGTTTGCAAGCATGTCCCCTATCCATTTTAAGACCATACAAAAGACAAACCAAAGTACTTGTTGGCCAATCACCTTCAGGTTGCCACAGTTCTTTTACAACTTCTTTGACATCAATGACAATATGTACAACACATCTAAGGTGACTACTTCAAATCATTTATAGGCCACTTTATATTTTAAGCCATTTTTTTATTTTTTTTCACTACAAAATCATTAGGATATATAAAATGCCTCTTCAATGCCTCCTTGCAAAAAATAGTTTTGACATCCATTTTCTTTACTTCAAAATCATAAGAAACAACAATATAAAGTAGACATAACCTTCAACCTAGAAGTAATCTCATCAAAATCCACCCCCTCAACCTAGAAGTAACCTTCACAACTAATCTACCTTTGTACCTTTCCATCTTTTTGTCTACTCTAAATTTACTTCTAAACAATCACTTGCATCCAATGGGCTTCCTTCCCTTGGGCAATTCTACTATATTCCAACTCTCACATATATCCAATCTATTATCTCCTCATACGTAGCCTCCTTTCAAGACTCATGCTCTTTCAAAGAAAGGGTTTCCTTTATAGATTTAGTTTCATTTCTAGTACATGATAAAATAGATTCACAATAGAAATCTAGTGGGTTATAGTTGCAAATGATTTTATGTTGATATGTGGACCTCCTCAAGATTGGAGTAAGATGCTCCACCTATTCTTCCACTTATAAACCTTCATATACATCTTCTTGTGACTCTTCATCCTCAAGACCATCTTGTTGTTCTTCAACAAGTGCATCCTCTTGACTCTTAATTTTAGTTTTAAAATGCATTGTCTTATTTTCTTTCTCCTTTGGCTGTAACTCTTAGCTCCTTGAAAACCACATCTCTAGAACAAAACATTTTAAAAGTTATAATATTCCAAAGCTTCTGACATTTCACATTATCACCATAACCAACAAAAATATAATTTTCAGCATCAAAATCTAAATTAGATCATTTTTGTTTAGGAACATGAACAAAAACCTCACAACTGAAAACTCTAATGTGCAAAATAAAGGGATTTTTACTTTTCCACACTTAATGTATTGTCTAATCAACTAGAGAAAATTAATGAGATCTATTAACCAAATAAGAAGTAGTACTTATTGTGGATAGGAAAAAAAAGTCTTCTACTTAATTCCTATTCCACACTTATCAATCTGAATCCTTCAAATACAGACTACTAAAGATGTCTTTTCAAAAATAGAGTTCATGAAATGAAATAAAAGATGAAATAACACTTGCTAAGAAAATCTAGAGCTCTCTATCAAGGATGCCAATGTGTCACATGGATGTCCATGTGTAGAGTTGTCATCTACACAAATTCTTCCCAACAATTTCTAGGTTAACCTATATAACTTCTAACAAAACCTGCACAATAGAGATAGAGGAAAACAAGCATAATATCCCAATGATGAAGATAAAATTAAGAATAAAACAATATGATTAGATCCTATATAAATGCCAAGAAAACACCATCAAACCTCCATGCGGTTGAGTTCTTTCTTGAGACCTATAGCTAAGAGAATAGAAAGAAAGATTGGGACTACAAAGGAGCTTGCTAAGAATGGTCAAGCCCCTGCTTTTGTTTTCTAACCTCCACAAGTAGTCAAATGATAAAGAGATTTGAAAGAGTGTATACACCTATCCTAAGTGTGTCTAGGAGCTAGGACATAGTGAAAAATGTGCTAGGATCACCTCCCTAGTCTATGGGGAGGATACTAGGCCTAGATTGTGGGTTGGATCTTAAAAATGGTGGTCTACACCAATAGATTGTAAAGGGGTAAAAATAGGGTTTTCTTGGATAATAAAAATGGATTTCCAAGAGGGAAATGGGATTGAATTTGAGAATAATGGGATATTTTTGATACACTACTTGTGCAACAAGATCAATACAATGATAAAAAAATAAGATAACAAAGTAGATTATATTGTTTTAATAGAATTTGATAAAGAAAGAACTAAGGGATTCACTATTGTGCTTATAGTGATTTGGTTGTTGAAGAAGAGAAAGATCTTTAGGGAGCAATATACTACTCACTACCTACTAAAAATGCCTTCAATGATCTACAAAAGAACTTTGATTAGAGGAATCCTTGGGAGAAGTGGGATCTTCTGTAGATAAATTTGTTCTTTTGATGAACCTATGAATGTGCACAATAATAATGAGAATCAAATAGAAATGTAAAAGAAAGTTGCAAAGAAAAAGATGAAGAGAATCATCATAAAAGATCATTCAAAGATCCTATCTATTGTGAAAATAGGCCTTTTTATTGTTCTTATTTTCTAGATTTGGTCAGGGTAGGCTAAAGATAGAAAAACACATTCACGGGGACATTACAAATGGTAGGATAAATTATGATGCAGTGGCATGCAAGAAAAACACATATTTCAAGGTACAGACTATAGGATGCCAGTGTGTCATGCAAACATCTACACATCATGCTAGTGTCCTAGGGAAAACAAGTCAAATTTGGCATATGTATTTAGAAAGATGACATAATTAATGCTCTAGTATAGATTTAGGAAATTTTTGGCTTATGGGGAAATAGGCCAAGGCTGAGTTCAAGTGATCCTAGAACATGCTATGGGAATGGACACTAAAGTGAGTTCAAGATATAATGTGAAATTACAGGGTATGCAATTTTTGACATTACACCTACATTCTCAATGCAAAACCATTGATCCAACTAAGGACTACTCAACATGCCTCTACCTATGTCCATCAATGTCTTTTTCATTGTTTTTGTTATATGATTTGGCTATGACATTGAGGGAGTTATCCTTGATATTTGGAGTTGACCCATGAGATCAACCCCCACCAATCATGTTATAAATTTTTGCATGAATTTTTTCAATTTTTAATTGATTTCTTACACCTGGATTGATATCTTCATTTCTTATGGGTGAAGATATAGTTGGAATGAACAAATCTTTTCAGTTAGGGTAGGTGCATGCTATACCATCTATATATTGATCTACATAGATTCATTGATCGCACATGGTATCACATAATGGTGACATCACTTTTATAGACTCGAGTGTAAGAGCACATTAATATACACTATTATCCTAGATTGCCATTAATAGAAGCAGCCAACATGATATTGGATATTAATGGGACACTAGTTAGTGTTGGTCAATGGAGGGAGTAGGACTCTTAAAGCATGGAGACAAACCTTTGACCATCTCTCCCTAAATAGTACCATATGGAGGCCATATAGGTAGCTTCTTATGGATACAGATGATCATTTTTAATTATACAAGATTAGGTATTCGTTGAATAGTTTATTTTGAGATACACTACTATTATAGAAAGGTTTCTAGTTTGAGAGGGTGCTTCAATAGTTTGACATTTGGTAAGCAGTGCCCCCAACACTCATTTTGTATAGACTTTACCAAAATTTACCATTTAGGTGATGGGAGATGGATAGAATGTCAATCACTAAGAAAACATCCAAAAATTATGATGAGAATGATGATCTAATGGAGCCTACAAATGGGATGATGCAAGAGTATCTCCGGATATTCAAGCATGATGGATGTTGAGGGAGTAAATAAGTACATTTAAGTATACAACTTAAATAATTAAATATATATTCCTTCAAGAGAATAAAATCCCTTTTATATAAATCCATGGCAATTAAATGAATACGTACAATAATCACACAATTAATCTAGACTTAAATTAAGAGTTGGGTTGATAAAATGAAATAATATTTTTAGAAATTTTTAAGATTTGATGGGAATCCAATTGTATGGGCCTAGATTTAGGTGAATGAATAAATTTACAATAGCCTAAAGCACAAAAATAAATCATGCAATATGCAAGAACAAAATCTAGTGCAAAATATAGGAAATCAATAATACAAATCAACTACCAAATGAATAGATGAAGTACTTATAAATAGGCCTCCTTGATGCATGATTCATGGAGATCGCATGTCCACAGGACATGAGTTTAATTTTTGATTAGTGCATTAGTTAACACAGTCTCACGAAGATGAAAAGAGTTTAACTACAAA
This sequence comes from Cunninghamia lanceolata, assembly GCA_027924645.1. NCBI lineage: Eukaryota > Viridiplantae > Streptophyta > Pinopsida > Cupressales > Cupressaceae > Cunninghamia > Cunninghamia lanceolata. Next base: position 2,932,012 of record BSBN01000029.1, on the reverse strand, counting down.
TAAATGGATCAATTAAGTCAATTTGACTAAGAAATATATGATCCGGACTAAATAGATGTGATCCTCATGTAGAGTGTGATCCTTCTTAAGTTCCAAATTGAAATATTTCTAGAATGAATTCTCTTTTTTCTCTAGATGTTCTCCTTGTTGAACCATATGAATTAGATGAAAGAATAGATGCCTTTAAATACTAAGACAAAGCAATAAGTCACACAAATGTGTACCAAATTAGCTCACAATTGCTAGTGAAAAAGATTGGGAAGTTCAGAATTAGAATTTGGTGTCAATCCCACATACTTTGGGATTGACCTAGGAAAGGAAAGTATTATGTTTGAGGGAAGGATTGAATGTGTGGAGATGGGTCCAAATAGAGGTGCAATAATTGGCACATAATGGGAAATATGTAGGAAGGAGTATGAATAGGAATGAGATAAAGGTAAATTTATGGATAGGGATAAATCAGGTTGGAAGAAAAACTAAGCACAAGAGAGTGTCACTTATTAATATGTAATTGTTTTAACTCACTCCATCAAAGTAAGCCCAAAAATAAATGGGAATTGGCATGAGTATGACAATTTCACCATTACAATTATTTAAAATATTTATTTTTTTATAATAATATAAAATATTTAATTAAAATACATTAATTTGTTTTTCTAGGTGAATTGTGGTCATAGGGGCCACTCTTAATATATTAACCTTCTAGAGAATAAAAATTAATAATCCGACCCATCAATAGGGTGCATTAAAATTTTTTTTAAATGGCTACAAATCCTAGTAAGAGGTGAGTCAAATTGTTGGGTACCAAAGATTTTATAACATAAATGATCTCGTAATATGTCTTTCTAGTCCTAATTTGCATGAGAGTGAAACCTCATTTTATTTATGGAATTGAAGCTATTTATGGAGAGAGATGTAATTTTTACCACCATAGTCTAGGATCGTGATTCACCCAAAGTAATTGTCAAGAGATGAGTGGGTTTTGTCATTAATAGTAGAGGCCAAATCCCTACCCATTAGAGGAATTTATTACCATAGATTTAGGGAGCTCAAATTGAGCCAAAAAAAATCTAAGGGAGCATTGACTAAAGAAGCTTCTAATAGGTCATCATTCATGATGTCCTTCCTATCAATAGGAAAATATTATGGTGTCTCAGGGTGACCCCTTTCCACCCAATTGCTTGTTTCATTTTATTAGGTAAAGGAGAGGATTTGAATAATTATCTACCATATGCATTGTAGTGTAGCACCATCTACACCTAAATGCTAATCCTTCATAGTCAACCAATTGGTTCCAAAATTATGATTTTTGTTGGTAACTATTTAGACAAATCCATTTCAACCAAGATATACACAAATATGAAAGAAGATTAGAATTCATTCAAGTCTAGCCCTGAGATAAGTTTCCCCAAGGTGTTGCAAACAGAGGAGAAGATAAAAGAGCCCCAAAAATGTAGTAGTAGGTTGGATAGTCTTGCTCAAACTAGAATAATAGTAACAAATTTAGTAACAGGGTTTAATTTTTAGTACCATGGTTTTAGATAGAGGTAAGATTTGTCCCATGATCAAGGCCTCTCTTGAAAGAGAAAATCCCTATCCTTTGGAGTGGTACAAAACACATAGAAAAACCCTTTAGCATGGTGCTTGATGTGGGTATCACCTTCCAATAGAGGCTAGTAAGTTTTCAAAATCCATTCATGCAAAGCTACCAAGCTTGGCAAATTTTTTTGGAGGTAGTAGATCAAAGTTTATTTATTGAGTGCCACTATCTCCTCTATTACATCTTCTCTTAGATCAACAATTGGAGGGGTCATACTGACCAAGCATGGTGGTCCATGATAGAAGGATCAACAATAGCGTAGTTCTCAGAGATAGATTCAAAAGGATGTTTAGGCAAAGCACCAGCTTCTCCAGTAGAGATCTTCTATTCACACAAACAAGAGGGCTTTTCTAGGCACAAAGCTACCTCAAGGAATGTGATTTCACCTGAACAATGCCTATAAAGCATTTATTAAGGATTGAGATGAAAAAGTACTTGAGATAGGAAAAGATGGAGTCAACGCCTAACTTAGGGTTTGTAAAATCACAAAGTCAAGAACCTTGAGATATGTTTGAGATGGATGTCTTTTTTCTTGGCTCGATATTCAATAGTGAGGAGACAATTTGAATTATGGAAGACAAGGATTGTAATGATGACTTCATTACCTTTGAAGCTAACAACTTGAACTATCATTTTAATAACAAATTCGAGATAATAATAGGGAATAAAAATTTACCACTGTCAATACATTTTCTAGACATGTGTAATTAGTTTAAAATTAAAACCTAATGGTAGCATAAAAGTTACAACAGAAATTGATGTTGCAAGGGGTAAGGTGTGTCAACTATGTTTTGTTAATATTTAGTGAAATACTACTAAACATGGCTGTCAATGGCTAGGCTTAAATCACACACTCTAAGCTTTGACCACTTAGGTGGCAGATGTGGGCCCATTAGTTGTGCCAATGTTTGTCCCATTCAAGCAACAGTCACCGTTATCTTTCAATCTAGAACTCTGTTCCTGCCAAAAGTTTGGTGGATGCCCGTGGGCTGTGAGTATCTGATTGCATAAAATAGGAGATACTATCTCATAGAAAATGGTTGCTATAGCGAACAAAACACATGGGTGTCATCACGATACAGTCACACTGTTTCACCATATGCAACAAATAGGTTTCCAACTCAATCTGTCCTCATTTGCTAGCATACTCCCGGCCTTTACCAAAATGGTCACTTTGGAACAAGGTATGGACATCCATCAAAGCATAATGGAAAGGGGATTATTGTCAGATATTATAGTTGGAAATGCTCTAGTAGACTTGTATGCAAAATGTGGAAGCATAGAGAAGGTACATGAACTATTTGATGGGATGCCTCAAAGAAATATGTTTTTATGGAATGCTATAACTGTAGGATATGCACAAAATGCATTTGTTGAAAAGGATTTAGAAAATTTCAACCAAATGCAATTGGTAGATATAAAGCCAGACTTCGCAACCTTTGCCAGCATCCTACTTGTGCCAAAATGGTAGCTTTGCAACAGGGTATGAACATCCATCGTAGGATGAAGGATAGACAAATTTTTTCAGATGTTCTAGTTGCAACTACCCTAGTAGACATGTATCCAAAATGTGGTAGTATAGACAAGGCATGTGAATTGTTTGACATAATGCCTCAAGAACTGTTTGACAGAATGCCATTATTACAGGATATGCAAAATGTGGAAGCATAGATAAGGAGTGTGAACTTTTGAAAGAATGCCTCAAAAAAATTTGTTTTCATGGAATGCCTTGATTACAAGATATTGACAAAATTGATTTGTTGAAAAGGATTTAGAAACTTTCAACCAAATGCAATGGGTAGGTGTAAAGCCAAACTTTACAACCTTTGTCAGCATGTTCCCATCATGTGTCAAATGGGAGCTTTGAAATAGGGAATGGACATCCATCAAAACATAAAGGATAGAGGAATTTGACAAAGGTAGTTGCAACTACTCTAGTAGACATGTATGCAAAATTTAGCTACATATTCATAAAACCTACATATTGAACTTCCGGAGTAATTTTGATACCATAATTGTAGCTACAAGTCACCATACAAACTAGTGAAGAATATATGAGATTAAGGGAGTTGAAGAAGTTTTAGATGAGGTATATGCTTAGGTTTAAACTAGTGAAATAATATTTTGTGGATGTGTATTATGTGTGTGAGACTTGTGATGTTATTAAATTGTGACGATCAATGTCCAAGCTAGAGTTCTCAATGTGGTTGTTGTGTGAATATGTCATTCTATGTTTGTGAATCCATGAGTCTCATGGTCTTACACCTATGTTGGGATCCTTATGTATGAGTTTGATCTATTGTAGCATAGTATGCATGTGATCCAGTGATAAGGAAGAATCTATGGACTAAATTGTTGATCATACTTCAAGCCTTAATGGAGTCGTATAGTTACCATTTTACAGAGAGAATAGCTCCATGTTTATTCATGCATAAAATAACAAAGTAATTATTTTGGTGAGTCAAAAATCCAAATGATTGGTATCTTAGTAGAGATGGTATATTTTCTTTCTCAATTACAAGTTGAAATGTTGAATGCACAAGACAACTAAGAGGGGCGATGAATCAGTTGTATCAAAAACCTCAGACCCTCATAAACATAATCATGTGCACATCAGTTCGCTTACACCCTTAATCAGTTATGTAGATTAAACATGAAATGCATATAACAAAAACTTAAATACATCAACACCATGCACAAGAGAACACTAGATTTTTATGTGGAAAACCCTAAAAGGGAAAAAACATGGTGAGAATTAGCTCACAATATAATGTAGTATTAATACTGAATTACAAAGAGGCTCACTGCCTTACAAAAGAAAGGCTCACTGTCGGTGGACTCACTATCCAAGTGAACTCACTGCTCACTGAAGAATATAGAAAAGAAGAGAAGGCTCACTGATATGATAGAATCTACCACATGCCTAATTTTAGTTCCATTCAAGCACAACAAACATCATCTTCATAGCCTCTCTGAAGATTGTAGATGACTTCTGCTCACTGCATAGGTCTTCTACCACATGAAAGTACTTGTTGCCTCTGATTCAACTTCACAGCAGAAACATCCTCATATCCACACATACTCCACCTACACACAAATCCTTTACACTTATTTATATCAACATCAACCTTGAAACTTTCACCAAGCTCGGCAACACACTCTACAACATTTGAAACAATCTCCAAGTTCAACAAACATACATAATTCAAATTAGGTCTGGACCTAAACATTCCTACAGAGCAAAGGAATGAAGGTGGAACACTTCACACCTTAGCTCAGACCCAAAAAAACATCTTCACATGCTTCCTCAATCCAAGAAGTACATCTGTAATTAGTATTAGCACCCAAGTCGACTAATCTTGTGCAAACACCAAGAATAGTTAGGCACAAGCTTCCAAGAACACAATCATAACTTACAAAATAGGAAAAATCTTTTGACATGATCTTGAGATATCCATGAACAACCTCAAGTCACCTGAGAACCAGCAAAATCATCTACAACACCTTTTAGGTGAAGAAGGTTCACTGTCTGCTCACAGACAATACTGTCGAACTTTGCTACACCAGAACTTCATTTCTAGAGCATCAAATCACAAATCCTTTTGAATGAAGATAGATAAGGACCTTACAAACATATTTCTAGAACTACAACACCTAAAACCATTCTGCAGAGAAATATGGAGCAAAATACTTTCTCCCAGACACCTCTGCACAACCTATAAACTCTATTAATTACAGTCTTCAAACTAGTGAACATAACTTCCACTTTGTGGTGATCTAGACCATCAAATTTTGGATATAGCATCTTCAAACACTTCTCTAAAACATATCCAAATCTCGCACTCCAATCTTCAACACAGAAGAAATATGAAGCACAAACTCAAACAATATCCTACAAGCCAAAATACTCTACAACACATTGTTTCCTCTAGAGAACAAATTTTCTCAAAAGCACCTTTAAACCCAGAAATAGGAACAATATTCTAACATCATCAACACCTCTATAAGGAATTCAAATCACTTTACCATGACCACTCAATCAAGCAATATCAGAAGATAGTTGATACCAATGACAACACCGATTAGCACATACTTGCAACAATCTTCCCCTTTGTCATTGATGGCAACATGTGATGTGAAAAACCATCATGAAATAATTTTCCACCGATCTCACTCTCCCCCTTTCTTTTATACATGTTACTGAGTCTTTATTTTTCACACGAACTATCTCCCCCTTTGACATCAATGGCAAAGGGCGACACATTTTTCAAGCTTTCTCCCCCTGAGTATGATACTGCACATACTTGCACTGATCTCAACTATTCTACTACGTCTTTTTATTTCACTACTCTAAATACTCCCCCTTAGAGGTACACATCAAATTGTATCAACTCTTACTCACATTTTAGAGGACCTTAGGACCTTCACAAACTAACACTCCTGGAGAAACATATCTTGTCTTATCAAAAGTTCAGAATTGACTCTACACAAATCAGAGTATGGCATCAAACCATTGAACTTTTCTTCTTCTTTGGGAACATAACATCACATCTTTTATCAACCTTCATGATAGCTTATGAAAACAATGCATATTATGACAATATAACAATGGCAACATACATAGCCAATAATTTCCTTAGATCAACACTCATCTGTCTGTAACTTTTCTCCTATTGGCTCCTCCTAGCATCAATCGCTGCTACCAGCTCCCCCTAAGAGATAGCAATCATTAGCCTAGATAAAACAATGTCTTCTTCAACCTCCCATTCAAGAAATCAGTCTGCACATCCATTTAATACATTATGAAATCCTTAAGTGCTACAAATGCTAGAAACAACCTTTAAATAGCCTCCATTCTTACCATCGGAGCAAGAGTTTCCTCATAGTCTATTATTTCCACATGTGAGTACCCTTTACACACAAGCCTTACCTTGTTCCTCACCACTTCTCCATTCTCATTCAATTTGTTCTCTAGTCTTCCCAGATAAGTTCCCATGTCTGATTCTTCTCAATCTGCATTAGTTCTTCTTCCATTGCCTTAATCCAAAACTCATCCTTGCATGCCCCAATCACTATTTTGGGTTGAACTTTAGAAATTAAACATAGATTTACCTGTTCTCAGTAGCTTTCCTTCTTGTTAATACATTTTTGCTCTTATCACCAATGATCTAATCTTCAAAGTGACATCTACTTCTTCACATAGTTAGGGATTCTTTCATGAGCTTCTTGTTCTTTAACCTGTACTTCTTTTTCTTTGGTTTCATTTTCTTCACTACCAAAAGACTCATCTGATTCGTATCCATTGACCTCTAAAATTATCATAGATCCAAAAAACTTCCAATCAACATGAAAACTACTTTGTAATGGAAACAACTATGTTTTGTCCAGCCAAACTTCTGTTACTCATTATTTTCAAACCCGTTATCAAAATCACACAAAATTCTAGATGTAGATGTATCCAATGATCAATAAGCATATACCAGAACTGCAACATAATATATTCAATAGCGGACCAATGCAGACCAAGTTGCTGAAACATTGTAGGTTGATTTTACCAAATAGATTCTTATCCAATAATTTATAACATGTCTTCGTACCTGATCAAGTTTTCTTACACAACCAAGCTAATCGGCACAATTCTACCTTTATCCTTTATATTCATAGTCTTTGACCTATCTTAAACCTTTGTTGCTAATCCTTAACCTTATCTCTTTGTACTGAGGCATCGGTACCATTTCTTTGGCAAGGGGAAAAATATTTCCATTAAAGCTCCCCCTGAGACAAAGCTCTCATCTTAGTTCCCAGAGGAAACATTTGCACCAAATGCCAGTACAGGTTCATCGTTAACCTCTTTTACTTCCTTCTTTATCCAAATTTTATTCATCTCCTTCTTGGTCTCTGTCAAATCAACCTCTTGTACTAATTTGTTCTTCTCTACCGGATTATTCTTCTTCATGCTTCTATTTCTGTAGAACTTAGAGATATGTCCAGATCTATTGCAATTGTAATATGGAATACTTCTCTGACTAGTATTCCTTCCACTCATGTCCTGGATTTGCATTGGTTAGCTTTGTGCCAAAATCTATTACACATAAAACAATAGCCATTGAAGGATTGAATCATTCTACTATTGTTATAGCCATTTACCCTTTGATTTCTACACTCATTAGCTTTATGTCCCATCTTATTGCATGCAAAACACCTAATAGAGTTCTAAGTCACTCTACTTTTGCATTCAACATCTCTATGAATAACTTTATTGCATGTGAAACATTTACAAGAGAAGGATGGAACAATTTGATTCCTTCTTCTACATTCTATTGCTTTGTGTCCATACTTATTGCATAGATAACAAAAACCATTGAAGGATGGACAGCTTTGAGCATTTGGTTGTTGTATTGAAGGTCTTCTAGCTTTATTCTTTTGATTCTGGATCTGCTCACCATTGTTCCTCTAATTTGAAGTCTGATATGATTTTGAACTTTCACCTTTTTTGAAATCCTAAACCCTCTTTATCATTAGGATCTTTTTGACATGCAATCATCTCATCAAGCCTTGCAAAACTTATCTTGAATTTTTCTTCATAGTTCTTTGCATTCTCCAGATTTGATTTTAGATTCACAACTTCTTTTTCAAGATTTACGTATTCTTTAGATTTGTCTTTCACCATTAGATCTAGATATTCTTTTGCTTTTGCCTTTTCTTCAACTTGTACTTTCAGATCATCCAATGTTTCATTTGCTAATCTCAATTGTTCACTAATTTCCTTATGCTTTTCTTTGAACTTGTTGACTTTCTCTCTAAACTTCCTAATGCACTCATCTACTTCTTTTACATTTTCTTTCAGATCCTGGTTTTCTTCTTTAGTTCTTTCTAGGTGTTCAAGAGCAACCTTGAGTTCTTCACTACTGAGAGAAGTGCATTCATCTTCAGAAGAACCATAAAAAAGAGGAACATTCTTCTTGTACGCCATCCCAGATCTGTTGGAAATAGGACATACAAATGAGAGGGGTGGTGAATCAGTTGTCTCAAAACTTTAATGCTTTCTATAGTTAATTCTTTCTTTTCTCACTTAACAATAAATCAATAACTTAACCATGAAAATAACAATCATAAGTGTAAGAGTAGCAACACAATAACACACTTGACACAAAGATTTTTAATGGGGAAACCTGATTAAGGGAAAAACCATGGTGGGGGTTAAGCCACAAAAATTAATACCCCGTTAAAAGTATTTTTATAAATGAGAATGCACATGCATTCGAGCTCACTACCCAGAGCTCACTGCTCAAATAGAGGCTCACTGCCTACAAATGATTACAAGAGAATAACATAGATTTTGAACTGATGAGAAGCATCTACTAATGCATGAATTTAGTTCTGGTTAAGCACAAAACACTGATCTTACACATTTCATCTTCACTCTGTCTTGTTTACTGTTCCACCTTCATCCAAATCTTAGATCTCTGCTCTTTTTGCATTTACTCCCTATTCACAACACACACACACACCGAAATCATTCAAATCCATCATCTATATATATCCGCATCCTGATCTTCAACCACTTTTCATTTGGCTTCAAGAACACTTAGAAGTTTATTGAAAATTCTGCTCTGTCAGCTAAATTCATGTACACTTGTAACGTGGACCAAAAATTGCACTCACAAATCATTAGTCAGGTTGGCTACTATCACTGATCATCACAACTTGTCCAACCAATAAATTCCATACATCTAGAACCAAGATCAATTACAAGGTCAACCTATTCTTCTTCTGTCTGCTCTGTTAAACTATTAATCCCATACTCAGATGCTGATAACTAGTGAATCCTTCATCATCGGAGGCCAAAACAATGGATTTAGATTATCCTAATAATGCTTATGACTTCCTCAGATCTGAAACAAACTATGATCTACCATCGGAGAGATCTGGACCAAGATACCAGACCTTGTCACATACTCTGTTCTTGACTTCTTGGACTTAGACAAATCTTCAATCTGATTTCTAGTATGGGTAAATTATGAAATGCAGATGTGTAGTAGACTTAGTTGCCATTAATGACAACACTTATCATGCCTAGCAGTGTCTCTTGCCAACAATCTCCCCCTTTGGTATTTATGGCAACACTTAGTGAAAAATGACTAAGTGTCAGAATAACTTCCCCTTTGCTTGTGCTCCATACTATTGTTCACACTACTTTCCGGTGATCCCCCTTTGTTGGATTCCTCATTTTCACTTCTCTTCACTCCCCCTTTGACATCAATGGGAAAGGGTGGGATCCACAATCACTAATGATGCAAAAACTCTGTATATATGACCGCATATGTACAAACAGTCCATATGTTATATTCACATATATTTAAGGATATTTGCAAAAGTACTCTTTAACTGTACAAATTTGGTGGCCCAACTTTGCTTCATACCATCCAAAATTAAAATGTGTCCTCTAAGAAGAAATCCATATGCTTCTTCTTTCCTCTAATCTGATGGATCACTTGTTCGAGTAGTACTTTAGGCCTCTGACAAAGTATTAAACATTATTTCCAAGTTAGGGGTAATCAGTCCCTGGAGCTCACCCATTATTTCCATAATGTTATTATTTTCCTTGATAAGCTTCTTTATTTCATTTGTTAGGCTAATTGCTTGACATTCTTGGCTCACCAGAGATACCGTTAAAGGATCAAAACTTTGAGATATGTCTAGCCGCGTTTTCTCCTGCTCCTTTATCTTTTTCTCAATATCCTCTATTATTTTGGGCCATGATAAACAAAACTTATATATATCACCACCATCCTTAAAGAGAATTTTCAATACTCTTTTTACCAATGTCGAGTGTTTTTCTATCATTATCTATAAGACCTTCTAGTTCACTAAACTTCTTATCCAAAAATTATTTCCAGACCTTTACTTCGGTTGACTTCTCAAAGGACTCAAAATTTGTATTTACAGAATGCACAAGATTTTTCAAATTACTAGAAGGAGAATCAGATGTATTTTTCTAATATGTGGGCATGATCTTCTCCAGTATTCTTGATGCTATGCTTATCAACTCACTATCTTCTATGTGAGACTTCAGTAATTTCTCCCTTGCTTTAGCCTGTGTGAATGATTATATCTTTAGCATTTGATCTAGAGAGAGAGTGTCATAGTTGATTGGTCCTTATATCAGTTCTGACTCATCTAACTCTAGCATCTCCTTGCTGAGAAGACTCTGCACTACATTCACAGTGTCTCTTGCCACACTTTTTATTTCAGTTTCCTTCCCTTGTGCTTTGTCAGTGGCAGCAACCAGACTGTTTTGCTTTGGTGCATTGGCACCATCTCCTTCTACTAGTTCTTCTTTTCCCTTTGCCTCTTCCTCTTCCTTCTCTTTCTCTTTTTCTTCTTCTTTCTCTTGGCCCTTTCTGGAGTCATCAATAGCAAGAGGATCTAGAGGATCATGGCCAACATTTGCTTCTTCTCTCAATACTTCCTCTTCTTCTTTTTTTACTTCCTCTTCCAGAACAGAGGAGTTTAGAGTTTTAGTTTGTTGCTTGTTCTTCTTTAATCCTTCAACATCCATGTCTGAGGACTCAATCTCTACATTATTCTTCTCTACAACAAGAAGATTGTGCTTTTTCAAAGCACTCCATAGATTCTCTTTGGTTTCCTTTGCAATATTGTCTGTCTCCCCAAGCATAAGCTTATTCATTCATTTTTTACTTTAGAACTCGTCCTTGGCTTCTTTGACTATCAAATTCATTTGCTTCGGAGTAATTTGGGGGCATAGTTGTATTAATATTTGTTCTCGGATCTCAAGATCCTTGCTTTTTGCATTCTCTTTTCTTAGTTCCAAAAAATTTTCAAGTCTTTTTGGTTTCAATGAACATATCTCAATAAGAACCTTGTTGTAGATGTTTAAATATCTTATCATTGATTTCTCAAGTACTCTTTTGTTAGTATCACTATAGTCATCATAGAATTCTATCATTGGAGCCAAGTTTCCATCTACAGTAATTGATTTAATAATGTCATCTACTGAAAGGGTAGGCTTCTCTACATATTCCTCTATCTTTTGCCTCTTGCTATCCCTTTTGCTTCCAGAGGGCATCTCCTTGGATATCTTGGCCGCTTTTGTGCATGTGGCTTTTAGTTATTTGATCTCAATGTCAAAATATATATCTTCTTCTTCTTCTTGTGTGCTTTCATAGGTTTGAGATGCTTTTGTTTTCTTCCCTTTCTCCCTTTTTCTAAATGATTTTGCTTCCAGTTTTGTAGTCTTTGGAGGAACAGGGGCAACAACAGAGCTCCTAGTAGTTCTTGAAGTGGAAGAGGGCTCCACCGAAGCACTTGTTTGTTTCTTATCTTGTTTCTCTTTTTCATCCTTTTTAGTTCTTTCCTTGAATTTCCTCACATCCTACTTAGTTAGGCCTAGATTTTCAGCCAACTACTCAACTTCTTTTCTTACTTTCCTATTGGTTTTAGGTTCTCTGAGCTCAGTATGCAGTTTTGAACTTAGCTCCTCATATGTTCCAAATCTTTCAACCGTTGTGTCTTTAGGCTTGCTTAGAAGATGTTGAGCATACCTATTCAAGATTTTTCCATCTACTTCATACCCCATGGGCATGATCCAAATAGTTCTAGGTTCCACTACTTCCATTAGACACTAATTAGTGTCAACCATGAAGCATATTTCATTTTTGTACTTCTCAACAATTGATTTAGGGATTCTTTCCCTTAAATGCATCATAAAGTAACCCCATATTACAGTTTTCTAAGCTTTGAAATCACCAATGCTATGAAGATGATCTCTGATCTGAATGGAAATTGGCTCATCATTAGTCCAGTGAACACCCTTTACTCTAGGTACTTCATTCATATAGTAGAAAAACAAGCATAGAACCAATGTACCATATTTAAAGTGTTTTTTTATCCCTTTTGATTTTGTTCAAGTTTTCAATCAGCTGGTTCTGTAACAACTCACAAAGCTCATAATCTACATTCTCCTTTAACATTTGATATGCTACATATATGGCAGTTTCAGAGAGAATTCTCCCTGCTGGAGTGATATATCTTGTAGCCAATCACCATGGAAGCAAACTTCACATCAGGTTCGATAATGTCATTTATAGTCATAGCCCTCCTATCAAATTTTACACCAGTTGCATCAGTAATAGATTGGTTTTTCATAGATTTTAACATGGGTAATCCACCGGTTGAGTTTAACCCAGTCTCAATTCTAATAACATCTTTGGTAATCTTGAATGGTTTTAACATCTAAATGAATTCATCATGCATCCGACTCAAAACATACCGGACCCATTCATCTTCATCAAATGTTTGAAACCCCATAATCTAAATAAAGTGTTTATCATGTAGTGCCTTATACTCGGGTTTAAGATCATGATTTTCATCCCTAAGATGATTCTCAAACAAGCCTACATACCTTGAATCACCAAATTCATCTATGTTTGCATGGATATAAACCCTAATGTCTTCAACATGCAGAACACCATAGGAACACTTGAAAAAGCACCTAACAGGTCGACTTCTATTGATTTGTGAGGATGCTTCTTAAATTTGGGTTGAGGCCTTTCAATAATGTCCACAACATGAGGAGAAGTCATCTTAATAGATTTTAGATTGAAAGATTTACAGAGAAGTACCTTTTTCTTCTGTGGGGTTAGGGTTGATTAATTTTTAGTTGAATTCGCTCTTCATTCTTCAATCATTGGATTTACAGCTCAAAAACTCTTCTATTTGTTTCCTTCAAAATGCAAAGTGGTTCAAATGCATGATTGACCTTTTATCCTTCACAAAACCTAATTTCACATTGTAATAATTGTGCTGCCCTAACTTCATCTGGTTACTCTATTTCTTGAACTATTCTTCATGAATAACTCTACAAATTTCCATATTAACATCTTTTCTTCCAGAAATCCTTCCAAAAGTTCTAAAACAATTCAAAATATCTTCTCTCATTATGCCATATCTAGGCACCCACTTACTAACTGGGGGAATTTGATGTTCAATGAGCTTCCCCTGAGCCAGAACTCCTGATTTAATTCCTGGAGGAATTATCAGCATCGGATTCTAGTGTGAACCCATCATCATTGTTCATTGTATCTTTCTTCACCCAAGTCTTGTTCATCTCACTCTGTATCTCATTTACATCAAGTTTTCTTTTTCCTTTGTCTTGTCTCTGCTGATTTAGTTTTCTATTTACCAGACATCTTCTTCCATTGTTCCTACTTCTACAGAATCTTGTAATATGACCAAATTTATTACAGTTAAAGTACACAATAGTTCCTTGCTTATAAACTTGATTTCCTCCTAATCTGCATTGATTAGCCATGTGTCCAAACCCATTACAAGAAAAATAGTAACCATTGAAAGAAGTTCCAATTCCTCTATTGTTAGAATTATTCTTTATCATACTTCTGCATTCATTTGATCTATGACCATACCTTTTACACTTGAAGCATTGACCAAAGAAGGATGGACCATTTTGATTTACTCTGTTTCTACATTGAGTAGCTCTATGACCAAATTTATTGCAATTGAAATAATTTCCATTGAATGATGGATAACTTTGAGCATTAGGCTATCTCACTGAAGGTTTTCTAGTTCTGTTTCTCCCATTCCTTGGTTGAAAATTTCTCTATCCAGATCCAGAGCTTTCACCTTTCTCATATCCAAGACCATGCTTGTCATCATCCTTTTTTGTCCTTCAATCAGTGCTTCAAGTTTATCTTAGGTTATCTTGAACTTTTCCTTATATTCATTTGCAACTTCTAGGTCATGTCTGAGAGTGATAATTTGTCTCTCAAGTTCTCTCTCATTTTCTCTGCTTTCTTGTAGATTAGATTCTAGGAGACTAGCTATTCCATCCAATCTATAGTATTCTTTAGTTCTCTCTTTTAGATTTTAATTCGTCTCTTCTTTAGTTTTATTCCTTTCTTCAATTTCCTTGGTTAGTCTCATTACCCCAGATTCCATCTCATGTTTTAGGACAACAACTTCTTTAGCTAACTTTTCACATTCCTTTGTCTTCTCTTTTAGGGCCTTGTCTTCATAATGATTTCCTAGTTGAAGAGGTTGCTCCTTCCCTTTTTCATTGGATTTGCTCAATTTTCTTTTTAAAATCTCAATGAAGTCTTCAACCTTTTTGAGGTTTTCTTGCAACTCTTGGACTTCTACTCTGGGCTGCTCAAGATCCTCTAGAGCAAGATTGAGTTGCCCTTCAAGGTTATATTTATCAATTTTACTGCCTTCCTAGATCTTCCTTAAGCTGTTAAACTTTTTCAAAAGAACTTAGCTCTAATACCAATTTTTTGAAATAGGACAGACAACTGAGAGGGGGGGTGAATCAATTGTCTCAAAACTTCAATACTTTTTGCAGTTAATTGTTTCTTTTACCACTTAACAATAAATCAATAACTTAACCATGAAAACTACAATCATAAGTGTAAGAGCAGCAACACAATAACACACTTGACACCAATATTTTTAACATGGAAACCCAATTAAGGGGAAAACCATGGTGGGGGTTAACCCACAAAAATTAATACCTTGTTAAAAGTATATTTATAAATGAGAATGCACATGCATTCGAGCTCACTGCCCAAATAGAGGCTCACTACCTACAAATGATTACAAGAGAATAACATAGATTTTGAACTGATAAGAAGCATCTATTAATGCATGAATCTAGTTTTGGTTAAGAAAAAAAACACTAATCTTACACATTTCATCTTCACTCTGCCCTGTTTACTATTCTTCCTTCATCTAAATCTTAGATCTCTGCTCTTTTCAAATTTACCCCATATTCACAACACACACACACCAAAATCATTCAAATCCATCGTCTATATATATCTGCATCCTGATCTTAAACCACTTTTCAGTCAGCTTCAAGAACACTTAGAACTTTATTGAAAATTCTTCTCTATCGGCTAAATTCATGTACACTTGTAACGCGGACCAAAAATTGCACTCAAAAATCATTAATCAAGTCAGCTACTATCACTGATCATCACAACTTGTCCAACAAACAACTTCCATACATCTAGAACCAAGATCAATTACAAGGTCAACCTGTTCTTCTTCTATCTGCTCTGTCAAACTATTATTCTGATACTCAAATGCTAATAACTAGTGAATCCTTCATCACCAGAGGCCAAAACTCTAGATTTAGATTATCTTGACAATGCTTATGACTCCCTTAGATCCACATCAAACTATGATCTACCATAGGAGAGATTTGGACCAAGATACTGGACCCTATCACATACTCTGTTCTTGACTTCCTGGACTTAGACAAATCTTCAATCTGATTTCTGGTATGGGTAAATTGTGAAATACAGATGTGTAGTAGAGACTTAGTTGCCATCAATAACAACACTTATCATGCCTAGCAGTGTCTCTTGTCAACAAGATCTACCTTAATCTGTTAAGATTTCTTCTAAGGAAGTTGGCTCTGATACCAATTATTGAATGCAAAAGACAACTAAGAGGGGGCGGTGAATCCATTGTATCAAAAATTCAAACCCTCATAAGCATAATCATGTCCTCACCACTTCTCCATTCTCATTCCATTTGTTCTCTAGTCTTGGGACAAGTTCACATGTTTGATTCTTCTCAATCTACATTAGTTCTTCTTCCATTGCCTTAATCCAAAACTCATCCTTGCATGCCCCAATCACTGTTTTGTGTTCATCTTTAGAAATGAAACATAGATTTACCTGTTCTTCAATAGATTTCCTTCTTGTCAATACATTTTTTCTCTTATCACCAATGATCTGATCTTTAGAGTTATCACGTCTCAAACATTGATACTATCTATGGTTGCTTTATGTGGAAACAATCTATGGACAATTATGTGTGTTAGATAGATAATTTATTAGTTTGATGGATGAATGATTAATTTTAATATGGAAAGATGAAATGAAATGAATATTATATTATGTTAGTAATGCTTCAGCTATTTGGTTACTAATCTATTAATGAGAAATTGGAGTTTACTATGAGTTGCAGGTTGTCGAAGACAAGGGGTGGTTGAGGTAAAGGAGATTAGCATCTTGGCAGGGTTAAGATGGAAGGATATCATTCACACACTTCACGTAGTGCCATATAGCTGCACATGTTGCATATTGAATGATTTAATAGTTTAATTTAACTTGCATTTTCATTTTATTTAAATTATATGATTTTATCATGGTTAGTTAATAGTGATTTAATTAGATTATTTAATTCATTGTTATTTTAAATATCGTGAGTGTTTAGAAAATAGAATAATTGAATTAGTTATTTAATTTGTTTCTATTTAATTATTAGTTTTATAGATACATTGTGATAAATATGGAAATTATTTTAATAATATTCTGGAACTAGAAATAGAATAAAACATGTTTTTGAAACAAAAACTTAATTTAGGAAAAGAAAAGCTCTAGAAAATGAAACACATGAGGTAGAGGAAACAATAAAAGAGGAGTTATAATTCATTTCTTTCTCATCAAAACTTCTATTTAAACATTTTGCACTCTCAAAAAGAGGGAGGCTCTTCATCTCTGAAACTGCATTCAAAACAAAAGAAATTGTGAAAGCATTTTTGGTACAAAGAGGGAATAGTTCAGATCAAGAAGTTTATGTAGGAATCAACCATTCGATTGGAATAAGGAATGAATTCTAGGTTCTTATTTAATCCTAGATCATCTATGGCTTTTGTGTGTTTAGATCTTTCTCTTATGTGCAAAATCATGATATGTTGTCTAAAATTGATATAAAATATAAGCATCTGGTTGTAGTTTTGTAAAAGAAATGTTTTGTTTTAGATTATATATATATATAGATTACTGTATATATATAATGATCAATTTATATGATTGGATTGATTGCATTTTACATTGGATCGATTGTATTCAATCAGCTGTATGATATAATGAATCAACTGTATTTTACACATTATATGGATTGGCTGTAGGCTATATTGAATGATGGCATTATGAATTTACTATACCTTGTAATTAAAAGTTGTATTTCAGATGGCACTAAGGCCGTTGTATGCAATATAGAGTGAGGCATAACCAAATGGTACCGCAGTCCCTTAGGGACTACGAACTCGTTTGGGGCATCAGCCCTTTGTTTATCTATGTCTATTTTCTCTTCAAACATTTGTAAATATTTCCTTGCAGAATGAAACCTTTGTAATTATATAATATTTAGCATAAAATTTATATTACTGTCTTACTGCGCCTAGCATTAATAGTCTTTCGATCACTAGTTATTTGGTACTATTTTGAATTTCATTTCCTTTACATACAGATGTTTCGATTCTAGAAGCAGAATGGTTTATGACTGTAATTCAATTATATCATTTGATAGTATTTAAATATATTGGCTGTAATTTTTATTGTCTTGAAAACAGAATGGTTTTATAACTAAAATCGATTGTATGATTTGATAGCATTTAGATATATTGACTGTAATTTTTATTATCTGGAAAATAGAATGGTTTTATTTAACTTAAATCAATTATATCATTTGATAGCATTTAGATATATTTATATAGTCTAGGAACATTATGGTTTATGATTGTATTCGATTTTATCACTGATAACTTAGTTTTTACAATTATATATATATATGTGTGTGTGTGTGTGTTCGTATTGATTGTGTTTATTGGAAAATGTGTATGATGGAATATAAATACAATGTTGGTTGGTTTTTAATTTGTCAAATTGAATTTTATATATATATATATATATATATATATATATATATATATATATATATATATTGTTTGAAATTGAATTTATTGTACTGCAGAAAATGATATTTTCTTTCTATTTTATACCGATGAAAATAACTTGTATGAACTCTTGAATGATTGAGTTTCTTGAAAAATATTATTTTTATTTTTCATTTGGTAAAACTAGAAATATATCAAATCCATTGATTTATGAAAGAGATGCATTGCATTAAACTGATAGAATGATCACATCTAGAATAGCATGTCAGAAAAGATTGATTTAAAATGAGGAAAATGGTAAAACTTGTCAATAGGAAAACTAGTGAAATCAACTGAACTATGTAAATAATGTTTGTATTTCAAAATATAGATATTTATGACTATGGAAAACCAAATATAGGAAACTATGTTGTATGTAATTTTTGGTAAAGTACGAACATTTAGGACAGGATACCGAATGTGGGCTCCCAGAGATGATAGTTTTACTTTTTCTAAAACTATTATTTTATTTAATACTTGGCCAAGCTAATGTACCATTGAAATAGATGGATTTATTTAAAAGCCTAGAACTATGTTTGTCTCTACATTAGGATGCATATAGGCAACAGGTACGCATCGAGTTTTTCCCTCTTGCTTATACCATTCCAGGTTGCTAGGCTCCTTGTGTAGGGTCGGTGCTTTCTTTGAGTTAGGAAGAAACTCAGGGAACTCTAGTACTTTGTGGTTGGGTGGAAAAAGCAGCTTAACCACTCTCTTGGTCTTGGTTTATGGATGATCAGAGGATCGAGGTAACCGAGTTCATATATTATTATTGATATGGATATTTTCTTTATATATATTTCTTTGTATGGCTTAATTGCCAAGTTGCAACTATGACATGATTCATTGATATCTTGATGTTAGTCCTTCCTTGTGTAACATTGAAACAGATGTATTGTAACACCAAGTCGGGTGTATGTAAACTATTTTGTAGTCCATTCTGGTATATGGATCATTATTCTTACTCATGGATTCTTGCCATTTTATATTATTATGGATATTTGGAAACTATTACTAGTTGATTATCTCACTTATGGAATATGCTTTTCTCTCCAGGTACTATTTTTAGTTGGTAATTTTCCTCACCTTACAAGAGTGGCATCTGCTTCTTCACATACTTAGGGATTCTTTCCAAAGTTTCTTGTTCTTCAATGTGTACTTCTTTCTCTTTGGTTTCTTCTACTTCACTACCTGAAGACTCGTCTGATTCATATCAATTGACCTCTAAAATTGTCTATAGATCCCCAAAACTTCCAATGAACATGAAAACTGCTTTGTACTAGAAACAATTGTGTTTTGTTAAGCCAAACTTCTGTTACTCATTACTTTCAAATTAGTTATAAAAATTAGACAAAATTTTGGATGTAGATGTATCCAATGATCAATAACTGAAAGGAAGCTAGGTGTGTGGAAAACACTTCCTACAATAATCTAATGAGAAGAGGGCTATGCAAATTCAAATTAATCCTTACAAATATAGTAACATAGAACATCTAAATGAGATATTGCAAAAATACACATGAATCAGAAATAATATAGAAGAAAAGAGACAAAGATTTACGGTGGGGAAAACCCTTCTCGGGTGAAAAACCCCACACTCAGAAACCTGCACATTGTATTAACAAATCTGAAAGTTGTTTACAATACACTTGCAATGCAAGCTTCAATGGTCTTTGACACTCGTGTCTAGAGTCAATCTAGTAGCATAACAATACATGTAACCTTGTGATACCACTCCCTCTCCAAGCCCCTATTTTTATAGAAAATACAAGGCAATATTGGACCTATCTTGGGATGGGAGTCCAACTTGGCCTTATGGCCCAAAACCCACACCTAAGTACACTTGGTCAACATTGTAGAATGTGCCTGACACTTGTCCATAGCTCCCATCCCAAAGAGGTCACCTATTTCCAAAATGGGCTATGACAAATGCTCTTAGGACACTTACAACTATCATAGAATCTGTCATAGTGGTTACAACTTACAATTGTAAGAGAATCTATCATACGGAGGCTATAAATAGCATATTCTCTTACAACATGTCATAGTCCATCTTGGGGCACCCAAATATTCATTTTTCAAAGATGCTCCATGACACATGTCTTCACCTATCTTACATGCTTCTATTTCTAACTCTTACATGTCATAACTTCGTCATAGGAATCCGTCATAACCGTTTCGGTCAAACATTCCCTTACACAACATGAAAGATGTTGACACATGGAAAAATTCTCCTACCACAAAGTGGGACACCTATCTCGTCATGTGAGGACAAAATTACAAGTTGTCATCTTCCATGTAGGATGACACATCATCGTGCCACATCCCACAACATGACAATATGGAATTTACAATTTATTTACAACATAGGCATTTAATTAATATATACAAAGATAAATAATGAAAGGAATTACCAAGGTTGAGACACCTTAATTCTCAACATTCTCCCACTTATCAAACACCTTGTAAGAGCCAATAGAATAACAGGATTTAACTACTATAGGCCGAGAGACCCATAGAGTCTAAACACCATCTAAACTTCTCTGTGTCCACTGGTTTCATCAATGCATCTATAATATTCTTCAAAGTATCTACCTTCTCCAAATTTACCTTTCCATCCTCAACCATGTCTCGCACGAAGTGAAACTGAACATTAATGTGCTTTGTTCTAGCATGGAAATTTAGATTCTTCGCAAGGCAAATTACACCCTGACTGTCACAACTAATCGTGATCTGACCTACATCAACACCAATATATGAACACAATCTCTTAATCCAAATGGTCTCCTTACAAGCATGAGTTGCTGCCATATACTTAGCTTCTGTCATAGACAAAGCAACCACAGGTTGTCGCTTACTCATCCAACTAATAGCACCACCAAACAGTGTAAACACATAAGCACTGGTGGATCTCCTGCTATCAATGTCACCTACCCAATCTGAATCCACAAATCCATGAATGTCAATAGAATGAGGTGGTCCTATAGCATTACCATGATATCATATGGAATACTCAGAAGTACCCCTCAAATATCTGAACACTCGCTTAACTGCATCCCAATAAACCCATCCAAGATTAGCCATAAATCAACTAAGGACTCCCACTGCTTGGGCAATGTTTGGTCTTGTAAAGACCATAGCATACATCAAACTACCAACAACACTAGCATAAGGTACTCTTCTCATGTCCTTCAACTCACTAGAAGATTTTGGACAATCCTCAATAGACAACTTTGTCCCCAAAGAAATGGGAACACACAATGGTCTACAATCTACCATGCTGAACTTGTCCAACATGGTTTTCACATACTTACTTTGGTTTAACCAAAGTTTTTTGTTGGTTCTGTCTCTTCTTATTTCCATTCCTAGAATGTACCTGGCTACCCCTAAATCTTTCATCTCAAACTATGCTGACAACTGAGATTTAAAATTAGAAATCATATTCTTACCCTTCCCAATGAGCAACATATCATCAACATACAGTGCAACAATGAGAATACGATCACCTTCAAACTTATAATACACACAGTGGTCCGATTTTGATCTCACAAATCTAATTGACAAAGGCATCAAACTTCAAGTACCATCTCCTAGGGGATTGCTTCAAACCATACAAAGACTTCTTAAGTTTGCAAACCAAATTTTCTTTACCTTTCACCATGTAATGCTCTGGCTGTGACATATAGATTTCTTCCTCAAAATCACCATGAAGGAAGTTGTCTTCACATCCATCTATTCTACCTCTAAGTCATAAGCTGATGCAAGAGACAATAGGAATCAAATGGATGTCAGCTTTGCAATGGGAGAGAAGATCTCACCATAATCTATACCCTCCACTTGTGAATACCCCTTCACAACCAATCTGGCCTTATACTTCTCAACACTGCCATCTGCACCAAATTTCTTCCTGAACACCCATTTGCATCCAACATGTTTCCATCCAAGAGGCAAAGGCACCAAGTCCCAAGTTTGATTCTTTTCCAAAGAAGCCATTTCATCCTCCATGGCCTCCTTCCAGGAACCTGCATCTTTCATGTACATAGCCTCTGATACAGTTCTAGGTTCATCACTGTTAGTAAGCAAAGCAAAAGCATAACTAGAATCAAGCAATGTAAAACCAAACCTTTTAGGCTGCTTTCTTATCCATGTAGACCTCCTCAAGAGCTAAGGTTGAGGTTCAACTTCTTTATCTGAGCTTTCAGAGCTACTAGAGCTCTCCTCATCATCAGGTCCAACATTGTCTTTCTGTTCAGTCTTCTCAGGGGAAGAAGGAAACTAAACAACGTCCTCTTTCTTTTCTTTTTCTTCTGGCTATAAAACAATGGAAGAAGGTGTAAGCTCTCTAAAGATGACACTTCTTCTATACAACACTTTTTCAACCACAGGGTCCCAAATCTTGTATCCTTTCACACTGACACCATAGCCAATGAAGATACACTTAATATCCTTGTTCTCCAACTTTGACCGCTTCTCCCTAGGCACATGTGCATATGCCTCACAACCAAAAGCATGAAGATGCCTTATTGAAGGCTTTCTACCATACCACACCTCAATGGGTGTCTTTCCAACAAGAGTTGATGTAGGAGATCTATTAATAAGATAGCAAGCAGTGGCAACAGCTTCAGCCCAAAACTTTTGTTTTAGGCCAGCTCCACTAAGTATACTCCTAGCCTTCTCCATCAGTGTCCTATTCATCCTTTCTGCAACTCTATTTTGCTGCGGGGTGTATGGAGTTGTCGTATGTCTTTCAATCCCAAGTTCCTTGCAATATTTATCAAATTCTGTAGAACAAAACTCACCACCATTATTAGTTCTCAAACACTTAATCTTTTTACCAGTCTAATTTTTAGCAAAGGCCTTCAACTCCTTAAACTTACTATAGACTTTAGATTTGCTTCTAAGAAAATAAATCCATGTCCTTCTACTGTAATCATCTATGAAAGATATAAAATATATAGATTTTGATAATGAAGGAACATTAACAGGACCAAATACATTAGAATGAACAAGGTCCAACACACCAGAAGACTTATGAGAACTCAAATAAAACTAAACACAATTTTGCTCTCCATAAATACAATGTTTGCAAAAGTTGAACTCGAGATTACAATCATCTAACCCCTCAACAAGGTTTTTTATTTTTTAGGGTATGCAGACCCTTCTCACCAATGTGGCCAAATCTCTTATGCCATAACATTGTCTTTTCAGTAGGAAGTTTAACTTCCAAGGCATGATTACAAACATCAAAACTAGAAACAACAGATCTCTTAACTGCTTGTTCAGATGGTGGGGATGAAGTGATTGCTGCCCTCTTCCTTGAATTAGAAGAACTATTGCATTGTGAAATGCATGCCTCCAACTGAAATAGAGTACATCTCCTACTACCCTTAGCAAGCACCATAGCTCCTCTACTCTTCTTGCATCCTTCTTTCAAAAAGACAATCTCCACACCTGCATCATTAAAACTACTTACAGAAAGCAAGTTCTATGCTAAGCTTGGGATATGCATAACCCCAGAGATCCCCTTCACTCGACCATCAGGGAATTGAATAGAGACTCTTCCATGACCAACAATCTTCAGATGAGAGTCGTCACCCAAGTAAACCTTTCCACCATCAAACTCCTTATACTTAGTGAGCTAGTCTCGATGCAAGGTCATGTGGAATGATGCACTAGAGTCAATCAGCCACACATCATCATATGCATGGTTTGCCAGGGCTGCGATGAAACCATCACCATCATCTTGTGATTTGTCAGAATTTGAATCTGGGGTCTTCTTCTTCTTTTTCTTTTCTTCTTTGCATTCCTTTAAGAAATGCCCAGATTTACCATAGTTCCAATAGATAGCCTTGGACTTTCCATGAGATTTGGATCTACCCTTCTCAGCTTTCTTGTCCTTCTTTTTCCCTTTCTCCTTGGGTCTTCCATGAACTGCAAGAGCCTCTTTGGCTACATTAGAAGACTTTCTCTGCATCTCTTCGAATAACAATGAAGAAACCACTTCATCCATTTTGAATGTGGATGTGGTGCTTCCAATAGCCATGACAAGGTGATCCCACGAGTCTGGCAAGGAACAAAGCAATGTCATACATCGATCCTCCTCCATCTTCACACCAATAGATGTCAATCATGCAACCAGCATGTTGAAAGTATTCATATGTTTAGCAGTAGATCCTACATCCTCCATTCGAAGAGAATACAGCTTCTTTCTCAGAAAAAGTTTATTAGCTAGGGATTTGGCTTCATACGCATCTCCCAACTTTTTCCAAAGCAAGGTTGTTTTCTCCTCATGGACATTTAACAACACAGAATCAACAAGACTAAGTCTTGTGAGACCCTTAGCCTTCTGATCCTTGAGATCCCACTCATCTTGTGACATTGCATCTAGTTTAGTTCCATTAACACTTTCCCAAAGGTCTCAGTCTACAAGCATGTCTTCCATCTTGAGCTTCCACGGCTCGAAAATAGTGCCATTGAATTTCTCCACTTCAAATTTTTTGGATGTGCTTGCCATCTCCTTACTGCAATAGAATTCAGAATACTCTGCACAGACTCCCACTCAAACTTAATATCAACTCAAAAAACCCCTACCTAACAGCTAAGACCAAAATTGGCCAGGCTCTGATACCAATTGAAAGGAAGCTAGGTGTGCAGAAAACACTTCCTACACTAATCTAATGAGGAGAGGGCTATGCAAATTCAAATTAATACTTACAACTGCAGCAACATAGAACATCTAAATGAGATATTGCAGCAATACAGATGAACCAAAAAGAAGACAGAAGAAGAGCGACAAAGATTTATGGTGGGGAAAACCCTTATCGGGTGAAAAACCCCACTCAAGAACTTGCACAATGTATTAACAAATCTAAAAGTTGTTTACAATACGCTTGCAATGCAAGCTTCAATGGTCTTTGACACTCATGTCTGGAGTCAATTTGGCAACATAACAGTACCTATAAACCTGTGATACCACTCCCTCTCCATGTACCTACTTTTATAGAAAATATAAGGCAATATTGGACCTATCTTGGGATGGGCGTCCAACTTGGCCTCATGGCCCAAAACCCATGCCTAAGGACACTGGTCAACATTGTAGAATGTTCCTGACACTTTTCCAGAGCTTCCATCCCAAAGAGATCACCTATTTCCAAAATGGGCTATGACAGATGCTCTTACGACACTTACGACCGTCATAGAATCTCTCATAGTGGTTACAACTTACAGCTGTAAGAGAATCTATCATACATAGGCTATAAATAGCATATTCTCTTACAACATGTCATAGTCCACCTTGGGGCACCCAAATATGCCTTTTTCAAAGATGCTTCACGACACATGTCTTCACCTGTCTTACATGCTTCTATTTTTGACTCTTACATGTCATAACTTCATCATAGGAATCCGTCATAACTGTTTCAGTCAAACATTCCATTACACATCATGAAAGATGCAGACACATGGTAAAATGTTCCTACCACAAAGTGGGACACCTCCCTCCTCATGTGAGGACAAAATTACAAGTTGTCATCTTCCATGTAGGATGACAAATCACCATGCCACATCCCACAACATGACAATATGGAATTTACAATTTATTTACAACATAGGAATTTAATTAATATATACAAACATAAATATTGCAAGGAATTACTAAGGTTGAGACACCTTAATTCCCAACAATAACCATATGCTAGAACTGCAAAGTAATAGCTTAAATAGCAGACCAATGCAGACCAAGTTACCAAAACATTGTAGCTTGATTTTACCCGATAGATTCTTATCCAATAATTCATAACATGTCTTCTTACCTTATCAAGTTTTCTTGTACAACCAAGCTAATCTACATAATTCTACCTTTATCCTTTATAGTCATAGTCTCTTGCCTATCTTAAGCCTTTGATGCTAATCCTTAACCTTATCTCTTCATACTAAGGCATCAGTACCATTTCTTTGGCAGGGGAGAAAAAGACTTCCATTAAAGCTCCCCCTAAGCCAAAGCTCTCATCTTAGTTCCCAGAGCAAGCATCTACACCAGATGCCAGTACAAGTTTATCATTAACCTCTGTTACTTTCTTTTTTATCAAAATTTTATTCATCTCCTTCTTGGTCTTTGTTGAATCAACCTTTTGTACTGATTTGTTCTTCTCTACTAGATTATCCTTGTTCATGCTTCTAGTTCTGTAGAACTTAGACATATGTCCAGATCTATTGCAATTGTAGCATGGAATACTTCTCTCACTTGTATTCCTTCCACTCATGTCCTGGATCTACATTAGTTAGCTTTGTGTCCAAATCTATTGCATGTAAAACAATAACCATTGAAGGATTGAATCATTCTACTATTGTTATAGCCATTTACCCTTTGACTTCTACACTCATTAACTTTATGTCCCATCTTATTGCATGCAAAACACCTAATAGAGTTTTGACTCACTCTACTTCTACCTTCAACATCTCTAAGACCAACTTTATTGCATGTGAAACATTTACCAGAGAAGGATGGAACAATTTGATTCCTTCTTCTACATTCTATTGCTTTGTGTCCATACTTATTGCATAGATGACAAAAACCATTAAAGGATGGATAGCTTTGAGCATTTGGTTGTCATACCAGAGGCCTTCTAGCTTTATTCTTTTGATTCCGGATCTGCTTACCATTGTTCCTCTAATTTTAAGTCTGATCTGATTTTGAACTCTCACCTTTTTCAAATCCTAAACCCTCTTTATCATTAGGATCTTTCTAACTTGCAATCATCTCATCAAGCCTTGCAGAACTTGTCTTGAATTTTTCTTCATAGAGAACCAGATCTGATTTCAGATTCACAACTTCTTTTTCAAGATTTGCACATTCTTCATATTTGTCTTTCACCATTAGCTCTAGATATTCTTTTGCTTTTGCTTTTTCTTCAACTTGCACTTTCAGATCATCCAAGGTTTCATTTGCTAATCTCAATTGTTCACTAATTTCCTTATACTTTTCTTTGAACTTCTTGTCTTGCTCTCTCAACTTCCTAATGCACTCATCTACTTCCTTTACATTTTCTTTCAAATCCCAGTTTTCTTCTTCACTTTTTTCTAGGTCTTCAAGAGAAACCTTGAGTTCTTCACTGCTGAGAGAAGTGCATTTATCTTTAGAAGAACCATAAAATTGAGGATCATTCTTCTTGTGCGCCATCCCAGATCTACCTCAAGCTATTAAGATTTCTTCTAAGGAACTTGGCTTTGATACCAATTATTGAATGCAAAAGACAACTGAGAGGCGCAGTAAATCAGTTGTATCAAAAAATTCAAACCCTCATAACCATAATCATCTCCACATCAGTTCACTTACACCCTTAATCAATTATGAATATTAAACATGAAATGTGTATAATATAAACATGAACACATCAAAACCATGCACAAGAGAACACCATATTTTTATGTGGAAAACCCTAAAAGGGAAAAACCACATATGGTGAGGATCATCTCACAATATAATGTAGTATCAATACCAAATTACAAATAGGCTCACTACCTTACAAAATAAAGAAAGGTTCACTTCTAGTGGACTCACTGCCCAACTGAACTCACTGCTCACTGAAGAATATAGAAAAGAAGAGAAGGCTCACTACCATGAACTGATATGATAGCATATATGACATGGCTGCGTTTAGTTCCATTCAAGCACAATAAACATCATCTTCTCAGCCTCTCTAAAGATTGTAGATGACTTCTACTCATTGCATAGGTCTTCTACAACATGAAAGTCCTTATTGCCTCTGATTCAACTTCACAACACAAACATCCTCATCTTCGTACATACCCCACATAAACACAAATCCTTTACACTTATTTATATCAACATCAACCTTGAAACATTCACCAAGATCAGAAACACAATCTACAACCTTTGAAATAATATCCAAGGTAGGAAAACATACATAATTCAAATTAGGTTTGGACCTAAACATTCCCACACAACAAAGGAATGAAGGTGGAATACTTCATAGCTTAGCTTGGATGCAAAAAAACATCTTCACATTCTTCAAAATGCTTCCGCAATCCACAATGTACATCCACAATTAGTATTAGCACCCAAGTCAGCTAATCTTGTACAAACACTAAGAAAACTTAGGCACAGGCTTCCAAGAAAACAATCATAACTTGCAGATGAGGCACAATATTTTGACATGATCTAGAGATATCCACGAACAACCTTAAGTCACCTAAGAACCAACAAAATCATCCACAACACCTTTCACTTGAAGAAGGTTCATTGTCTTCTCACAGCCAATTCTGTGAAACTCTACTACACAAGAACTTGATTTCTGAAGCACCAAATCACATATCCTTTGGAATGAACATAGATAAGAACCTTACAAACATATGTCAATAACCAGAACACCTAAAACCATTCTGATGATAAATGTGGAGCAAAATACTTTATCTCAGACACCTCTACACAACCCAGAAACTCTGTTAATTATAGTCTTCAAATGGGTGAACATAACTTCCACTGTATGGTGATCTAGACCATCAAATTCTAGATTTAGCATCTTCAAACACTTCTCTAAAATGTATCCACATGTCATACTCTGGTCTTCAAAATATAAGAAATACGAAGCACAAACACAAATAGTATCTTGCAAGCCAGAATACTCTGAAACACACTATTTCCTCTAGAGAACAAATTTTCTAAAAATCACTTGGAAACCTAGAAACAGGAACAATATGCTAACATCATCAACACCTCTATAAGGCATTCAAATCACTTTAACATGACAAATCTGTCAAGAAATAATCAGAAATATTACAAGACACAGTTGACACCAATGACAACACAAGCATGTTGACATCAATGACAACACCAGTTAGCACATACTTGCAACATGAATAGTGTGTCTTTCCATAGTGAGGTGTTGCCTTGATTACCAAGGTGTTCTTAGGATGATTTCAATCTCGGTTTAAATTTGGATAGTGTTGCTTTGGTATAGCAAGGTGTGACATTGTGATCAAGGTATTTCCTTGTTAACATGTGTTAGGACCCATTAGAGTGGTTGTAGCCCCCCAAATTGTGTTGAATGTAATTGTGACTTGAATGTTTAGAGTCTTGTGTGTGTCTATATGTATGCATGCTTGTACATGTGTCAAATGGTCAATCTACTGATATTGAGTTCTAGATTGGCCAAGTGGTGGATGCCATAATTTCCCTAGATTGGCTAAGTGGTAGATTCCATGGTTTTATTGGATTGGTTCTAGAAATTAGCTACAAAATTTCTTAGATGGTAGAAGCCCTGCACCAATCAAATAGGTTGAAGACCTCTGAATGGCTACACACCTCACCAATACCCTATGAAGTTGAATACCTCATTGTACTGGTGGATAGGAGCAAAAGTAGGCATGATCTACTTGGATTGGCCTCTAAGCAAAATCCTCTGTACTCTAAGGTAACAATGTTCCTACATTCTATGAATTAAAGAATAACTCTAGTAATAATAAAGATGAATGAATATTATCTCTAAATTCATGAATCTAAGTATAATTATATTTGACTCTTGTACTGAACTAAGTTGTGATCTTTGATTACCCAATATGCCTATAGGAGAAAGGAGTAGAGATTTCTTAAGGATGCCATCAAAGATGCATAGTAGGAAGCATTAAGGATTGTTGAGTGGTAGTTGACAATCATCAAATTCTTGGTTGAGGATCAAAAGACTTGTTATTAATTTTTCTTAAGGCATTAATTTGTAATGTCTAGAGAACTATATAGGATGTGTTAATAGTTAAAGATTATAATACTTTGGATAAACTACTTTTGTAAAATTTGACCCATCACCTCAGAGATAGAGTTAGTTTTTAAATACTATAATTCTAGTGTGTGATATAAATTACTTAAAGGCTTAATGAGTACATGTTTATTTTTATTGGGATATTATAGTGTTTTGTTATCATTTGGTGAAGCTAATTATGAACCCTCTAAGGCTTGATACATTCCTATTGAAGTATTGATTTATATTATTATTTGGGTTAATATGTAAGATAAGTGACATGATCCTATAATGTTCTAGTGAATGAACCTAACTACCTTTGTGTAGTTCACCTACAGGGAATCATCTAGACAAATAAAGCCATGGATGGTTAGAGGCTATTAAAGTACAAATGTTATGTAATTGG
Source organism: Cunninghamia lanceolata (assembly GCA_027924645.1). Lineage (NCBI taxonomy): Eukaryota > Viridiplantae > Streptophyta > Pinopsida > Cupressales > Cupressaceae > Cunninghamia > Cunninghamia lanceolata. The sequence goes on along the minus strand of BSBN01000029.1, from coordinate 2,901,485 downwards.
GATTCCTAAATTTGGCAAGTAACTCTCTTGTCATGTGGGAGATTTGAAATAGTGTATGGACATCCATAAAAGCATAAAGGATAGAGGAATTTTATCAAATGTAGTTGCAACTTCTATGGTATATATGTATGCAAAATGTGGAAGCATAGAGGCACGTGAACTATCTAACAAAATGCCTCAAAGAATTGTGGTTCTTGTAGAATGCCATGATTGTAGGATATGCACAAAATGGATTTGTTGACAAGGCTTTACAAACTTTCAAGTAAATGAAATTGGATGTTGTAAAGCCAACATCCTCCCTACCTATGCCAAAATGGGATCTTTGGAATAGGCTATCGACATCCATCAAATCATAATGGAAGGGGGATTATTGTAATATATTATAGTTGGAAATGCTCTAGAAGCCATGTATGGAAAATGTGGAAGCTTAGACAAGCCACACAAACTATTCAACAAAATGCATCAAATAAATGTGGTATCATGGAATGGATTTTGCAAGGATGCTCTCAAAACCTTAAAATTAAGGAATCACTTTGGAACATATCCTGACATTATAACCTTTGCTTATATTTTATGTGCATGTAGCCATGTAGGTTTAGTGGATGAGAGTTGTATATACTTCAATCACATGAGTAACCATTATTGCATTACACCTACAATTGATCATTACGTCTGCATGGTTGACCTTCTTGCCATGTTGGATATCCTGAGGACACCCTAAACTTTATCATTAAGATGCTAGTTAAACTTGTAGTGGTTGTGTGGATGTGTTTTTTTAGCACCGCATGTAGATCACATATGAATATAGGCTTAGGACTAAATATAGTGATGCTACCTTTTTATTTGGATCCTAAAAATGTTGTGGCTTATGTTATTCTCTCAAACATCTATGTAGAAGTGGGAAAGTGGTGTGAGGTTCAAATGGTAAGGACATTAATGAAAATATAAATGAATTAAAAAATCCATGGACGTAGTTGGATTGAAGGCCATAAAATGTTACATGCTTTTTGTGTAGGAGACACATTGCATCCACAAACATGAGAGATACATGCAAAGTTGGAGAATTTGGATTGGGAGATGAAGGTAGTGGGGTATTCTATAGATTCAATATATTTACTTAGTGATGTGGAAAAGGAGGAAAAATAATTGATTATCTACCACCATAGTGAAAAGTTGGCAATTGTGTTTGGTTTATTAGACATGCCCCTTAGAACAACTATTAGATTTGTGAAGAACCTTCGAGTATGTGTTGATTGCCACACTACAACAAAATTTATCTCCAAGATTATTGCAAGAGAAATTGTCACGAGGGATGAAAACTACTTCCATCATTTTAAACATGGAGAATGTCCTTGTGGCCTGATTATTGGGTGAGTGCAAGATCATGATGGGCCAAATAGTGGCAATGGAGAAAAAATTTACTGGATGAAAAGTGCTAACATTTAGACTAATATTTAGATTTGGATGGAAATGATGTTAATATTTCTAGCTCAAATATGGATTCCTTCCAATAATGCCTTAGGATTACCTCATATTTAGGCATGTGGGAGTGCCAAAAGTTGTCAAAGAAACTTGCAAAACCACCCATTAGTGTTATCCTAAAATTTTCCACAATTTCATCCTTGAAGCTGACAGACTTTTTTGTAACTAAATTTAATAAAATGAAAAGGGTTTATAGAGGAAGCTATTAAGATTCTAAAAATATAACATACACCTCATAATAATTTTAATAGGTAATTATTATTAATTTTCTACATACACTATGTCTGATTTCCTAATAGATATACATATTGAAAAACATCCATAACTTTCAACATATTAATCATTTTTTCAATCCAAAAGATGCGTCATATTCTAGGATTTATTGGGTATACATTAAAATTTAAAATTTTTAAGTTTCATATATTTTTGACCAAGTTAGGTTGACTGGAAAATTAATTTTTAATATTTTTAAAAAGTCACAGTAAAAAATTCATAAATAATTATTTATTTACTTAATTTTTTTTTAAAAATATGTGTCACATCCATTCATGTGTCCTTTACTTAAATCCAAATCATGGAGGAAAAATAATATCTTTTTATCATACTTAGGTTGGCTGGAATGACACCTACTTTTTACAGTTTTTTCAAAATTTTAGTAGTGCTTCATTGAAATATCCAATTTTCACCAAACTATTTTTAAAAATTTCAAAAAAAAATTAGTATCCCATAAACTAAATTCAATTTATTACAACTTTTATTTCTACCTTATTTCTAGATTGTGTAGATAACTCATTTAATTTTTGACATGAAGTTACTTAAGTCTATTTTTCACATTTACATTGCCACTTAGGGGTAGTGTTTGTCCCATCATGATCCTGCACTCACCCTATTAGTGACACTAAATGAAGTGATCTAAAAATAGGATTGCACTATAACAATGTTCATCATTTTAGACTTGCACTAATAATGAAGAACAAGGTTTTATTTTTAGTTTCAAGAATTTTTTTTGTTTTTGTCTTTGTTTTGATTTTTTGGCAATCTAGAATATGATGTTGGCTTTGTAAAATTATATGTAGAGTGCAGTCGAGATCACTACTTATATTCATTATTGGGGTATCTATCAAAGACATGTTTTATGATAACATGGATGTTTAATCGAATTGTTTTCATAAAACCTACATATGTATGAAATGAAAAGTTAGAGAAGGCAGAGAAAGAGAAAATAAAAGGCAAGAAACACTTCATGTAAATGGAAATATGCTTGACCAACAAGAAATGGGATAAGGACTCCCAATTACCCTTTCCATTTTGCATACTTTTTTTTGGATTAATTGTATTATCTTTTGCCTATGTTAGGTTAATATTTAATTGCACATTCTAGATGCAATATGTAATTTTATATAAGTGTATGTATACTTTGTGTCATTTACGGTTTGATATTTCTAATTTTGTTTCACATCCCTTTTCTTGGTGAAATAATTAATAAATTTGTGAATTTGTAGATATTTATTAATTTAATTAAATGTTTTCAATCTATTTGGTTTTAATTAGAAATAAACTAGTATAATTTAAATGAAGAAGTAAAAAAAATTACAAGTGTGTTTATGTTGTAATTAGTGGTTATGCATGGCACTTGAAAAACTCACATAATGACATTTATAGATTGATGTTAGAGAGAAGAGAATAATATATGTATATGTTAAAAAATCATGATTTTAATTGCACATTCATGGTATTAAAAATTTATGCATACTAATGAGATGAGAGTTTCAAGGTAATTAGGCAATAGATAATTAGGGTATTTCATAAGTGTTTGGAGTGACAATAGAACTTATAAAAATATGAACTCAAAAGGATGAGGGCAATTTTAGAGAAACACAATCCTTAATCTTGATTTGTCACTGTTAGTATTTAAAGCAAATATACATCACCAATCATCAAAAGAATACCCATACCATTCTAGTGGTTGCCTACGTCTTGTAGACCTTTGAACAAGTTGAGGTGGAGGTTCTTCCTCTTCTTCTAAAGATTTAGATCTTTATGAAATATCCTCAATTTCTTATCAAATTGGGGCCTCGTTTCAACTTTCTCAAGCATAGAAGGAAGTCAAATCACATCTTTCTTCTATTTAATTTTCTCTAGATATATAACAATGGAAGAAGGCTTAGTTTCTCTAAAAATAACACTTCTATTTTAAAATATCTTCTTTGCAAATTGATCCCAAAGCTTGCATCCTTTCACACCATAATTGTAACTAATGAAGATACATTTTATAGCTTTGTTATCCAACATAGTTCACTTCTCCCTTGGCACATGTGTATATGCCTCACAACCAAAAACTTTCAGATGTCTTAGTAAAGTCTTATATCTTGACCACACCTCCATTGACATCTTATCCATAAGTGCTGATGTAGGAGAGTTTTTTAATAGGTAGCAAGTAGTGGCTATGGATTTGGCCTTAAAACTAGAAACAAGATTCCCACACCTAGCTATTTTAAGTATATTCTTTTACATGTCATAACTTCCTAAATTTATCTTCCCAAGATGGGTGCCCAGGTTTGGTAATAATTACTAGTCTAAAATTAGTCTATTATAGATGTCTCTTACACATCTTAGAACTAGTCAATATTCCCAATAACTCCCCCTATTTTTATCTGTTACAGTTGTCATATAATCTCTAGGAATAATTGTCCTTATTTTGAAAATAAATGAGCATCTATGACAACTTACAACTCATTTTACAAGACATTGACATATGGTACAAGTGCCAACATAATAAAAATACATTATAAAATGTCCAAATAATTATGGGAAAGTGTTAAATATTAAGGGAATAAACTTAAGAAATTTGCAAGGTTGAGACACCTAATTTCCCAATAGTTAGGAGAGAGCTAAATAGGGCACTACAAAAGTTTTTGGAGTGACAACAGGGCTTAGAACAAGAGGAATTCTTGTACTTGATTCGTGTCAAAATTTTATAGTGGGAGATTCATTTCATAATGTCCAAAGACTTATGAGTCATGGCTAAGGATTTTTTTAGTTGATTTTAAAATGGAATGTTATTATAAGTGTACATTTTTGTATACAATGAAGGCAAGAAAAATAGTTTTTTAGAAAGAATCTAGAATGATGAACTTCAATTCTTCATCTCATATAAATGTATTTAACATAAGAGAACATATAATTCTAAGTTATTATAAGTCTTTATAAAGAGTGTTGTTAAAGTTTACAATAGAAGAAGAGAATTTGTTATGAAGTACCTTTATTCTTATAAAAGAAATCACTTTGTAACTATCATTAATAGTATCACACTTGAGGTCCCAAGGTACATCTAAAATTATAAATCAATATTTTATGTATGCATTATAATAGTAGGGAACATTAGAATTGAAGAAATACCATTGTCTTTGAAAATAAAAATAATTATAAAATAATCCCATAGATTGGATTTGGTGAAGTGAGGTCCTCAATAAATAAAAGGTGCTATATTCTTCCTCCTACCACTGGTACCACCACATCTATTTGATTTTATTTATTTAGAATCCCCAATGATGGATTTATTCTTGATAATTTATTTTAAACATGGCTTCTTCCTTATAATTTATTAGATTCCATATCACTTTTAGGTTCCTTTTTTGCTCATTCCAATCCTATCCAGCTATAAAATTTGTTAGTTTCCTTGGCAAAATTTGGTCTCTTATTTCATGTAGAATGTGGAGTATTTCTTTTGCAATTGATTTTAGTGTTTCATTTTCCATTTTGTTGGGTTCTCTCTACTCCCCCCACCCTTGCTCTTTTTCCTCCATGTAAGAGCTTAGTAACTCATCTACGAATTACTCTTATCCTTCTTCTGTCATCTTGTCTCTTCTTCTTCCTCATGGTTGAAGTTAAACCTATGAAACAAAAATGATTAAGAATCATTTTCTATGAAACAACAATGATTAACAATGATATACCACTCTAACAACTGAAAGGAAGACTACCAAAAGAGACAGGGTGGAGGTGGAGGAAATGGAGACTACCCTGAAGAAAAAATCTAAGGAAGGTAAAGGTGTTACTACTGTGGATGTTCCTATGAAAATAGTTGAGTTTGATCCTGGGATGGAACCTTTGGGTAGTGGTGAAGCTGGTGAGGCTGTCAGTCTGAGGATTCGTCGGTCCAAATGGATCGCTAGTGAGCTACTGGCGAACCCACAGGGGGTGGAAGTTTCTGAGGATTCTGAGTTTGTGGAGGAGACTATAGAGGAAGGTGGGGATGAAACCCCCATGGAATCTATCCATGAGGTTGAGGGCACCAATCATTTTGCCTCTATGAATAAATCTAGTGTTGAAGGAGTGGGTGGCACTGTGAAGATGACTATTGGTCATGACACTGTGAGGGATGCTATGGACAAGAAGGGGAGATGCACCTTGTCTAACAAGAATACAAAGGATATTCAATGCATCCAGAGGAAAATGGAAACCATGCAGAAGAAGTGGTAGACTATGGCGGAGTTTGTGGCTAAAGCTCTACACTGGGCTGCTTCCATCTTTGTTGCCGTTAAAGATCTAGATGATAAGGTCAAGCAGGTGGGAATCAATAGTTTGGGTGATTACAAGGAAATGGTCAAGTTCCTTGCCAAGTTTGGGGTGACTGGTATCCCACAGTTTCTTGTTTCTATTTTTTTTGTTGTCATTGTTGCTTCTGTGGTTTTTGATTAGTTGTTTTTTGGTCTATTGTTTAAGTGTTGTTTTTCTACTGTTTCTGGCTCATTAATGGCTTGAAGCCTGGGGGACTATTTTGTTAAAGGGATCTGGACCCTCTTTTCCAACTGAACTAATCAAAAACAATCATTTGTTATTGATACACTACAAAATACTAACTTTTGAACTTTATCTTTCTTACTACTTACATCAATAGAGTAGTTGCATGATCAATCCCTAATCAATCCTGAAATTAAACCTAAAATTCTATCCTTAATGGCCCATTAGGCCCTTAGTTTTAAACTTGTGCTCTTATACTATATGTGATAGCCCAATGCACTTGGGGAAAATTAGACTAATTTTTTAAAATTAAACTTCTTAAGCTTTTGCCCACATTATGTAAAAGAATGTAGTCTTACAACATCAATAAATCTTTATGAAAAGTCAACCAAAAATTATCTTGGATCTGTATACTTGGCTTCTTTGGTTTGATAATAACATTGAACTTAGGCATTCATGTCTAGGTTTAAAATAGTTCTTTTTTAATCTTTATGTAGGGTGACAACTGAGGGACAAGCCTTAAGACAAGATTTAGTTTGGGTTGAACCATCAAATTTCAATAGACTTAGTATGGGATTATGTGGCCAACTCTGATTGGTGCATTCTTACATTCATGAAATTCCAAGTATATTTGACATACTTTAATTATTCTTATGGATGTGAAAGCATTTTATGCAACCTAGTTTAATCAGGTATCTAGGTCTAATAATCTAATGGTCTTATATTTGTGGGCACAATGGATGTGAAAGTCCTCTAAAATATTACATAATTGTAACTCAATTCTAGAATCCTAAGGCTATATTCTAAAGTATTCCAAAGGGTTAACTTTGATACAAACAAATGGCATGCACCTGATTGTTAGGTTTTTTGTCTCTCAACATCTTAGGCACAAACGTATTATCAATCCTAATTTATATGGGACCTTGATTTTGGAACTTAAAGGATTTATCTCTAGATTTCCATAGACCTAAGTCACCTACTAACTTTGACTAATTTGTGCACTCAAGTTTGAAGTTACTGACAATTAGATTCCAACCCTCATTTATATATGAACATGTGTATGTGAAGATCCACTCTAGTAGATCAATGGATAGAGATTCAATTGGGGCATCAATAGTTAGACAATCCACTAGTACTTGCCACAAATGTGAGAACTTTATAGATTCCAACATGCTCAGGCTCTCAGTTCCAAAAGTATTATGACATTATGAATAGTATCATACCATGGACATAAGAATCCTAGAAAATTTTAACTTATCAGAGCTCTCAATTTCAATCTTGATATATGATTATATTTAAAATTTCCTACAGATGTGGGTATTTATAAATTTGATGTTACTCGAGATCTCAGTTTTGGATTTGACACTTCTTTACTCTTGTAACTCCTAGTGGATGTGAAGCTTCTTGTCATGTCACTTAACATAATTTGAATTCTAGTTTTTTTATAGGGGCAATATTCAGACTCCCATTTAGAGAATAGGCATCAATGCATGATTAACTATGGTCAATCAATGACTTAGATTTCACTTGATAGAGTAATGAATAGGGTTTTGTCCTGACTTAGGACTCTTGTCAAGGTTTCTTTCCTCTTGGGGACATGTGTCCATTAGATATTTACTCTAAGACATCCATGGTTGATGCAGGAGCATCCATTGGTGTAAGGGCAATCTTGCATCGCCCAAAACCAAGTTAATTCAAAATCATTGCAGATGTTTTCATTTCTTTCCATAATTAGTGATTTTGGTTCCATAATCTCCTGAATAATGATGTAGGACTTTCAGTTTTTCCAAAACTACTAAAACTAGCAAACTGCTAGTTTTGGAAAGTTTACCTACCATTTTAGGAAAGTTTGCATTTGGGCATGGATTGAAGCAAAAACTTATAGAAAGTTACATAATGGAAATATAAGACCTTTGGCAAAGGAATCAGGTAAAGATCATTTCTAAGCTGAAAGATATTGAAGTTTTTATTTTCCAAAAAGCCCCTAAAAATTTTTGGAACGAGATATGAGGCACTAAAACATCCCATAACATCCCAAAAGTTGATAGAAATCCATTTATGGATTTCCAGCATGATAGTTCACATCGCGAGCTTTTTGGCACTTAAAACGGTTTGTCAATCAGACACTCGGATCAAAAGTTATGCTTCCCAAAAGTTGACCTACTTTTGGAGGGAGTTGCAAATTTTAAAATTTAGTTGGAGGCTGCCAAAAAGTGCTATTTATGACTATTTTGGGAACCATGGATGGTAGTAGAGTTAAGGGGAAAAGTGTAGAGTCAACAATAGGTGAGAAAACAGAAACCCTAGCTAATTTGGGGTTACAGAAGGTGGAAGATTCCAGAGCTTGGTGATGTGTAGTTGTAGTGTGTTGCAGCCTGTGGAGGATTGATTCCTCTTATGATAATTGAGCTTCTGTAATGTAATGAGTTGCCCATATCAATAAATAAATATTCTATTTTCTGTGTTCCATTTCTGTTGTTGTGTGTTTTATGATTTACCCCCTTCATCAAGTGGTATCAGAGCAAGGGTTCCTGATTGTGTAGACAGATTGCCAACCGTGAGGCAGTTTGCACCAGGACTTGAGGTTGTGGGTTTGCTACGGAGATCAAGGTGCCTCCATGAAGAAATCGCATTGGGAGGAATGCTTTGATGGAAGAGGGTTTTAAAGCTCTGTAAAGGCAAATTGATGCATTGCAAGAGGAGCTACGAAGAGGGTTTGACCTGAGAACAAGAGAAGAAAGCGAAGATGAAGCTGAGGAAGAGCTATCTAAGGAAGAACAAGAAGCTGCAGGAGATCCTACAGAAGTTAGGCTGTTGAGGGCCATTTCAAAGATAGAAAAAAGGCCTAGGATCGAAGTTTCTACATATTCTAGAGATTTTAATCTAGAACAGCTTATTCAATGGATCAATAACATGGAGGAGTATTTCAAGTATGAATATGTGGAGGACCCAGATCGAGTCAAGTTTGTAAAAACAAAGTTGAATGGCCATGCCAGTATTTGGTGGAAGGAGGTCCAATTAGAGAGGAACAGAAGAGGAAAGGGAAAGATCACCAGGTGGGATCGGATGGTGGAGAAACTAAAGAAGCAGTTCATTCCTATGGACTATGAGATGGAGCTGTTGAAGAAGTTGCAAGGACTAAAGCAAGGTAACAAGTTTATTAAAGAGTATACAGAAGAGTTTTATAAAATTACTATCAGGACAGGCCATGTAGAGCCCAAGAAGGAGAAGGTAGCCCATTACATTAATGGGTTGAGGTTGAGTATTCAAGAGGAGATGAGCCTGGTCAGAATGACCACCATAGAAGATGCGTACCAGTTTTCCCTGAAGGTGGAAGAGACGCTGAATAAAAGATTCGATAGCAAGCAAAGGGGAAGAGGTCAAGGTGGAAGGATTGGTGGAAGACCCAATGGAGGCCATAATGAAGATCAAAAGAAAAGTGAAGAAGCTAGCACTAGTCAAAATTAGAGAGGGGATAATGCCTACTGCCCTCGTGACCAGAATAGTGGTGAGCAAAGAGGAAGAGGAAGAGGTAGACCTGGACAAGGACCCAGAAGAGGAGGTTTCAGAGGAACATGTTTCCAATGTGGAGAAGAAGGGCATCGAGCATATGAGTGTCCGCAACATCAAGGAAGGATGAATAGAAGACCTAAAGGTAATGCACGAGTTGCACATGTAGATGAAGATGTGCAACCTGAGCACTTTGAAGATGTTGAAAGGGGAGAAACCCTAGTTGTCATAAGAACTTTGTTGAATGAGGAGAAAGAACCCAATTAGAGGAAGAGTTTATTCTGTACAAGGCACAAATGTGGAGGTAAGTGTTGTGATAATATTATTGACAGTGGAAGCACTGACAATCTTGTTTCAGAGGAGATGGTAGACAAGTTGAAGTTGACAAGAAGAAAGCATCCACATCCATATTGGATTGCATGGTTGTAGAAGGACCACAGATCTTTGGTCAATGAGCAGTGCTTAGTGAAGTTCAAGATTGGGGACTACCATGATGAGGTGATGTGCGATATCATACCGATGGATGCATGTCATATGTTGTTGGGGAGGCTGTGGCAGTATGATAGGAGTGCTATCCATGATGGTCGTGCAAACACATATTCCCTAAAAAAGGATGGAGTTCATCATAAGTTGAAGCCCTTGAAGGAGGTGGAAGAAAAGGTATGTAGTACTGCCATAATTTGCTTGGTAGATGGTAGGAAATTTTTGGAGGGTATGAAGCATGAGAGTCATTTCTTTGCATTGATTCCTAAGATTAGTCAAGATAAATGTGAAAATGTACTAGCAGAAGTTGTAGATATGTTGGAAGAATTTCAAGACATTCTCTCTAATAATGTACCAGAAGGTTTACCACCAGTGAGGAAGATAAGTCATCAAATGGATTTGATACCAGGAGCCAGTTTGCCGAATAAGGCAGCCCATAGAATGACTCCAGTAGAGAGTGAAGAGTTGAATAAACAAGTTCAAGAGTTGTTAAGGGACTGATAAGGGAAAGCCTAAGTCCATGTGTAGTACCTACAGTACTAGCACCAACAAAAGATGGAGAATGGAGAATATGTACAGATTCTTGGGCAATCAATAAGATCATGATCAAGTACAGGTTTCCATTGCCAAGAATGGATGACATAATGGATTGTTTAAGTGGAGCCAAGTATTTCACAAAAATTGACCTGAAGAGTGGGTATCACCAAATATGTATCAGGGAAGGAGACGAATGGAAGACAGCCTTCAAGACAAAGGAAGGTTTGTATGAGTGGTTAGTCATGCCATTTGGGCTAACCAATGCACCAAGCACATTCATGCGGCTCATGAACGAGGTATTAAAGGAATTTTTGGAAAGTTTTGTTATTGTTTATTTAGATGATATTTTGATTTTCAGTAAGACTTGGGATGAGCATATGATGCATATCAGAAGAGTTTTCGAAAAGTCGAGGGAGGAGAAGTTGTTGATCAATCTGAATAAATGTAGCTTTGCAAAGAAGGAGTTGGTATACCTGAGATTTGTTGTCTCAGAGGAAGGTCTTAAGATGGACCCCAAAAAAGTAAGGGCTATCATTGAATGGCCTACACCAAGGAGTACCACGAAGGTACAATCTTTTCATGGTTTGGCAAGTTTTTACAGAAAGTTTATCAAAAAATTTAGTAGCATTTGTGCACCCCTAACAGAGACAATGAGAGGGGATAGAAAAGAGTTTAGATGGACTAAAGGAGTAGACAAAAGCTTTGATACCTTGAAGCAAAAAGTCACAAAGCAACCTGTTTTGGCACTTCTAGATTTCAACAAGGTATTTCAGGTAGATTGTGAAGCTAGTGGTAGTGCTATAGTTGTTTTGAGCCAAGAAGGTAAGCCCATTGCCTATTTTAGTGAGAAGCTTAATGATGCTAAGAAAAAGTATTCTGTTTATGATTAGGAGTTTTATGCAATAGTCTAAGCTTTGAACAAAGAGACATTATTTGTTGCCAAAAGAGTTTGTTTTATATACTGATCATAAGGCTTTACAATATCTTAATAGTAAAGGAAAGTTGAATCAAAGGCACTTAAAATGGGTTGATTTTTTGCAGAGTTATACTTTTATTTTGAAGCACAGGACTGGGAAGTCCAATAGAGTTGTAGATGCCTTGAGCAGGAGGCAAAATTTGTTGACAAAAATGAACATAGAGGTTGTTGGGTTCAATGAGCTCAAAAGTTTGTATCCTGAAGATCCAGATTTTGCAGAGGCCTAGAAAGCTTGTTTGGAACCTATTACTTTGGACAGGACAAAATGGTTGGATTTCATAATCCAAGATGGCATGTTGTTTAGAGGAAGCCAGTTGTGCATTCCAAGGAGTTCCATGAGAGAGAACCTGATTAAGGAGAAGCATAGTGGAGGATTGACTAGACACTTTGGTCAAGATAAGACCATTGCTATTGTTGGTGAAAATTATTATTGGCCACAGTTGCAGTAGGATGTGAGGAAATTTATGCAGATTTGCTGAGTGTGTCAGATGGAAAAAGGAACAAGTCAGAATATGAGGTTGTATCAGCCACTACCTGTACCCAAGAAGCCATGGGATGACATTAGTATGGATTTTGTTCTTGGTTTACCAAGGACACAGAGAAGACATGATTCCATTTTTGTGGTGGTAGATAGATTCTCAAAGATGGCACATTTTATTCCTTGCAAGAAGACTAATGATGTTGTTCATATTGTAGAGTTATTTTTTAGGGAGGTGGTGAGATTACACAGTCTACAAAGAGCATAGTTTCAGATCGAGATACCAAGTTTGTTGGTTATTTTTAGAGGACATTGTGGAAGAAGTTGAAGACAGATTTGAAGTTCAGTTCTACACACCATCAACAGACTGATGGACAAACTAAAGTGGTGAATAGGAGTTTGGGTAACCTACTATGATGCTTAGTAGGAGATAAGCCCAAGGGATGGGATTTGATTTTACCACAAGCATAATTTGCTTACAACAATTCTGTCAATAGGAGTATTGGTAAATCACCATTCTAGATTGTATATGGGAATAGTCTGAGAAATGCTTCTGAGTTAAAAAAGCTGGACAAAGGAGAAAAGATAAGTGCTGAAGCCGAAGACTTTATAGAACATCTAAAGAATTTGCATGAAGAGGTGAGAAAGCACATTAATAAGATGAATATTCAGTACAAGGCTAAGGCAGATTAGAAGAGGAGGTATAAGGAGCTCCAGGTAGGAGATAAAGTCATGGTTCACTTGAGAAAAGAAAGGTTCCCAATTGGAACATACAATAAGTTGAAAATGAAGAAATTTGGACCGTGCAGAATCCTAAAGAAGCATGATTCATGGAATGCATATGAGATAGAGTTGCCGAGGGGGATTAATAGTTCCCCTGTGTTCAACATTGCTGATTTAACAGAATATCATGAAGGTATCACAGAGGATGGACCAACAAAATAACAGTGGAGTATTCTAACATCTACTTCAATAGAGGAGATAGAAGAGATCTTAGATAGCCGTGTGGGAAGTACTCGGAATAGGAAATATGAAGAATATCTAGTGAAATGGAAAGGAAGGCCTATTGAAGATTCTTCTTGGTTGTCTAAGGCAGAGGTTGACAGTTTGGGTTTTCCTCACACAAACACCTAAGACATGACATGGTCACTTCTCAAATTACCCTTGGTGTCTGATGCAGGAGCATCCAGTGGTGTAAGGGCAATCTTGCATCACCCAAAAATAAGTTAATTCAAAATCATTGCAAATTTTTTCATTTCTTTCCATAATTAGTGATTTTGGTTCCATAATCTCCTAAATAATGTTGTAGGACTTTCAGTTTTTCTAAAACTGCTAAAAATAGCAAACTGCCAATTTTGCAAAGTTTACCTACCATTTTAGGAAAGTTTGCATTTGGCTACGGATTGAAGCGAAAACATACATAAAGTTACATAATGGAAATATAAGACCTTTGGCGAAGGAATCAAGAAAAGATCATTTCTGAGCTGAAAGATATTAAAGTTTTTGTTTTCTGAAAAGCCCCTAAAAATTTTTGGAACTAGATATGAGGGACTAAAACATCCCATAACATCTCAAAAAGTTGACAAAAATCCATTTACAATTTTTTGGTGTGATAGTTCACATCACGAGATTTTTGGCGCTTAAAACGGTTCATCAATCAGACACCCAGATCAAAAGTTATGCTTCACGGAAGTTGACCTACTTTTGTAGGGAGTTGCAAATTTGGAAATTTAGTTCCAGAAGCTGCCAAAAAGTGCTATTTATGACTATTTTGGGAACCTTGGGTGGCAGTAGAGTTAAGGGAGAAAGTGTAGAGTCAAGAATAGGTAGGAAAACAAAAACCCTAGTTGATTTGGGGTTACAAAAGGTGAAAGATTCTAGAGCTTGGTGATGTGTAGCTGTAGTGTGTTGCAGCCTAGGGAGGATTGATTCTTCTTATGGTAATTGAGCTTCTGTAATGTAACGAGTTTCCTAGATCAATAAAGAAATATTCTATTTTCTATGTTCCATTTCTATTGTTGTGTGTTTTATGATTTATGCCCTTCATCAACGGTCAATAATTTTCTTCAAGACTTGATGGTTAGGAGTTATTAAGACTTGGAAACAAAAATAGGCTTCAATATTACAAAGGCAACTAGTCTTGAAGCATAGCCTTGTTAGACCAATTCTCATGAAGGGACTCTAAGAGTTATTATAATTAATTCAAGAAACAACCTCCTATACTTAAATTATTTAAATTTTAGATAATTCAATCTTGCAAAGAGCCATAGGATAGTGGTTTTAGTCTAGGCTATTAGAATTTACCTCAAAGAGTTTATCTAATACTTCCTATGATGAATTATCCATGGGGTTTACATAGTTATATCTTAATAAATTTTGACCATCAATAGGACTTGATTTATATCTAGGGAATATGCTCATTTTATGACATAAGAGAATTACTTGCCAAATTTAGGAATCCCGGCTACATAACCTCTGTACTTTAGTCTCTAACTGTCCATGGCTTTATTTCTATAGATCATTCACTCTAGGTCAATTACACATAGGTACTTAGGTTTATTCACTAGAACATTATAGAATCATGTCACACATCTTACAGATTAACCCAAATAATAATATAAAGTAATACTTTAATAGGAACCCAAAAAATAATATAAAGTAAAACTTCAATAGGAAGGTATCAAGCCTTAGAGGGTTCATAATTAGCTTTACCAAATGACAACAAAACACTATAATGTCCTAATAAAAATAAACATGTACTCATTAAGCCTTGTAAGAAGCTCATGAAATCTTTTAAGTAATTTATATCACACTAGAATCATAGTATTCAAAAACTAACTCTATCTCCATGGTGATGGGTCAAATTTTATAGAAGTAGTTTACACAAGTACTATAATCTCTAACTATTAACATATCGTAGATAGTTCTCTAGACTTTACAACTTAATGCCTTGAGACAAATTAATAACAAGTCTCTTGATCCTTAACCAAGAAGTTGATTATTGTCAACTGCCACTCAACAATCCTTATGGTTCCTACCATGCATCTTTGATGGGATTCTTAAGCAATTTCTACCCCTTTCTCCTATAGGCATATTTGTTAATCAAATATCACAAAGTTCAATACAATAGTCATATATAATTATAGTTAGATTCATGAATTTAGAGATAATATTCATTCATCTTTATTGCAACTAGAGTTATTCATTAATTCATAGAATGTAGGAACATGTTACCAATTTATTATTAGAGTGCAGAGGACTTTTCTTGGAGGGCAATCCAAGTATCATGCCTACTTTTCCTCCTATCCACCATTACAATGATGTATTCAACTTCATAAGGGTTTTGGTGAGGTGTGTGGCCATTTAGATGTCCTCAACCCATTTGATTGGTGCAAGGATTCTACCATATAAGAAATTTTGTAGCTAATTTCTAGAACCAATCCAAGAAAACCATGGAATCCACCACTTAGCTAATCTAGGAAAATTATGGCATCCACCACTTGGCCAATCTAGAAATCAAAATCAATAGATTGACCAATCGACACATGCACAAGCATGCATACATATGGACACACACAAGTCTCTAAACATCCAAGTCACAATTACATTCAACACAATTTGGGGGTTACAACCACTCCAATGGGCCCTAACACATGTCAACAAGGAAATACCTTGATCATAATGTAACACCTTGCTATACCAAAGCAACACTATCCAAGTTTAAATTGAGATAGCAATCATGCTAAGAACACCTTGATAATCAAGGTAACACCTCACTATGGCAAGACACACTACTCAACTTGTAACTCAGATAGAAAATATCCCATCTCTACTAGGTTGACCATCATTTGGATTTTTGATTCACTAAAATAACCACTGTGTTACTTTATGCATGAATAACCATGGAGTTATTCTCTTTATAGAATTGTAACTATACGACTCCATTGAGGCTTGAAGGATGATCAACAATTTAGTCCATAGAGTTTTCCTTGTCACTGGATCACATGCATACTGTGCTATAATAGATCAAACTCATACAAAAGGATCCCAAATTAGACATGAGACCACATTGAGAACTCTAGCCTGGACATAGATCATCACAATTTAATAACATCACAAGTCACACACACATAATGCACATCCACAAAATATTATTTCTCTAGTTTCAATCTAAGCATATACCTCATCTAAACCTTCCTCAACTCCCTTAATCTCAGATATTCTTCACTAGTTTGTATGGTGACTTGTAGGTACAATTATGGTATAAAAATTACTCCTGAAGTTGAATATGTAGCTACATTTTTCATACATGTCTACCAGAGCAGTTGCAACTACATCTGATAAAATTCCTCTATCCTTTATGCTTTGATGGATGTCCATACCCTGTTCCAAAGCTCCCACTTTGCCAAAGGCTGGGAGTATGCTGGCCAATGAGAACTAATTGAATTGGAAACCTATTTGATGCATATGGTGAAATGGTGTTACTGCATCGTGAGGACTGGTGCAGGAGCACCTAGAAAATCATGTTTTCTTTTGTAATAAGGTCTATTTGACCAATGCATTTTCATTTCAGTCTAGGTTCATTTTGTAAGTCCCAAGTGACTTAGGTCACATTTGTCAAATTTTTATTCTTAAGATAGTTGGTCTCCCACCCACTTGGAATCGGTTGGGTTTTTCTCCCAACCGCTTGGAATCAATTGGTTTTTCCTTAGGATGAGTTTATAAACCCAGAGGAATGAACCAAATGGGGGTATTGTAATCAGATCAAAGAAGAAGTGTGATTGAATGTGATTGTATTGAGCTAAGGAGAAATAGAATGATTCTATTCTGTCAATTTGTTTTCCATTTCCTGTAACTGTAAATTGTATAATTGTAGTTTCCCATTCCTTTTGTGCTTTCCGTTTTTGCAATATGTCGATGTGAAGCATTCCACTAGTAAGATTTCTGTCAAAATCAGTGGAATGGCTTCATTGTACAATATCCATTTTTTTGTTTTGTTTCATTGTTTGGTAGTGCAGAGGATCCAGACAGTGTGGGTTGCATAGTAGGTTGACCTAGCATCTCCATGTGCTAGGGTTCAGAAGAAGGTAAACTATGCATCGGTGTATTGGTGTAGCAAACCCTAAGGTGGCCGACAGTAATTATCACACTGACGAGTGAAGGTCTAAGGTGACATCAGAGTGATCAGCTTATCAGCAACTACAGAGAAAGTCTAACTGATAGTGAAAGTTTCACCGAAGGTAAATGCCATCGGGAAGAGGTGCGACATCGGTAGATGAGTTAAAGGTTTTACCAATGAGGAGAATCTCACCGATAAGGTCACAGCTAACAGGTGTGGAAGCCATCACGGTTGAGGCGTGGGGGAACTTAACTGTCATCGGTGCATCGACCGATAGAAGAAGTCTCATTGACGGTAAGGAGTTGAATGACTCGGTGTGAGTCTTGTGGTATCTCACCAAAGAGAAAGTAATGACAATTATCGATATAAGTTTGATCAACAGTAAGACTTAGGAAAGTCTTTTTGAATTTAAGGAAATTAGGGCATGTTTGCGTTTCCCGCTCTGCACTCCCCATCATATTGGTATCAAAGCCAGGTTTTGAAGATCACTTGGGTGGTGTGGTCTTAGTGTATGTCAGATAGAGAAAGTGAAACAAAGGCGGAGAGGATGCCTCCCAAAAGTATGTCATAGGATGCCATTAAGAAGTTGATCGAGGAGATGCTTGAATCCAAGTTGGGAGAGTTCAAGCAGTCCAAAAGCAAAGATAGGGAAGATGAAAGTGACAGCGATGAAGGCAATACAAAAATTGATGAAACAAATAAAAAGACAAAGGAGATACTAGCAGACCAGAGGGCATTTGTAAATGCATTGAAGTCAGTCAATAGGGACACCATAGATGGGTTACCTATGTATAGTGGAAGTATGGAAGTTGAAGAGGTGATTGACTGGATTGAGGCATTGAACAATCACTTCAAATACAAAGAAGTCCCTGATGATAAGAGGGTTAAGTTGGCAAAGGCAAGATTGAAGGGATCTGCTCTTGCATGGTGGAATTATGAGCAAGGAGAGAGAGATAAGGAGGGGAAGAACATAATAACCTCCTGGGAAAGGATGAAGACCAAAATCAAGGCACAATTCTTACCCTTGGACTATAACGTGTAGATGTATAAGAAATTACAAAACCTCAAACAAAGAGACCTTGATGTGAATGCATACACACAAGAGTTTCATAAACTCAGTCTTAGATCAAAGAGACAAGAAGAAGAGTTAGAGAAGGTGGCCAGGTATTTGAATGGCCTAAGGATGAACATTCAAGATGAGATGAGCATCTTAGCACCAGAAACAATGAACAAGTGTTTCCAAATGGCCTTAAGGGCTGAAGAGAAGATAAAGAGAAAGAGTGAGAAGAATAATAGAGTTAGAGGTGGAAGAAATTTCAGAGGTAGAGGCAGTTTTGGAGGAAGAAGTCCTAACCAGAGGCCTAGTGGTGAGTCTAGCCAAGAAGAGCAAGTTGGAGACTCCAGTAGCAGAGGAGGCTACTGAGGAAGAAGGCCTAATGGAAGAGGTGGGACAAATGGATCAATTCGAGGATACAAATTCTCCAATATGAGATGTTATAACTGCAATCAGATAGGGCACCTGACATACAAGTGTCCAAAGAAGGCCTCAACTTCTCATGGTCATGAGAAGAGAACCACTTTGATTCAAGAAGATGCAAGGAGTGTAACATCTCCTGAAGTGAATCTAGCATCAGAAATGGGAGAAAATCTAATGATTAAGAGGACATTGCTCAAGGAACCAGTGCAGACTGAACCATCTCAAAGAAGGGCTTTGTTTTGAATCAACTGCAAGATCCAAGGTAAGGTTTGTAAAGTTATTATTGACTCTGGTTCTACTGATAACATTATATCTTTGGAAGCAGTGAATAAGTTGAATCTAGAAAAGATACCCCATAGCAGTCCATATAAACGCAGTTGAATAAGGGGCAGCACATACTCATCAATGAACAAGCATGGGTAGAGTTTAGTATTGGGTGTTACAGAGATAAAATCTTGTGTGACATCCTTCTAATGGATGCTTGCCATCTTCTACTGGGTAGACCATGGTAGTTTGACAGAAAGGCTCATCATGATGGAGAAAAGAATGCTTACTCATTCCAAAAGGATGGTGTGACTTTTAGGATACAGTCATTGGTAGACAAAGGTCCACAGCATGTAGGGTCTAGTGTAATAATGGTAGGAGAAAAAGAATTCATGGACACATTAAAGGAAGGTGATGGAGTAGGTTTTGCTTTGATTGTGAAGCCTAAAGGGGAAAAGAAGGAAAGTGCGAGAGAAGTAGGGCCTAAGGAGATTAGAGATTTGCTTGAGAGTTACAAAGGAGTGATTGCAAAAGATATACCTGACTCCCTACCGCCTATCAGAGACATTAGCCATCAGATAGATCTCATACCCGGAGCGGTACTTCCCAATAAGATAGCATATAAAATGACCCCTCAGTAGAATGAAGGGATAGCAAACTAGATTCAAGAACTCCTAAACAAAGGGTTGATAAGGAAGAGCCTTAGCCCATGTCCAATACCTACTGTTTTAGCCCCAAAGAAGGATGGAAAATGGAGACTGTGTACTGATTCTAGGGCAATAAATAGGATAACCATCGGGTATAGGTTTCCTATTCCTTGAATAGAAGATCTAATGGATTTTTGGGGGGTGCTACCTATTTCTCTAAGATAGACTTGAATAGTGGGTACCATCAGATAAGGATAAGAGAAGGGGATGAGTGGAAGACAGCTTTCAAAACCAATGAAGGGTTGTATGAGTGGCTTGTGATGCCTTTTGGTCTTTTGAATGCCCCTAGCACCTTTATGAGGCTGATGAATGAGGTGTTGTAGGAATTCATAGGGAAATTTGTGGTATTCTACCTTGATGATACTTTGGTGTTTAGTAAGAGCAAGGAAGAACACTTGGAACATTTGGAGATAGTCTTGAAGAGGCTACAAGATCAGAAGTTAATGATAAACTTGGAAAAGTGTGACTTCATGAAACAAGAATTGATTTACCTAGGATTTGTCATCTCTAAGGGTGATTTGAAAATGGATTCTTCCAAGGTAGAGGCTATTTTGAATTAGCCTACACCTAGGACAGTAGGAGAGGTTAGAAGTTTCCATGGCTTGGCCACATTTTATAGAAAATTTATTAAGAACCACAGTGATATTTGTGCACCTATGTTGGAGACCATCAAGGGTGGAGGAAAGATGAAGTTTGTGTGGACAAAAGAGGTAGTTTAGAGTTTTGAAAGTCTAAAGCAGAAAGTTGCCAAGTATCCTGTCTTAGTACTTCCTGATTTCAATAAAGTCTTCACCATTGAATGTGATGCAAGTGGATTGGCCATAGGTGTAGTGTTGAATCAAGAAGGTAGACCAGTAGCCTTTTTCAGTGAAAAATTGAATGAAGCTAAGAGGAAGTACTCCTCTTATGATTTAGAGTTGTATGCTATGGTATAAGCTCTGAAAAAATGGAGGCACTACTTGCTTCCTAAAGAATTTATTGTATACACTGACAATCATGCTCTCAATTTTTTGCATGTATAGGAAAAGCTCAGTCATAGACACATGAAGTGGGTGGAAAGTCTTCAAGCATACACCTTCATCATCTAACATAAGAAGGGGATAACCAATAAGGTTGCTGATGCTTTAAGCAGAAGGGTGTTGACAGTGCAAGAAGTGTAGCTACAAAGCATGGGGTTGAGTCACTCAAAGGATTGTACGAAAAAGATCAAGATTTCAAGGAGATTTACAAGGTATGTAGTGAGTTTGCCAATGCTTTCCATAGTGAATTTTTAGATTATACATTGCAGGATGGACTTTTGTTTAAAGGAAGTCAACTATGTATCCCTAAGTGTTCAATGAGGGGTAATATAGTGAAGGAGAAACATAGTGGTGGTTTAGGCAGACATTTTGGGCTCAATAAGACCTTAGATCTTGTAAGAAGGTTTTAGTTTTGGCCGAGGATACAATATGATATCAGAAGGTTTGTTGAGAGTTGTCTAATTTGCTAGAGAGCAAAGGGGGTCTCAACCAATGCAGGACTATACCAACCTTTGCCCATACCATACAGACCTTGGGAAAGTTTGAGTACGGATTTTGTGATGGGATTGCCCAAGACAAGGACATGTTATGATAGTGTGTTTGTTGTGGTAGACAGGTTCAGCAAGATGACTCACTTTGTTCCTTGTAAAACCACAAATGATGCTAGTTACATTGCAGGTTTGTTCTTTAAAGAAATCGTCAGGATTCATGGGTTACCTTTGAGTATTGTATCTGACAGAGACAGCAAATTTGTGGGACATTTCTGGAGAACCTTGTGGAAATGATTGGGTACAAATTTGTCTTTTAGTTCGGTCTATCATCCTTAGACTGCTGGCCAAACTGAGGTTGTGAATAGGTCATTAGGCAATGTAATGAGATGTTTGACAAGAGAACATGGCAGTAGTTGGGATGTGGTACTTCCACAAGTAGAGTATGCCTATAATGATTCTACAAACAGAAGTACAGGTCTAAGTCCTTTTGAAGTTATCTATGGTAGTCATCCTAGAGCTATTTTTGAATTGCGAGATGTTCAAGGGTTGGACAAAAGGAGTGGACATGCTGATACATTTGCAGAGGCTGTGAAAGAGATCCATCAACAAATTAGAGATACTCTACACCAGAACAGTCAGAAGATTAAGGCTAGAGTGGATCAAAGAAGAAGCGATGTGCAGTACCAAATAGGATATATGGTCATGGTTTATCTCAACAAGAATAGACTACCCACAGGAAAACACAACAAGTTGATGATGAGAAAAATTGGACCTTGTCGGATTCTAGAGAAATATGGTTCTAATGCTTACAAAATTGAACTCCCTGATGATATTGCTATTTCACCTATATTCAATGTTGCTGATTTGACATTATATAAGAGTCCTAATATAGGAGAAGGTACAGAAAATTTTGTCTAAGACAATATAGAGTGGGTGCAATATTTACCACCTAAGGAACCACCGAAGATGGAGTGCATCTTGGATGGTAAGATAGCCAAGAAGACAAGAAATCAAACCTATTTTGAGCACTTAGTCAAATGGCAAGGACAACTAGACTCAGAGGCCACATGGATGCTGGAAGAAGACATCAAAAAGTAGGGTGGTGATTCGCAGCAGTTAGTCTCTAAGAGGACTTGAGACAACTTTCACCTGGGGAGTATGGTGCAGGAGCACCTAGAAAATCATGTTTTCTTTTGTAATAAGGTCTATTTGACCAATGCATTTTCATTTCAGTCTAGGTTCATTTTGTAAGTCCCAAGTGACTTAGGTCACATTTGTCAAATTGTTATTCTCAAGACAGTTGGTCTCCCAGCTGCTTGGAATCGGTTGGTTTTTTCTCCCAACTGCTTGGAATCAGTTGGTTTTTCCTTAGGGTGAGTTTACAAACCCAGAGGAATGAACCAAATGGGGTGATTGTAATCAGATCAAAGAACAAGTGTGATTGAATGTGATTGTATTGAGCTAAGGAGAAATAGAACGATTCTATTCTGGTAATTTGTTTTCTATTTCCTATAACTATAAATTGTATAACTATAGTTTTCCATTCCTTCTGTACTTTCTGTTGTTGCAATATGTCGATGTGAAGCATTCCACTGGTAAGATTTCTGTCAAATTAGTAGAATGGCTTCGTTGTACAATATCTTTTTTTGTTTTTTTGTTTTGTTTCATTATTCGGCGATGCAGAGGATCCAGACAATGCGAGTTGTATAGTAGGTTGACCTAGCATCTCCATGTGCTAGGGTTTAGAAGAAGGTAAATTGTGCATCAGTGTATCGGCGTAGCAAACCCTAAGGTGGCCGACAGTAATTATCACACCGACTAGTAAAGGTCTAAGGTGACATCAGAGTGATCGGCTTATCAGCAGCTCTGGAGAAAGTCTGACCGATAGTGAAAGTTTCACCGAAGGTAAATGCCATTGGGAAGAGGTGCGACATCAGCAGATGAGTTAAAGGTTTTACCGAAGAGAAGAGTCTCACCGATAAGGTCATAGCTAACCGGTGTGGAAGCCGTCACGGTTGAGGCGAGGGGGGAACTTAACCGTCATCGGTGTATCAGCCGAAGGATGAAAGACTCAGCTGATAAAAGAAGTCTTGCTGACAGTAAGGAGTTGAATGACTTGGTGTGAGTCCCATGGTATCTTGCTGAAGAGAAATTAATGATAGTTATCAGTATAAGTTTGATCAACGGTAAGACTTAGGAAAGTTTTTCTAGACTTTAAGGAAATTAGGGCTTATTTGTGTTTCCCACTATGCGCTCCCCATCAAGGACACCCATGTCTTGTATTTGTTGTAGCAACCATTTTCTATGAGACGGTATCTCCTATTTTATGCAATTAGATACTCATAGGTAGCCACCAAACTTGTGGGTGAAAACAGAGTTTTAGTTTGAAAGTTAACAGTGACTGTTGCTTGAATGGGATGAACGTTGGTGCAACGAACGGGCCAACATCTGCCACCTAAGCAGTCAAAGCTTAGAGTGTATGATTTCAGCCTAATCACTGTGAAAGCATTTTTATTATATTCTTCTATCATTGAATAGAGCTTTGAGACACAAATGTTTGAATCGTTCCCATTTTTAATGCATGCTATAGTCTTTCCTCTCGTCTTCAACAACTTTCTTCCATTATTGTGGGGATACAATTTTCTGTCTTGGAAATAGATGAAATCAAGATTTACCAAAAATTAAAATTGATGTGATTTAAATATCTTTGTCGTTGTTGCATGTGAGCACTGATTGAGCAGCGGAGAGTTTGGTATGCAAGTGGCTGCCAAAAACAAAGCACTTTTGATAAGATTTTAGAGAGTTAACAAAAAATAGCTTGTAGATAAGAATAGAGACTTGGATACTCTCATAAGATTCATCATTAGAGAAAATATATTAAATATGAAGGCTAAAAGATAAAGCAAAAGCATTGTGCACCACACAAAACCAGCAAACAACCAGCAAATAAGAGACTTGGGCACTCGCATAAAGATTCAATGTCATTAGAGAAAATATTCCCCTATGTCATGGTATGCAAGGACATAGTAATAGGTATTGAAGAATGAAATTCAACATAAAAGAAAATATGTCAAATAATATAACAAGAGATACATTGTGTCAGGTTCCTATCTCTATGTTTTGAATGTTGTTGTAGTGTATCGTCAAAAGGCAAAACCTAATGACATGAGAACAGTTAGTGCAAGTAATGAATCCATATGTCCAATTTTGTCTGCAAATCATCAAATAGAGGATTGTGAACAAAGCAAAAAGGATAGAAAACTAACAAGTGTAACAGGATGAAAAATGTGCAACGGAATCTTGGATACAAGATAGTCAAGGAATAATGTTTTAGGTCACTGTAATAGATTATACTCTAAAGAAGATAACAATTGCCTAATTAGCCATTATGGTGGTCATGACAACTCTAATATATGCGTTATTAAAATTATTCCATTATTTATTAAGCACCATAGTTCTTTTCCCATTCCTAAAATAACTTGAGATGTAAATTCCAAATGGTGTTTAGCAGATACACAGAAGCATCTTAATAGGCATTATTTTTAGAATGACTCAATTTTTCACCCTTGTCTATTTGTTAATAGAAAACTATACACAATGATTGTTCCTTTGCACCATAATTTAACACTTAATTTGCAGAATATAAGTGGACAACTTTATCTGGGAAAAAAGTGGTAGTATGCAAAAGTGGTAGTATGCAGGGGTATTGCCCCATCCCATTCAAGAACAAAGAGTTCACCAAGAAATTAAAAATATAGCATACAATTTGTAAGAGATTACAACAGATTATCATAACTTGCATAATGTGAGAGAACTTTATAGCACTATTATTTTTCTTCAAAAATTTTAATAAGCTTCCTAATATTTAAATCTAATAAAAAGAAAGATGTGAGGATTTTCATTTTGCCTTTAGATTTTGAAGAAAATTGAAGACAATTTCATAGCAGATTATCATAATATGCATAATGTAAGAGAACTTTACAGCCCTATCATTTTTTTTTAAAAAAAAAATTAAGAAGCTTCCTAATATTTGCATCCAATAAAAAGAAAAGAAGATGTGAGCATTTCCATTTTCCCTTGAGATTTTGAAGAAAGTTGAAGACAATTTCATTGCAAATTATCATAATATGCATAATGAGAGAGAATTTTATAGCAGTATAATTTTTCTTCAAAAAAATTAAGAACCTTCCTAATATTTGCATCTAATGGAAAGAAAGATCTGAGTATTTTCATTTTCCCTTGAGATCTTGAATGAGCATTTTCATTTTCCCTTAATTTTGCTAAAGTATTAAGACAAAAAAAATTATAGAACTAATGTACAAATTCAACATGGAAATATAAAATTGAAAGCAGTAATATTGCTATTTCTAAAAGATTTCCAACTATGGTTGGAAGCAAATAATGAGGGGCAAATTGTAAATGGCAAATATTGGATACAAATAGTGTTTTTCAATTCTTAAAAATAGGCGATAGTTTGTTACATAGAATTCCTTTGGAACAAATATGACAAGTCATATATAAGTTTGTTTATGCAAAAGCTTGTTAAACAACATAGAGCTTCATGGGTATGTGATTTTAGGCTCCATTTGCATCCTGCAAGATATGTATAAAGATGGTTGTCAATAGATTGTTATAGTAAATAAGCTAGTGTAATGAGGAGTTATATCTACATAATAAATTGTCTAAATATTTTATTGGTGACGAACAAACTAATTTCTTTGAAATATTTTTCTAAATAAGACACTAGCAAGGGAAGTATAATTATACCTTTTGTCATCCCCCGACATCTTGGATGAGATTAATACCTAGAAGATCATCAGAAGTAGCAAATGTGCTTATGTATGAATAAGCATAAGAATGCTTAATCTTTTTCTAAGAATAGTAGATTGTGCCAGGAACATACCATTCTCCTAAAAGTTGTGCTTTTGTATGATGTATATACCATTCCAGATAACCATAAGGGAATTCTAAACATAGAGCAAGAATAGATTCAAGTGTGTCCTGTATAGTTATGCCTCAGAATGGGGTCATATGAGACAACAAATATTTGGTATGGAGGTTCAGCGTACTAAGGAAAGTGTCTGTACAGTGGATTCCATAAGAGCAACCTTGGATTATAGACCTGCAACTAATTTGCAAATGGATAACCTTATATTTCCTTGCAAAAGCTTTTAATAATATAATATTACCTCTTGTAATAGAAGAGGTCCATATCAAAACTTCTTTGTTTTCTGGATTTATAATGATATTGTCCCATGCAGAAGTAGTATCCAAAATAGAAGGATAGTCATGATGATAGAGATGCTTTTCGATGATGGTCTTTTGACATTCTGGTGGAAGCTCTTTAATTTTCCTGAGTGCAGTGTCAGCAGAAGCTTTAGGTAGAGGATTGCCATCTACATACAAACTCATGATCTTCATGATGGAATTTCTAGATTAGTGGCATAAATCTAGACACATATATTTAAATATATTAAAAGTTTTTCTTTTATAAAAATTATATAATAACTACTAACTATGTATAAATATTATTATTATTCAAAATAGTATTCACTCTACATACTACCATTATATTCTTTGATTAGAGTCGTTAATCAGTTATAAGCTATTACAGATTTAATAGAAATTGAAGTGATTCAAGCAAATTGGTTATTTTATAATATAGGAAAATTGTATGCACCTTTATAGACAAGAGATTTCACACTTCTCATGTACTATCGTTCAGCTCTAGTTCAAAAAATCCTTTTATTGAGTTGTGCAAGAAAATGTATTGACATGAGAAATAAAGAAATTAGATAATTAAGATTTTGTAATTAGATAATTTAGCCATTAGGCCTTATTTGTTTGTAATCCTTAAAAAACACTAGTTTTCATTTTCTTTGGCAGCATAAGAGTGAAAGTTGGTCACTTGGAAAAGCTTATTTTTCTGAAATGAAACTAGCGAAGGTGTATTAAATTAATTAATTTTTTTTTAAAATTAGAAATACTGAGATCAATAGATAAACCTGAACATGTTCATAACCATTTGTTACTTTATTGTGATCATTCATAACTAAAAAACATATATTAAAAATTGAAATAAGACGTAGCTTGTGTCCTAAAAACAATGTTGACCTGTAACTTTGAAATTCATTTTCATGACATTGTTTAAATATTTTGAAAATAATTTTTATATAAGCCTAACTAGTAAAAACAATGATTGAAGAATTCTCAAAATAACATTTCATAATCTCCCAGGCTTAGGCTTAAAATAATATGCAATTTGCATATATGAATAATATATTGAACATTTAAATTGAAAACAATGAAAGAAACAAACAAGCAAGACATATGAAGTAGCAAAGAAAATTGAATAGATGACAATAAGATTATTTGAAATCGAGTATAGCCTGGCGAATCAAGAGTACACATGGAACCCATGCAATGAAAATTGATGAGGTCCATATATTCAACTTAATTATAAATGTTAGATATCATAGAGTTCTAAGATAGTGTACAAACTACAACCATAGTGATGTTGCACCTAAGGTCTGAGTATCTTCTGATAAGGTTGTGCTTTCTTTGTACAAGTAGGTGAAGGATTTGAATGATGAAGAAAAGTCTGAATGATTTTAAACTAGCTGCAATGCCAATATCATACTCATGGGATTGCATTATTTTCTTTAGAAAGTAAAAAAAGAAAAAATAAGCATTTGTTAGCCAGTTTTAGTCATTCATAACTACAAAAGGTATATTAAAAATTGAAATAAGAAGTAAGTTGTGTCCCAAAAGAAATGTTGGCCTACAACTTTGAAATTTATCTTGTTTTCGGTTTCCTTATTTCAAATCACAAATAAACATTAAAAAATAAATAAACACAATGCTAAAATACTAAATAGTCAACACATTGTTTAAATATGATGAAAATAATTGTTACATAAGGCTAAATAGTAGGGACATTGATTGGAAAACCCTAAAAACAATATTCCATAATCTGCTAGCCTCAGGCTTTGAATAATTTGCAATTTGCATATATGAATAATATATTGAACATTTAGTTTGAAAACAATGAAAGAAAGAAAGAAAGAAGACATATGAAATAGAAAAGCAAATTGAATAGATAACAATAACATTATTTAAAATCAAGTATGACTTGCGAATCAAGAAAACACATGAAGTCCATGCAATGAAAATTGATGAGCTCCTTATAATCCACTCAATTACAAATGCTACATATTAGAGAGTTCTAAGCTATTCCACAAACTACAATCCTTGTCATGTTCCAGTTAACGTCTAACTAGCTTCTAACAAGGTTGTGTCTCGATTGTACAAGTAGATGAAGTATTGGAATGATGAAGAAAAGTCCAAAGCATTTTAAACTTGTTGCAATGCCAATATCATATTGATGGAATTGCATTATGTTGTTCACAAAGTGAAAAAGTATTGTACATTGTTAAATGGTACGTGTTTGTAAGTGACTTTGTGACTTGTATAGTCATAAATACAATTTACCTACTTACATCTTGTAAATTTCATTCTTTATATATATTTTGATATTGAATATAACTATACTATCGATCAATAACAAATACATTAAACACTGGTAACCTATGACAAGATCCAAAGCTAGAATACTAAAGATGTAATATCAAGTTTTTTTCTAAATCTCACTTGCAGATAAACAAGATATCATAATTACTTTTTTTTTTTTTTTTTAAAAAAACAAAGGGGTAAAAACTTTATTAGAAATTAGAAAAGAGCATTACAATAATAACAAAGGGACCCAGCCCCAGAAAACAAGGCGAAAACCCCACAGCATAAACAACATCAACTATCCTCATGTATCCTCCTATCCTCTTCCAAGAACCGGTCTAAATCCAGATGCAGCTCAGGGTTAACCTGATCCCAATCCTCAACTTTCCAACCACTATCATGCTCAGAGGCCCATTTGGCCAAGCAGTCAGCAACTCGATTCCACTCCCTTGGGATGTGAACAAAGGATGCCTCCTCCAACCGAGAACTAACCTGAAGAATCCGTTGAACCACCAAAGCCAACTGCCAATTAATATCAGATATCTTTCGCTCATTCAAGAGATTAATCAAAATCTATGAATTAGCTTCACATATAACTTTTCTCCAGCCCAAAGCAAGGGCCCTCTCAATAGCATGCAGAATTGCCAGACCCTCCATGAAGTTAACAGTCTTCACCCGCTCATGTATAGAGAACAGAAAAATCACCGACCCAGCTGAGTCCCTACCAACTCCACCAATTCCAGCAGGCCCAGGATTGCCCCTAGAAGAACCGTCAGTATTGATCTTTAAAAATCCATTGGGAGGAAGTAACCACCTTCCAACCCGTTGAACCCTCTTTTTTCCATGCCTACCTTTCCTGGAACTGACAAAAGAAGAATGAATTTCTTGAAGACCCAGTCTAGCCACCAACTCATCATCACCTCTCTCCAAGGGGAAAACCAAATCACAATTAGCTGAAACTGACTCCTGCACCATTCCTAGCATACGCAACCAAACTTGTCGACCCACCAACTTCTGATCACGAAAAATTCGGCGGTTCCGCTCCAGCCAAATCTGCGAAAGCAGAAAGGTAGGACCCACGAACCAAACTTCCTGCAAAAAGGAAGCCATAGAAGGAGGTCTTCCCATACTATCCCAGAATTCAACCAAAGAGCACGCATGAATACAAGGAAGCTTCCATACCTCCCACCACCAATGCCAAAGCTGCACAACAAAGGGGCACCGGAAGAACAAATGCGAAGAATCCTCTTCTGCTCCCCCACACAAAACACAAATTGAAGGTCCTTGAAATCCCTGTTTACGAATGTTATCCCAGGTCAAACACCTATTCCAAGCTAAAGTCCAAACAAAGCAATTGCATTTAGGCCACGAGAGTTTATTCCACACCCTTTTCCACCAATGAACCTCAACCCCAGTTAGCTTCTGAGCCAATAACACCTGATAACTAGAAGCAACAGAGTAAACCCCCTTAGGATTATGGGTCCAAGCAAGAATATCCTCTTCCAGAAGAGAACTACAACTCCTACTATGAAGAATCTTGTGAAGCTCAGCACTATCTTCCACAAGTCCCAAATCTGGCCACACTGCGGGATCCTTCCAATGAGCTACCTCCAACTGACCAAAAGAAGCAACAGACTTGAAGTCACTCACCCTAGCCCAGCCAGCCTCGAGAAATCTTTGGCACAAAGGAAGAAGGTTGGGGAACTGAGAAGTAAGTGGAGGGAATCCATCCCAAGAATCCGACCAAAAGAGAGCTTCAGTTCCCCGTCTACAAATCCAAAATAAACCTTCCTTAATAAGCTTAGCACCCTTTTGAAGAGTATTCCAAATCACTGAACCTTTCCCCTCAAGAGGGTAACGAGGGAGATCCTGCCGTGGAATCCCAAGGAAATACTTATGAGATAATATCCTGGCCCATGGCTGATCTAGTTCCACACACCATCTCCAAAATAGCTTAGCAGCCACAGCCACTCTAGATAACGCAGACTGTCGAAGACCAAGACCACCAAATTGCTTTGGGCTACACACAACATCCCACCTGACCAGGCTCCACTTGGAGGATGACAAACTTCCCGCCCATAAGAACTGCCTCGCAAGAGAATCCAACTCCCTCAGAAAACCCATTGGAGCCACCTGAAGCATACATCGGTAGGTAGGGAGAGCCTGCACCACCGACTTGAGAAGCTGAACCCGCCCCGCAAAAGACAACCATCTGTGGGTCCAATGATTAACTTTTGCACGGAGCTTATCAATAATATTCTGCCAAGAGCCCTTGGGAAGAGGGCGAACAGAAATTGGGAAACCCAGATACGTCAAAGGGAGAACCCCTATCTGAAACCTCAAGATATTAGCAATTCTTCTCTGAATGGGGGTTGGCGTATTGAAGAAGAATATGGATGACTTCTCCTCTCATTAATCAATTGTCCTGAAGCAACAAGATATATGTCCAACACCTGCCTCAAGTTAGTAGCTTCCCTAACAGTAGCCATCCCCATCAAGGCAGTATCATCAACAAACTGTAAATGAGATTGCGGAGGCAAGTCTCCACCCCATCGCCAACCCTGAATGGTGCCAAGCTCCACCCTTCTCTTCAACAACCATCCAAGGCCTTCCACAAGAAGTAGAAAAAGATACGGAGAAAGAGGATCCCCTTGGCGCAAGCCCCTTGAGGCACAAAAAAGTTCAGAATGATCTCCATTTATCAAAACTGAGAAGGAAACAGACGTGACACAGCTCATGACCCATTGGATCCACTCCTCACCAAAGCCAAAAGAAACAAGGATCTTCTGCAAAAAAGACCATCTAACCCTGTCATAAGCCTTAGCCATATCTAGCTTAATGAACATAGCCTTCTCATGGGAGTTGTCCATGGAGTGAATGGTCTCCGTAGCAATGACAACCCCGTCAAGAATCTGTCGACCTGCCACAAATCCACTCTGTTCCTCTGAAATCAGCACTTTAAGCCACTTCTTCAATCTCTCAGCCAATAACTTAGAAATGATTTTGTAAGCCACATTGCAAAGAGAAATAGGCCGGAACTGAGATAACCTATCAGCCCCTTCACACTTGGGTATGAGAGCAAGGAAGGTGGAATTCAGAGCATGAAGCATCTGCTTATTCCTCTGGGATTCAAGGACAACCGCAAGAAGATCCAACTTTATGATATCCCAGAATTCCTGAAAAAATTCAATTGGGAAACCATCGGGACCAGGAGCTTTACCCTTCTTCATCTGAAACACAATCCCCTCTAGCTCATCAAGAGAGATATCTTTCATCAGATACTCATTCGCCTCCCTGGAGACCAACTGAGGAATACAAGAAAGAACCTGTGCTTCCTCAACAGAGCCCCCTCGAGAATCCTCCCTAAATAAAGTAGCAAAATACTGAGATGCCTCAATAGAGATTTCCTGAAACGAGGCAAGACGTTCACCCCTATCATTCACCAAAAAAGGAATGGAATTACCATACCTCCTGTCCTTCACAGAATTGAAGAAGAAGGCGGTGTTTTTATCACCTTCCTGTAACCATTCAACCCGGGCCTTTTGCTTCCAATAGATTTCTTCCCGCAATTCAAATTCCTCAACCACTTTCAAAGTCTTAGCCTCCTCCCTTAGAAGATCCTCAAAGGCCCCATTCTCACGAATCAACTGCGTAATATTATTCAACTCCTCCTGGGCAGCAACCTTAGCATGAAAGATATTACCAAAACATCGCCAATTCCACCTTTTAAGCTAATATTTGACAAACTAAAGAAGCTTGGAGAATGTGTACATTGCCGTACCAAAAGTTGGTCTACCAATCCGCCACCACTCAGCCACAAGTTCATGAAGAGTAGGATCCCGTAACCACATAATCTGGAACTTGAATGAGGGAGAACGAGGCCTCCGAGCAGAGATAATGCTAAGCTTAATAGGCCAATGATCAGAGCCTCTCCAATCAAGAATTTCAGATCGAGTGGACCATAAGTCTCCAACCCAATAACAGGAAACCAAGAATCGATCAAGCCTCTCAGCAACACAACTCTCACCAATTCTCCTATTATTCCAAGTGAAGCAACCATTACTTGGCAGAACATCAATAAGATTTAATTCAGAAATGCTATCTCTGAATAACAGAGCAGAAGGCTCCAACCTAGGAATACCACCTCTTTTCTCAGACAACTCCACAATAGCATTAAAATCACCAGCCATAACCCACGGATGGTAAGGAGCTAAGCTACGAACAAAATGAAGATGGGACCAAAGAAGTTGTTTACCCAGAAACTCCACAGGAGGATACACATTAGAGAGGAGAATACACTCACCAGTCTCATACCAAGAGGCGACTAGGGATATAGAGGATCTAGAGGACATCCACCAGAGAGGGAAAATCTTCCGAGGGTTCCAAAAACAAGCCACCCCTCCAGAAGCACCAAGAGCCCCCATACACTGGCATTCACCATATTTCCACAACTTAGGAGCCATGGCCAACATATTATCAACAGATAATTTAGTCTCCTGAAGAAAAAGAACATCCAGAGAATGATTCCTAACCAAATCACGAACAGCTTTTTGTCAAGGGCCACTGTTCAAGCCCCTTACATTCCATGAGAGAACAATCATTTCTGGGGGCATGAAAAATGTGAATCTAGAGCCTTGACTGACCCTGACTCCACCAAAGTTTCCCCAGTTAATTTAATCTTCTCCATATCCTTCTTCCTTCCCAACTTGGAAGTCCTGTCACTAATCCCTTTCTTCAGTTCAATTTGCTGAATACCCAAAAGAGGGGAGGCCAAAGAGCTCTTCCCCACATTCTTACCTCCTTTTAGGGGCAGTGGGGAACCACCTCCACCATTCTTTGAAGCTCCAATAGAAGATTCTTGTTCAGTCTGGACAATCAATTGTTGATCTGTATCCATCTCTCCAACCCCAATCTCTTGCACAACCTGCACAGCCTCCAATGGTGGCCCATCCTGTCCTGTACCCAAAGTTCCCTGATCCAAGTTCAGCAACCCTGGATTCACTTCCCCCTGGCTGAGATCATCCAGCACCTCAAACCTATTAAAAGTTTCATCAACCTGCCTCTCCCTCAAGGTCCGCTTTTGGCCCCGATTCCTATTGCGAGCCTTGACAGGGACATAGCCATCATCTCCATTACCATCACCCGGAATAGGCTCCTTACCATTATCAGCCCTAGGTGGATTACGAGAAGGCTGAGAAGGTTGGGGCACCACAGGCTTAGCCCTAGGGCACCTACGCTGCAAGTGACCATATTCATGACAAAAACGACACCGAAAAGGTAGGGTTTCGTAATCTAGCTGTTGCACCCAAGTATATGATCCAGCACTCACTTCAATAGAATCTGGTAGTGGCTTGCTTAAATCAATTTCAACACAGATACGAGCAAAAGTCATTACCTTTTTATACTGTGTCTGTTGTGAAGACCCAACAGGTTTACCGAGCATTGAAGCCACCAAATGCAACACGTCATCCTGCCAACACTCCACTGGAAACCACGGCAACCGAACCCAAACTGGGATCTGACTTGGTAGTGCCGCAGTCAGGTTGAAGCCAGCATGCCACGGCTTGATAAACAAACCCACCTAGTTATAAAAATAGGGGCCGCCCTCGAAGACTTTATTTCGATCTGCCATGCAATCAAAAGAGACCATAAAAAAGTTATTCGCAAGGAGCCTAATCTCCATCTCCCCCTCTGGCATCCAAGTCCGCTGATCCCAAGATTCCAAAAATTGCAGCGAGACTCTCAAACCCATGAACTTGCAATAAAAAGAGTGCCTTGAATAGTATTCAATATCATCTGCAAGCATTTCCATCAGGATAATCAACTTCGGTCGCTCTTTGCATCTTTCCAAACACCCATTAATCTTTGTTATTCAGGAACCACTAACCGATTCTAGATCATTCATCTCCATCGCTGAAGAAAATAGCGTATTATCAAAAACATTCACTCCGAGCGCCGGAGGCTTCGAACCAACTGCTGATCGGAAATCCAATTTGGGGCTAGCCCCAGATGTTTCCCCACCCTGCATAGCAAAAAACAAGAACCCCAGCAGGCATGCAAACCCCCAGGACACGTTTGCAAGAAATGGAAAAAGACAAAACCCCAAGGGAAGGATCAAAACCCTTCCACCCACAAGCCACTCAAACGGCAGCAAGAAGGCCTCCAGAAAAGAAAAAACCACCACCACCACCCCGAAAGCTTCAAAAAACCCCCCCCACAACGCAGAAGCGAGCAACACACAGAGAACGAGCTAGGGCACGGTCGCCCTAGCTCGGCTTGCAGAGCACGCGAATGCCATCATATCCCCCAAGATATCATAATTACTCATTGAAGCTTGCAAGATGTATATTTATCACTAGAATATAATTGCAATATCACTTTTTCTTGTTATCAGGTCTTCTAGAGTTCCTAACACAAAAAGTTGAAAACTGCTAGAAGTACTTTTGGCAATTTGCTCTTGTTGTATGTCTTTGCATTGATATTCAAGGATACTTAAACAGTACCAAAGAAGTACAGAAAGACTAATACATAGAATATAAGCAACATACAAAAGTGTATAGTGTTTTTCATATATATCAGCAACAAAGATAATATGATGATTTGAATTAATAGAATCACAAATGATTCTAGCATGAAATTATCATTAACAAATGCAACCATCTCTTTGATCTTCTAGAATGTTATACAAATTGTAATAACAATGATGCAGATGGTTATTTTCAACTTGTTGTGATTGCATACACCTGGTTTGTATAAATTGTCTATCACTTGTCCCAATGTGCTTTAGAATGTTTGCTGCATCAAAATGCACAATTTTAGCTCTTGTTCAAAAAAATAGAGAACCATAAAAGAATGGTTTTAGAACACTATACTTATTTATGGAAATGCTTTCAAAAGAAAAACCTGAAACGTTCTGTGGACTTTTGGGAAAGTACAGTAAATTGGTAAATTCTAGCCTTGGCTTAGAATCAATGCTTTGATAGTATGCCATAAGGGGATGATAGAAATTTTAGACATTAGATTTGTTCCAATGGCAACTTCATGTCTTTGTGCACTAGTTATTGACTTGTTCCTTGTAAAATTGTTTATCTCAATGCTAAAATATATATTTGCTTTTTAGAGCCATGATTACTTGCTTGTTGTAACAATTGTATGAAAGCACAATTGAACTCTAATATTATGTGTTCAGGTTCTATGATGATTGTCTTATCAATTCTATCATATGAATTATTGGAGCTTGCCATATTTTTTAAATATTCTCTATTTTTTAATAATCGTTCCTTGGTGCTCCTAAAAAAATGGCCCCTTTGCATCCCCATCCTTGTACCATGGCCTCTCGTCCTCTTCAGTCCCCATCACGAAGGCCTAGGGCAACATAGTGGAACATGGCTCTCAATTTATCATTGGATTTATCTATAACTTGATGTAAACTCCCGCATTCAAGAAATTATAACCTTGAAAGGCAGCAATTTTGAATGATTTGGAGCCGTAGATTATGATGATGACACAAATATAGACAACTGATTCATGTATGTCCCCCTTTGAAAAGAAGACCTAGAATGATGAAAAGGAAGTTCAATAGGATAAATATACAAAGCAGTTCATCAAACCCAAAAAGCAATAGGAAAACAATCATGCAAAAATGCTAGATGATTATAATTTTAAGGAGGATCTAGGAAAACATTTGTAGGGTGTTGTGGATCCTTCTAGATTTGAAACCCCTAGTGGAAGAATGAAGGAGAAAATTTCTCAACTAGAAGATGTTTTGGAGAGCACAATGAAATCCAACAACAACGAATGAAGTTGTTTTCCTAGAACTTATGGTAACTTAACTCACCCTACATGAATCCTCTACTGCAGTATGTTCTGTAGAGTTGTTTCCAAGAGGTATTCTACAAGGGAGACAATACCATATGCCATATACTATACATAAAAGACAAAAGGCATCAAAATATGTATCGCTAAACCATAATCTGAGGGCTTTTCAATAATATGAAAATCGAGCATAAACATCAAACACACCACAAACCGATCAATGTCTTCAAGTGCAAACAAGTTAAACATTTACACTAAAAACTTATATAGCTTATGTTTCGAAGGCTTTGTTGAAGGAAAAAGGATTTTGACATAGTAACTCAATATGCAATTTCATTGCGATTATAGAATATGAGACCCTGGCAGAGCAAATAAGGAAAATATTACTATGAGAACCTAGAATAGATTCACTGTTATCTAAGAAAAGCAAGGATTCATGTAAACAGATAGATGTCTACATTGCAAAAAAGGATATGGCACAACCAATACCAATGATTGTGAACCATGTTTTTACATGTTTATAATAGTTTAAAATTTGTTGCTGTAAGACATAGATTGCAATTTGAACTTCTTCGCATGTATCCTATTTGATTTTTGGACTCATCTGTCTAATATTTTGGTACATTGTTGGGACTAGAAGATATGCATACATGTATGGTTGTAGTGGTTGATGTCATGACCCTCTACATTTACCAAATGTCACTTCACTTGTGACTTTGCATAGTTGTAAAGGTGTTAATACTTTAATTGAACACCAATACTTATGAGAAGACCCCTAAAACTATGTTGTCCATAATTATCTATCATATCCCAATTCAAATATAATTTATCATATCCTTGCACTAGGAGTGGAGACAAGCCAACTAATTTTCTTTCCCAATACTTGTATTCTAGTGAATGTGGTGGGGAAGCAGGTTTTTCTCTTATTTGTCCTATTTTTTACTATTTTTTTAGTTTGTTTAGGCTTAAATTGATTGTCGAGGGTCGTTGCAATGTTTCCTCATATATTTGTTTTATTTTCTCATATTAGAATTTTTTTTGTTTAGTGTATGCTCACACATGGTCCTCTAACAAGTGTTTAACTGATAACAGAAAAGTAAAACTTAATAGTTTATATTGCAAATTCTTAAGCTTAAAAACCTTGTAGTCAAATTTAATTGTATAAACTAAGCACTTTACTCCTTCTAAGTATTAGTGTCAAAAAGAGAACAATGGTTCTCAAACAATTTTTGAGTAGTTTCCACTAAATACCATAACAACTTATTATAGCTAAGAATATTGGTCTATTTTGAAATAAAAGCTTGTTTGCTTCCAGTGTAGAAGGCGAGAGAGAGTTGAAAATTTGGCACACAATCAAACTACCATCACCTAGAAAGTATATAAGTGGGGATTTTGATGGCTACAAATGAAAGAGAAAATGTCACACATTTTTAATAGTTTAGATTGACATGTGGGACATCCCATATGATAATGGAATTTAAGTGTTTAAGCTAATACATGTCTTTCATTCAACATATAGGGAATTTTGAAATGGATATTGTTGTTGGGATTATTATATGTTTGCATAGGAGAATGTTGAATAGTCAATTTGTCCATTATTTTTAACTCTAATTGAAATCATAAACATATTAATTTGTATCTCGTAGACCTATGCTTATTATTAAGAATATCTAGATGCAATCCTAAGCCACTTTTGATTTGAATTATATGTTGACCCTTATGCTGCCCAAATTGTAGTCTCAATAAGAAGTAAAGTGAAATGGTACATTTGGACTTCTTTGATTTCAATCTCCATAACATAGGACCATACTTATTGCTCAAGCTTAGTTATTTGTAATGACCGCAACTTTGCAACCCTATAAATTAAATCTTTAGTAAATCTCTCGATCACATGTTAACATGGATGAATAGGTGATAAATAATATACTATATTATATAATACTATAAATAAGTTATAAATGTATATATAGATCTAATATGGTATAGTATATTTACAACTACACTATAATAAATAATAATATAGTATAGATAGATCCAATATAGTATAGTCTATTGCCAATAAATTAATAATAATATTCTAAATAAATTAATAATAAATGTATAGATAGATCCAATATAGGATATTTACATACTAAAAATAAAATATAGTATTATTATTATTATTATATTTTGATACAATTAATACTATATTATAGTATTAGTTGTATATACTATAATAAAATAATAATATAGTATAGATGGATCCAATATAGTATAGTATATTGCCCAAATAACAATGAAATGACCAATTTACCCAAATTCAAATGCCATGAGTTTGACACTGGGAAATTCCTGATTCTTCTATTGTAGTGGAATATAAACAATTCATAACCTCGAATTGGGGTCCAAACATTTCCTATGTATTTACACTTGTCTTCTAGTTTTTCCACTTCTGCCCTAAGTTGTACAGACCTTCGGGCTTTGGGAGTTGATCCAGGTAGTTGATCAATTAAGTATTGGTTTCGTTTTCTCTCTTTTGTTTTCTCCTCAGGGGTTTTGTCAATTTTTTGTTTTTTAGGTTTACTGGTATCACCCTGTGGTTTTCTGCCCTTTCCTTTCCTCGGAGTTTCCATTTTTGTTTTGGACAACAAATTTGAATTGTAAGGTACTACACAGAAGTTAGTAAATGGGTACCTGTTATCAGAGGCTCTAGTCGAATTCCCCTATTTCTCCTCCAAGTCTCCACTTGTAGGCTCCTCTTAGAAAATTCTTTCAAACTTAATTGCAATGATTTCAAATGGTATCTCAGAGGATTTCTTCATCATCTACAATTAATTGTTTGAGCATTTCAATTTTCTTGATCGTTGTGAAATGTCACATCATCATAACTTCTCTCATCGACATGATTTTCATAATGTCAAGGTAATTTTAATATCTTCTTATGGTGTGAACATTTTCTCATGGATCAATCATTGTAACCCTTTAATTGTCTCCTTGATGTCATAGTTCATTTGTGAGTTTGTATCGGCAAGATATTTTCAAGCTTTACCTGATTTAGAAGTGGGCATGGTGGCCATCGGCCTAACTTTCTTCATCGCCGTGGGAATAACATTCTTCTCTGATATCTCAAGTGTCACTAATATGAGTATCAGTGAGAGTCTTGTCGATTAACATGGTCATCGTTGTCATCAGGATAAGATATGCCATCGGGATAACTTATTTCAAGTTACCCGATCGTGGTTGTTTCCCTTATAGCCTTTTATATCCTTGATCAGAGAGACCTTCACAACATGTCACCGACATCGTTGTGAGTAGTACTTCTACCAGACTTGCAAGATTTGTTTTGATTCATTCACTTTCACCGATGGTTCTTATCTTCCATACATATCAGCATGACTTATGCCGAAACAGTTTCGTTAGTCGCTGAGACATTAGAATGTCAGAGACTCCTTAATTTTTCACTCTGATGTTTATCTCCTACTGATGACAACTAGTTCCCTCTATTCCATGGGTTGTTTGGTGAGAGTCCCACCAAAATCTCTTATCGGTATGATCTATATCATTGGGAGGGTTTGTAGAGTATTCATCGATAGTGGTATCTCATACTGATCGGCATGACAATACATTCTCTCTCTGATGAAATGTCATCAGAGTTACTTTCTCCATCAGTGGTTCTGGAAATCTTCTCCCTAATCATTAGTCTCATGCCAATACTCATTTTAGCTAGTTTCTCATAGAACATGGATTTGTATAACTAAAATAAGGTCTTGCCGATATTAAGGAATTGAGGCCTTTTACATTATTTTGTGATGAAAGTCTATAATTTCTATGGGATATACCAGTTGTTGTTCTGATTTTGGGTGAAATGTTTTTTGGTTTGGTCAGACATGAGTGGTATGAAGATAAGAAAATTTTAAATTTTCCTATCCCAACAGTGGCTCTGTCTGGGATGTATACTCCTTGTGAGTATAACAAGAATTCAGATCTCTTGGGGGAGTAGACCATATGTTTTATTTATTTGGGATGATGGTTTCACATAATTGTATGAGAGTGGGAGATGGAAGTGATAATGATGGGGAATTAGGATGATCCTATACTACTATACATGGAAAAGATTTTTTATATATATATAGAGATTCATAGGACTGTCCATGTACTGGTAGATCCTAATCTCTTTTGATTTCCCTAGACTACTATGCATGGAATAAAAGTATTTTGAGAATTATTTAAGGGTTGTCCATGCACTGGCAACACTCAATTATCTTTGTGCATGATTATGAAAAGAAAGCCTTCAGATATTGCCAATGCACAGGCAATTCCTGCTCTTCTTTGGACATGTTTTGCAAATAGTAAGAGTCATCACCTCCTTTGCCAGTTATAACAAAAGAACCTAGCCATTAAGCTTCAAACTTTCCATGTTTTCCTTTCTCCTGGCACCTAGCATTCCACATCAGTACTAAGTCATTTATCTCAAACTTCCTATCTTTGGCCTTCGTGTCGAAAAGGTATTTCACTTGTGATTGCAACTTGATATTCTGCCTTTGGGCTAGTCTCCTTGTTTCATCAAGTTCTGCAAGATGTTCTAATATTTCCTCCATTGGTTCAGGAATGTTTAAATCTTCCTAAAGAGAAAATTTGTAAACTAGTAGGAGATTTTCTAATGGTATTCTTGTTTGTGTTCCATATACTAGTTCAAAAGGAGATCTGCCAATTGCTCTTTTCACAGTAATCTTATCAGCCTACACAGCCATTCTTAACTTTGAATCCCATGCTTTCTTGTTTCCCTCCAACATTCTTTTTATAATTTTTAGAAGGCTTTTGTTGCTAGATTCTGCCTGCCCGTTTGCTTGTGGATGATAAGGGGCAGCATAGGAGATAGTGATGCCATGTGTACTATAGAAATTTTTGAATTAGTCAGACTTGAAACACATTCCATTGTCCGTGATTAACCTCACTGGAGTGCAAAATCTGAATATAATATTTTCCATCAGAAAGTTAATCACCACCCTGCTTGTTGCTTGTTTGGTTGGGATTGCTTCCACCCATTTTGTGAAGTAATCTGTCGCCACTAAAATCTATTTGTGTCCACCACTTGACTTCTCCATAATTTCTCCTATGAAGTCAATACCCCACTGATAGAATGGAGCCTCCACCTACATGGGTTTCAAGGGCAATGCTCCCTGATATTTCAACTTTCCTGAAAATTTTTGACATGCTTCACATTTCCTAGTGTAATGATATAAATCATTAAAAACTTTAGGCCAATAGTATCTAGCCCTAGGATCTTGTGGGTTGTAGTCTTTTCTAAAAAATGACCTCCACACATACCTTCATGCAACTCTTTCATGATATGTTTTGACTGATGTTCATCTAAGCATAGTAGTAAAATACCATCCCGATTCTTCCAGTAAAGATCTCCATTAAATACATATTTTGAGGCTTGTAATTTAAGTGTCCTTCTCTTGTTATCATCATACCCTTCAGGACATTTCATGTGCTTTAGATAATATATGATATCGGTATACCATGGAGTATGCTCAATGCTAGAAGTTGTGTTATCAACATCATTAGCACTACATATCTGAGAAGCCTCGAGATTATTTTCAGCCATTAATCTAGCAAGACCTTGTCCTCTTACTAGTTTGGTGATTTGGATTTCAATGTTGAACTCTTGGATTCTATTATCCATCTGCATCTTCTACCTATGACCTCGGTTTGGACCAATACATCTTTTACTGCAGCATTAGGCACATATGCTATTATTTTAGCTCCCACCAAGTATGGCCTAAAAGCTTTAAATTCCTTCCCTAATGCATATGTCTATTTTTCAACAATGTCATATTTTAATTCTGCATTTTGAAGAGATTTTCTGAAAAATGAAATGGGTTGTTCATGTCCTTCATTATTTTTCTGCAATAGTACTACTGCAACTGTACGATATGAGGCAAATGAAAATAGTTGGAATGGTTTACTAAAATCAGGGGATATCAGGAAAAGGGCTTCTTTGATTGCCCTCTTAATAGTGGCAAATGCTTCTATTGTTTCTATTGTCCACTTTACTTCTGAATTCTTCTTCAACATCCTTGATATGGGGCTAACAATTTCTGCAAAATTTGATATAACTTCCTGACAAAGTTAATTTGGCCAAAGAATGACTGTATAGCTTTTACATTCTTAGGAATGAGAACTTGGTCAATGGCTTTTACTCTTTCAAAATCTATTCTTACTTCATCTCTTCAAACTATGTGACCAAGCAACTTACCCTCTGTCACTGCGAAATGACACTTCTTAGGATTCAATGAAATCCCATATTCTAGGGCTTTAATATATATTTGCTCTAAATGTGCACAATGATCCTCAGCCCTTTTGGAATATGTTGTCATGTCATCCTAATATACTATCATGATTTTATTAATCAATTCAGCAAAGGCCACATCCATTGCTCTTTGAAATGTTGCTCCAGCATTAGTGAGCCCGAATGGCATCCTTAAATATACATATGTTCCCCATGGAGTGGTGAATGCAGTCTTATATTGTGTTGATACTTTGGCTTTCACCTAATTATATCCTGAGAAGCCATCCATCATTGACAACAGTTCACATCTGGTAACCTTTTGTAATATTGCTTCCATATTAGGGAGGGGATAGTTGTCCTTAAGAGAAGATTTGTTTAAATTCCTGAAGTCCACACATAATCTAATATCACCATTTTTCTTCCTAATAGGCACTAAATTAGAAACTCAAAAAGAATGTCTGATGGGTTTAATGATAGCTCCATCTCTTAATTTTGTGAGTTCTTCAAGCATCTTAGGAGCTAATGTAGGATTGATAGGCCTTTGTTTTTGCCTAAATGGTTTAGTATCCGGTTTTAATGGTATTTCATGTTGAAACAGATTCTCCCTATATGCTTTCAAATCATCATATGACCAGGCAAATATGTGTTATACTTCCTGAGTAAGTTAATGAGCATGCTCCTAATTTTGGGATTGAGATTCTTTCCAATGTATACATTCTTTGGAGCTGCCTGTGTCCCCAAATTAATCTCTTCAAGGTCATTTTGCACCACTGGTGTGTCTTTCATTTTAAATCTATCATGTCCATCAAATACCTTTTCCAATGCTATAAGTCCCTTAGGTATTTTGTTGGTTTTCAACTAAACTATCTCTTGACCAAAAAGGGTTTCCTTCCCATCATGTTCTTCTACAAATGCATTAAAATCAATCTCTTGGTTTTCATAATGATCAGCACAATGCAGGAAGTTGATTATATCAACATCATTATCAAACACTTGCCAGTTATGTACATTATCTGGGAGAGTGGGTCTAGTTTTGAATTCAACTTCTGTAATA
The DNA here is from genome assembly GCA_027924645.1 of Cunninghamia lanceolata. NCBI lineage: Eukaryota > Viridiplantae > Streptophyta > Pinopsida > Cupressales > Cupressaceae > Cunninghamia > Cunninghamia lanceolata. Next base: position 2,857,544 of record BSBN01000029.1, on the reverse strand, counting down.
CCTCCTAATGTGATATCATCCCTTTTTAATGTGATATTTGCTAGAAAATCTGCCATAATGTTTTTTGATCTATCAATCCAGTTGATTGAAAAGGTATCAAATAACTCAATATCGTCCCAGATAGCATTTCTATACTGTCTCAACCTCTTATTTTTTGACAAGTATTTCTCTCTTACTTGGGAAGTAACCAATTCTAAATCACCATATACAACTAACTTTTTTATCTTATGCTTGGTGGCTATATTCAAACCAATGAGCAAAGCCTCGTATTCTGCTACATTGTTTGTGCATTCAAATGTCAGCACAAAGGAGTATTTGAAAGTTTTACCTACTGGTGAGATAAATAATACTCTGGCCCCATTTCTCATTTTGCTAAATGTACCATCAAAATACATCTTCCACACATCATTTTCTTCTTTCTTAGATTCAACATGTATCAGATCAGTATTCTGCAATTCTGGCTGATTTTTCTCAACCTTGAAGGCTCCCAAATCTGTATCAGAAAAGAAATTTATTTGATGTTGATCCAAGCGTTCTATGATGTTTTCATATCTTGGCTCCCTACATAGCTTGATCTCTTTACCTCCTACTAGTATTGTGGTGTATGATAAATCCAATTGGACATTCCCTCCTGCCATTCCAGCCCATTGTCTCGATAAAAGCATTCCATAATATGGTGGGATGTCAACCACGGTAATATCAATGTTATAGGTTGCTTCAGGGTATGAAGCAAGTTTTATCTCCACATCCCTCATAATACTAACGATTGGGATGGATCTATTATCCATTGCATAACACCTACCAAATGTAGTGTCAACCCACATTCCCAGTTCTTTCATAACTGCTATTGGCATGATATTCATGGTCACGCCTAAATCAATCATGCAGTTCCTTACTATCCTATTTTTGATCAATAATGTAGTGTAGAAAGGGTCCACCTATGAGGGATTCTTTGTCAATGTATCACCTAAGTATACCTCAGAAATTTGGAATGTTTCTTGGTGAACATTGTTTGTTCTATTCTCTGATCATTAATGCTTTTGATTTAGTATATCTGAAATCAGTTTAACTACTGTATTCCTGTATTTTCTACCTTCATCATTTCTAAAAGTGGAACTGATATCTTTACCTGAGATATTTCATGAGCAATGTCAAATGAATGGGCCATAGTCTGATCATTCTTTTTTGTCTTTATATGTTCCTTTTCTTGATTTTGTGATTTATCTTTCATTTTATTTTTATCAGCTTTTCCTAGTTCTTTGAATGATGACTTTGCATTATTCTTTTTGTAATTCTGATCTTTTATAAAGACACTCCCAGGTGTTCCTTGTTCAACATTCACTGTCCTGTTCCTTAAGTTATAGGCATTTTTAGCTTGGGCTATTGCAGCTATTGTAAGAGCTTCTCTTTCATTTTTAGTGGGCTTTCTCCACTGATCATATGGTAGATAGTTATAATAGGTAGATTCCTCATAACCATCCTCTTGATCTGAGAACACTTCTTGTTTTCCCATATTGATATGATGTCTCTGATTTCCCACATCATATTCATATCTCTCTTCCTCTGTAGAAGAATAGTCTCCATTCAGCAAATATGGTGTATCTTGCATCATGTTTATAGTGTGATTGTCTTTGTTATAATTGTATAACATTTCTTCTTGTTGCACTATTTTAGCCACCTCACAGTATTCAGGCGAGTGTGCTAAACTGCACACCAGACACCAAGGTTTATCTTCTACCATATGTGCTACATTTCTTTTTAGAGGGTCAGGGGTATCTTTGCCATAATGTTGGTTTCTGTTGTTTTCAATGGGTCTCCCATCTTTCCAATTTGTATTATATGGCATATCATGCAACTTGGGCCTTTCATGTCTCTGCTGACCTACTTATTTAGTCTGTTGAATGTTTGGGTTCTGAGGATTTCTAGGGTTATCTCTTTTACTAACCATACATGCAGCTTTCCTGTAGTTCTTAAAAGTTAATGCCACTTTCTATGCTTCAGCCAGGATAATAGGGCACTAATTTCTAAGTTTGTACCCTATCTTGGGATCGAATGCTTTCAGCTAAATGCTCAATGCTGCTAGATCAGTCAGTTTAGATCCATGTGGTATTTTGTTATGTAATTTGGAAAATTTTAGATTGAAGTCATACATTGATTCATTATGTTATTTATGGATGCTTATCAATTCGTGCAATGCAAACTCAGGGGTATACTAATTACCATACTGCTCCTTGAATTGATTATGGAAATCTGTTATTGAATTGATTGAAGCATCAGGTAAGCTGTTGAATCAGTCTCTTGCATCTTTAGTCAGGGACATCATGAATAACCTCATTCTAACATCTTCACAGTCCATACCAATATCTTGTATGAAAGCATTGAAGCTTTTGATGTGATCTTCAGTTGATATTACACTATTCCCAATGAATTTGGGAACTATATTTCTCCAATTACTATCCATAGGGTATGGATATAATTGATATCCAGTTAGATCAAATTGGCTACATATGTTTGTGAGGTTTTGAGGTGGAAAATCCATGGGTGGTGGATTAGGATAGTAATTATATCTTCCTAGAGGCTGATGATAAGCATATTGTTGTGGTGGGTTTATGTGGGGATTTATATAAGGATTTTGTTGTCTATAATATTGTTGGCCAGAGGGTGGGTAAGGATTAACCATATGTTGTGAGGCGTTATGTATGGGAGGTGGTCTAGGAATTTTAGGAATGGTATTTGGATGACTTTCAGATGCTTGTGAATTTGAAGCACCACTTGTATTTTGGTGTAAATTTTGTTGTGGATTCCTCAAAGTGTTTCCCCTATGTGGAGGTACATATTTTGGGGGGGCTGTTTTAGCCTTACTCTTTATCTGTTGAATCTCTTGTTACAATAACCTCTTAGTTTCCTCTATTTTGATCATTTCAAGTTTTTCCTAGAGCCTAAGCAGATCCTGCTATGCTTGATTCATACCTCCTGAATTCTTCAGGATTTCATTTATTTCTTTAGTTGAGAATCCACATTTTACCCCTTCTTACTATAATGACATTTTAAAATCATATTCAGCTTGCCTTTGATCAATTTCCCTCATGGCTCATGCTTCACACTCAAGCTGTTCTTGAGAATCAGGGCTGTATTTCACCAATATGTCATCAGCTACCCCGTTGAGATTTTCATTTGATTCATGCAGAAGTATAAAACTTTTGTGAGTTATTATAGTTTGCTCGACATTATCCTCTTGAGCCTCCTGGTTATTATTCTGGTGAGAATAATTTGATGTTCCATTTCTCTTGGAGATGTTTCTAATTGGTGGAGATGATTGCAATTTCTTGCCTTCCATCTTGGATCTCCTACCATCCATTTGGTATTAACTTTCTATTATAATAGTTTCTAGAGTTGCCACCTGTAATAGCCTAAAATTGGCATAGGTCGAATTAAGTAAATATTCTAATATTTATCTTAATTTTTATCTTCTTCTGTCAATTAAATAAATATTCAAAGTTTATATGATTGGTTCATTATCTTACAAAATCCCTAAATTCTTCTAATGTCTCAAAATCCTAAATCCACCTCACAAAATACACCTCATCAATCCACCTCATATTTCCACCTCATCCCTTCCACCTCACCATGTTGCACATATAATTAAATATTCTTAATATTTAATTAGTTAATATCCTCCAAAATCCAATATTGAATTCTAAATTCAATGTTCCCCATTATCCTCCACCATGAATTCTTAATCCAATTGTCATAATCCATTATCCTCCACCATGGATTCTTAATCCAATTGTCAAAATCCATTATCCTCCACCATGGATTCTTAATTCAATTGTCATAACTCACTATCCTCCACTCTGAATTTTTAATTCATCTATTATGAATTAAAGATTCACAAATAATGAGAACCATTGATCTCATCAGTTGATCCTGACCCTCCATTCCATTTTCAGAAAATCTATAAATAGAACCCTTCTCTAAGCAATTAGAGAGACTTCTTCTGGCATCCTTACTATGCCCAAATTCCTCTAAGGAATCCTCTTCTTCTTCTTCTTCTCTTCTTCTCTCCTTCATACTGTCACAATGCAGGAAATCATATCACATAGTCGTTTCTACTTGTCATCTTGAGGAATCGAAGCAAGGAAGCAAGCTCCCTGAGGGCCCATCTTCATCATTTAGGATCAAGAAAGAATAGGCGACCAATGGAAGCCGCAGGGTAACAGGTTGTAAATTTCATGCTTTCTGTTGTTTATTCTTGTTATTCGCACATTTCATTGTTGATTGGGTTAATTCATCTTAATTGATTTATCTCAATTTTCCCTTTCACATTTTGGCACCCACTGTGATCTAATCCACTTTGTTTGTGAGGTTTTGTCTTAACTTTCTTGTTGCAGGATACAGGGGTTTTCCATAGCACATTTGAGCATCAACTTCCACAAACAACCTCCTATGCGCAAATCGAGCCCACCATTGGGTCCAGACGGCTTCAGAGGTAAGAAATCGCCTATACGTTCTCTAATTTTGCTAGTTGAAAATTTTTGAAAATTTTTTTACTTTTTCGCATATTTTTTGTAAAAAAATATTTTTAAAAAAAAAAAAAAAAAAAAGAAGCTTTTTTTTTCCCTTAAGATCTTTTTTGTCTTTAAAAAGTAGAAAGTCAAAAAAAATTACAAAAAAAAAACCATTGTTGTTGTTGTATTCAAAAAAATCAAATAAACAAAAGAAAAAAAAAATCAAATAAACAAAACAACAAAAAAACGAAAATAAACTAAACAAAACAAAAAAAAATTAAAAAAATAATAAAAAAAGAAAAACTACAAACAAACCCCATACCCCCGACCCTCCCCAACCCCCCTCCCCACCCGCGCGCTACCCCTGAACCCCTCTACCCCAAACCCCACCCCCTGCTCCCTAGGCCCTCGGCCTCCCTCCCCCCGTGCCCCCTGCCCGTGCTCCCTCCCCAATGCATTCCCCCCCGTCTCCTTAACACTCCTAGCCCCTACGCTCAGCCACCTACAAACCCCATCCCCCACACTTCCCTCTCCTCCTATGAAACTACCGACCTCCTCCCTCTGCGTGGCCCCTTCCCCCTGCGCCGCTCCCCCATCTCCTCCGCTTGGCTCCACCACCCGCCTCCACCGCAGCTCCTCTGCTCGCCCTTCCCTCCGCCTCCCTCCGCCCCTGCCCGCACTCCCTGCCCCTACCTGAACTCCCTGTGCACCACCTAGCCTACCCTCCTGCTACCCACCACCTGCCCAGCAAAAACAATTTTTTTAAACCCACTTCAAAAAGAAATACAACAAAACCACATACAAAATCAAAATAAACACAAATAATTATTTTTTTTTTAAATAATCAAATAGCAAAAAAAACAAAACAAATCAAAAATCAAAACAAAAAAAAATTAATTTTTTTTAAAAATAAAAAATCAAAAATCAAAAAAATCCAAAATCAAAACAAGGAGGGAGTAAAACTTTTTTTTCCCGCATGCCCTAAAAGGGCCTTTTTTTTCAAACTCACACAATTTTTGCATACGAAGTCAAAAACCCGCAAACGAATAGTTGTCAGAAAGAGGACTCCATGAACTTTGCAGTTGTTAAGAAATTTTCTAGTGATGGTACCATTTTTCCAACCTTTTTTCGCAGTCAAAGTCAAACTTACCTTTACACTTCATATCATCATAACTTGTGCAAATTTGATCCTTTTTCAACGAATTTTTTTTTCAAAGTGTATGAAATTTTGTCTAGAATATGTTTATGCACTTCATTTCTTTGTATTAGTTCATTCTTCATCAAATTTTCTCAGATTTTTTATTTTTCGCATAACAATCTCCTTGGCTAGTCTAGTTGCTTCATTTTCGATTTGACGACTTGCAGGTGATCATACAAGGTTGGAACAACATCAGGATCAGCAAAAACATTAATTTGGACAGCAAAAAATAATTTGGGTGCATCCATTTTCATCCTTTATCTCTCAATCTTGTTTGCAAACACACTTTGCTTTAGGCTTCTAAAATGAACATTGATTGATCATCACATATCAAATGGGGCATAAAATCAACTAGTGTCTTCCATTCAAATTTGGACTTGGGCTATAAAAAGAACTAGTGTCTTCATTGTTTGGTGAATTTGTATGCAATTAGGGGTGTGTATGCTCTTCTCATGTGCTTCGTGCGATCTTGAGAATCAAAAACACCTCTTATCCATTCAATTTTCACACACACATTTTAATTTCTTAAGGGTTAATTTACAACTGGATTTGCTTTTGTTTACCCTTTTCTAGGAGGCCTGCTAGGGGATTTCATCACCCCTAGGGATGACCTCATCTGAGGCTGAATCGAAAGACACCCTCATTGAAATCAGAATCTTATCACTCTTGGCTAAGCCCCAAAGAACTTTCTACCTTTGGGAAGTGAAGGTGAAGGGTGGGTTACCCCCTTCTCCCGGTTGTGTGATAGGATTTCACTTTCAATCCCTAGTCAACCTCGTGTAAACATTGCCCGAACCTAATTGGCCATACCTTACATCAAACTAGACATTAGGGCATGTTGGTGTGTTTTCCACGTGTGCTTGTTTAAGCATCATCATTATTCTTCAAAAGTTCAACATTCAATGTTGCTTATGTGTCTTGCATGAGTGAATCATGTTTGTACATGTGTGATCATTGCCAAATCAAGTTAAACACCAAACACATGAGACAAGTCATTCAACTCATTCTTCCAAGCACACTTGTCTCGCCTTGCGACGCATTTGCACTCTGTTCTGATGCATTTGTTTTTGCACATCCACACTAGTAAGCTTTTGTAGTCTTGGGTCAATGGCAAACAAATTAGAATATATTAATCAAAAAGTCCAATCTCTGTAATTGCAAATAAACTTAGGTCCCTCGCCCCAAGATTGTATAGCAATTCTTCAACAAATCGACATCTTAGGATAAGAATTGACAAGCTTGCAAGCTGAACATGCTAGCACTAGCTATGCCTCGCCATAAACTCCTATGTCTTTTTCCCATACTCATGACAAGGTGACCACCACCTCAAGAGGGAAATCATATCCCACTTTGGCTCCTATTCATCCTTCACCATATTCTAAGACACCTATCCCAAAGAATACCAGTTCTACAACAACACCACCATCTAATTCCTCAAACTTTAAATGGCACACCAAAAAAGAATCAGATGAGTGGTGGGAAAAATGTTTTCCACACCTATACAACAAAAGCAATGCTAGGGAGAAAGCTACATCCACTCATCCATCCCTTCATCCATCTACCCATACACCTATGAAGGATGTGATCCAAGGACTACTAGCTGAGAGTCAACCATGTCCCCAAACTCCGGTCCTTGACCTTACCAAAGATTCTTCCAATGTCTTGACAACACTTCCAACACCTTCATGTCATCCGCAACCCCTTGAGCTTATTGAAGAACCTCCTATCATGAACCAAAGTCACGGTCCATCAACCATCCATATTACTAACCAATAACTTATCCAAGAGTCTTCTACCTCTGCTTCAATTCAAACAACCCCAGAGTTATTTCAAGAGCACACTTTAGAGCATGTGGAAACTCCACCCTTTGTCTAAATCAAGATCAAAGCACCCACATCCAATTTCCCACCAGGCATACCCTATATCTTTTCCCTGATCAAGATACTACCGTTGATGAAGAAGCTATCCATGAGCAACTTGATCCTATGCCTGAGCTAGAGATCCCATGGCTTTTCTATGATCCAAATGATATCCATAATCATGAACCTCTCCATGAGCCACTTGGTCCTACCCATATCCTCACAACTATACATGAGAAGGAAATCTAATTCCAACCCATCCATAACATTTATCTATTCTACGATCAAGATATGCCCTATGAAGAGGATGTCCTTGAACAACTTGATCCCATACCCATCCATGAACAAGAAACCTCCATTACTCCTATCCATACTCCACCTAGTCACATCTGTGATCCAACAACTTCCACTTCCCTTGATGAGACACTTGCCTCCCAAGCAAGTGTAGAAGATCGAACCAGTAATGATCCCTCACCATCTGTAATTGACCATGCTACAAAGACTACACCATATATCCTTGGTCTTACTACCTTCATGCATGAATGTTCTTTCTTAGAATACCAGCCACCATTATCTACTATCGCCTCTTCCTCATCTAATAAGGAACTCGCTGCTAGTGCACCTATACATAATCCTACTGTCCACCACATACTCCAGAATATGAATTATCAAGGTAAAGGCTTAGGCCTTCATGAACAAGGTATCTTAGAACCTATCCATGTCAACGTTCCTCCACCTTCCTACGGCCTTGGATACATACCCCAAGGTGCACAAACTCAAGATGTTGGTACTTCCTCCACTCCTCCTAAGTCTACCACTTTTCATCACAAACACTATCATATCCCCAAAACATATGTCGCCATTCCACCTCCATCATCCTATAATTGTCAAAAGCATGTGACCATACACCTTCCACCATCCAAACTCCCTCCGCTACTTCCAACTCCTAATATCCCACCATCCCATCTACCTCCACTACTTCCAATTCCTAACACCCCTCCATGCTGTTTACCACCACTTCTTCTGACACCTTATCCATCCATCTATAAATCCTCTCAATATCCCAATCATGGCCAACAAATGCACATGGTGTCTAAACAAAGAGCTTTCACCAACCTCACTTCTACCATCCCACAGGGATTCAAGGACAAATATGTGGATACCTCTACCTATACAGTCAAAAATCCTAAGGGTCCTCATGACCTAGGATATAAAAGCCATGAATCAAAGAATTATCCATATCAACAGCTGCATGCACCCATACACCTCAATGCCAAATTGAAACAGGTGTGGATCCCCAAGCAACAAATGATTACTCCAAAAGCTACACAAAAGCTGCATACACCCAAACCCATACCTTCATAGGTACTACCTAAACACAAAATGGTTTGGGTACCCAAGCAAAAAGCCCTAATGTTACATGAGTTATCCACCTCTCAAGAATTCCTACCATCTACTTTCTCCCATTCCATCCAAGAGTCTCAAATTCTTCCATCTCACATGACGAACAAAAATCAGGACAATACTCAGCCTATGTGGAACCCTACATACCTACGTCATTCATCCACGACCAAAAGTCTCCATTGCTTCCTACACTACTTTCCCATCACCAACTTCAATGTTTACCAGGGTATGTGCAACCGTTGGTCATGATTTACTTCCTTCCACTAATATCCTACACATCTTCCTCATCATATGCCTATGGTCCATGCTGTGGCAATCCATATTATGCATCATAATCCACTCTCTACCTAGGCCATATCACTTTCATGCAATCCCCTACCAACATTTGTGAGAACACTGAACATGGTCCATTCGACAGTATCTATCTAGTGGGACTATCACCTTTCAAGGAACCATATACTTGAGTCTTTCCATAGCCACCTTCTCCAATCTAAATATTCAAAACAAAAAAAAGAAAAAAAAAATAGTAAAGAAAAATTCCTTCATCCAATGGTGAAAACTTGGCAAATAGGTGCCTTGGATAAGTACCATGCTGAAAACCTGGTAAACAAGCGTCATGTGTAAAGTTGATCTTCTATGTCGCCTACACTTGGGGGCACCTTGTCTCATCGGAATATCACTCTTTTGTTACATTTCCTATCCTATCCTCTATCCATTGCATACCTATTCTATCTGTCCATCCATCCAAACTTCCTTTCCTCTATCCTTTGGTCTTGATAAAGATTGGGGGCACAATGTTGACAAAAGTTTTAGATTTCTCTTGACATACCTTATCCCTCCAAAACATGCAAATCCTTCATTAGCCTCTCATCCTCTTATCGTCATTAGCATTGTCATGAACAATCCTACGTATTCTACCTACAATGGGGCACGTTATTCTTATATGACATAGTCCTTAGTGATCACATCATTGGTTCCTTCTACCTACCTATTCCATTCACCCATACATCTACCTATCCATGGTGGTTCCTTGTCATTAGTCTTATCTGATCCATATCTGATCCATATCAGTTTCATATCGCGTCTCATCCACTCCATATCTTAGGTCCATTAGGGTTCTTGTCAAACTACGTTGCCTCTGCATCGTCGCGTAGGCAAGGCCATTTTCAATGCACCCCCGAGGCTCTACTTCCCTGTCCATCTCATATCTTGTCGTTTATCCTCTAGTCCATCCATGGTCCAAGCCCTGAACTATGCTGCCTCTGCATTGTCACGTAGGCAAGGCCATTATCAATGCGCCCCTGAGGCTCCACTTTCCCCTCTGTTCCATGTCTAGTCCTTCTATCTGTCTGAGTCCACTCCACTTCCCACCCATCCCATGTCTTGTCATCCATCCCACCAATAAGGATTGTGCAACCTTCTGCTAGACAAACAAGAGCAACAAAGCCTGCTTCCAAACAAAAATCTTGACGAAAAACATCAACCTATCCAAGGCAAAATAGAGCACCATACTGAAACACTCAAGCTAAATCTCATATCAATTATAGCAAAAAGACACATCTAAATGCAAGAATGTTTTGTGTTGGTTAGATTAAGAGTCTTGATTTATGCTATCATGTCTTTCTATGCTACTCGAAGATGCCAAAAGCTAGATATGCTAGGATGGGGGCATGATTATTTTGTTTGTCTACTGCTTGTGGATCAAACTTTAGTAATGTGATGACTTTTGTCTAACGACATGATTGGCGAAAGATTATCGAGGACTTTGAGGTCTCAACATGAAAAGGGGCAATCCTTATCTGTTGAAAAATGCAAGAAGTACTCAGGTCATCTAGATTCAATTTTGGCTAGATGCTTATACTGACTTGCTAAATCAAAAATCCATGTAAGTAATACTCAGGTCATCTCAGTCTAATTATACCTAGATGCTTGTATTTTCTTACAACATCATAAAGCCCAATGATGAAAGCGCTTCAAAATACTTGCTATCTCAAGGTGACAAATATTCATATCACATCCCATCTCTATACCATATCCAATTGTGTCTCATATCCATATCCATTTCCATACCATATCCAATTGCAAGTCTATCCTTAATCCATATCAACCAAGTCAAATCAATCTTGTCAAATGATCTAATCACAATCAGTGGTCTTGATCCTTGTCCAGTCGTAAACCAACTCGATCAGTTCATCAATCAATGGTCTTATACAGGATGTTGCATTGTCGAAATCAGACCAACACACGCGTCTTACATGACATGCTTCATTTCATGAAACCAGACACTATCCTTCATGTTGCTCTAGGGATATATCATTTCCCGCCATAACAACACTGTCGTATCAAATGTCTTAGACAGGATGTTATATTGTCGAAACCAGACCCGGAGTCTTATATGACATATTTCATTCCTGAAACCAGACATCATCAACCCATATCATTGGTTTACCACTCGACAGGGGCAATACCTTGTTTGTGCTTGTGTCATTTGGGCATACTTGCTTACTTTCTTGTGTGTGTATCATTTTTATCTTGCATTCCATATCATTCATCCCTTTCTTCTGCATTCAACCATTTCGTCTCTTGTCAACATATCTTATCGTGAGATTGTCCGTCTCACGCCAGCCACCTTCTCCCCATCTAATCTCCCGAGGGCGCATCCTATCATCATAACCTGTACCAGGACCAAACTGGGGCATGTATCATTATCAGACTATTCTTATTCTTTGAAACAACGTGATAAAACACATTGCTTCAAAGAGGGGAAAAATGTAATAGCCTAAAATTGACACAGGTCGAATTAAGTAAATATTCTGATATTTATCTTAATTCTTATATTCTTCTGTCAATTAAATAAATATTCAAAGTTTATTTGATTGGTTCATTATCCTACAAAATCCCTAAATTCTTCTAATGTCTCAAAATCCTAAATCCACCTCACAAAATCCACCTCATCAATCCACCTCATCTTTCCACCTCATCCCTTCCACCTCACCATGTTCCACATATAATTAAATATTCTTAATATTTAATTAGCTAATATCCTCAAAAATCCAAAATTGAATTCTAAATTCAATGTTCCCCATTATCCTCCACCATGAATTCTTAATCCAATTGTCATAATCCATTATCCTCCACCATGGAATCTTAATCCAATTGTCATAATCCATTATCCTCCACCATGGATTCTTAATTCAATTGTCATAACTCACTATCCTCCACTCTGAATTTTTTATTCATCCATTATAAATTAAAGATTCACAAATAATGAGAGCCATTGATCTCATCAGTTGATCCTGACCCTCCATTCTATTTTCAGAAAATCTATAAATATAACCCTTCTCTAAGCAATTAGGGGGACTTCTTCTGGCATCCTTACTATGCCCAAATTCCTCTAGCGAATCTTCTTCTTCCTCTTCTTCTTCTCTTCTTCTCTCCTTCATACTGTCGTGATGCATGAAATCATATCATCATAGCCATTTCTACTTGTCATCTTGAGGAATTGAAGCAAGGAAGCAAGCTCCCTGAGGGCCCATCTTCATCATTCAGGATCAAGAAAGAATAGGTGACCAATGGAAGCCGCAAGGTAACAGGTTGTAAGTTTCATGCTTTCTATTGTTTATTCTTGTTATTTACACATTTCATTGTTGATTGGGTTAATTCATCTTAATTGATTTATCTTGATTTTCCCTTTCACACCACCTATTTTGTAAATAGGAAAAAGTCTATAATTTATCTTTCTAGATTCTTCTTGCCAGTAGAGTTACCAAATTGAAATCTCTAAAATTTCTGACTCTATAAAAGGAATGGTTTTTTACTAAGGTCTTTTATTTAGTCCCTAGTAGAGTCACCAATTTGTTAGGTCTCAAAAATGCAGGTTGCTAATCCTAAGAGGATGCCGGGCTCTATGCTTAGATTTGCAACGTTTTTTAACTAACACGACGGAATCAACCTTTACGGTTTGATGACTCCCTGCACTTTTGGTCCTACTAAACCTAGGTGGGTGAACCTTGAAAATTAAAGCAGGTTGAGGGTAAGTATTTTGACTAAGTAAATAGAACTACCTACAGTGGCATATGGTGTAGAATAGATGAAAGCTTGCTAACTAATTCTAATATTTGATGAATGGTTGGTATAAATTGTATAAACAATATCAAGGTGAATGATTGTGCTAATAAAAGAATTTGAAATGATGAATTGAAATAAGACCAGTGCCTTGTTGGGAAACATAGTCAAATGGAGGACTAAGACTAGTGGCTTATAGTGGGCAGTAATTCTAACTATTTGGCACAATATTTTAGTTTATAACTTGTATAAACATGCAAGGAGATGACTGACAAACTCTTCTTAATAGTCCAACTAATACAATCAAATTTCTTGTTATTCACTAGAAGGTAATTTAATCCTTTCTTGAAGGAACCAATTAAATGAAATATGCAAGAATAATAGATAATATCAACTTGGAGACGGAATGGCAATCCTTATTACATGATTCTTCTTAGTAATCTACACTAACACTTCCAGGTTACTGTGACTGATTAGAAGGATTTTAATTCCTTTAATGGAAACCAATTAATCCAATCACACAGATACAACAAATGTGTATTGACAAATTAACTATATACTTGATATATTAATTTGAATAACAAGGAAATACTGAACTGGAGACAACCATACAATTGAGTAATTTCAACAAATAATTCAAGCCAAAATAAAACCACAGAATCAGAGAACTTCAATTTACTTCTTCAATAATATGCTTGCAACATGGTCTTTTGAAAACATTGTAAACTTTATGTGTTATCTTCTACTGCTGATGATAATTGAGCATCATGTGTTCAACTTATATATGAATATTCATAAAGAGACATAACTCTTCAAAAAGTCTTTTGGGAATCAACATGATTAACATAACAACAATAAAATAACAATGCTTCAGCTCTATTCAACCACAAGTATAGCTGAGCAATGTGATCTAAGTACTCCTGGCTGTAATGTGAATCAATAAATTCAATAGTGTTTCTTGTGATCACATCCATCGTAACCATCTTCTCCAAATGCTTGCAGGCTTCCCTGGATGCAAAGTCTTTGTCCTTAAGAGCTCCTAAGGCTTTATGCAATATCACTTGATAGTCTCTGCTCCATTCCTCTTTGCTCATTAATTCTTTATCACTCTTGAACAACATGGGCACTCCTACTTTTGAGGCTTCAACACATTCTTTGGCATCATTCTTAAGTTGGTCATAATACTTCTAATGTTGCTCAATCAAATATTTTGCACTGGAGGTACCTGTAATGTCAGAAGTATCTTTACTCTATGTCTCATTAAGTTTCTCCTGCAGCCTTTTGTCAAGCCTCTCATGCTCTAGAATCGCTTTATAATTTTGAGAATAATTATCCCAAAATTGGTTCAGCCAATGCATCATGTTGGTATGCCTGTTCTGGAGTACTGTGGCAACTATATCAATTTGGATTTGAGCTATCTTGTCGATAGATGGTGATTGGGTGCTCTATGAGCTTTCTCCCTGAGGTAATCTTTTTACTGATCCCCCAAAGGTGCTCTTAACAACATCCTTCAAATAATCATTCTCTTTTGTCAATCTCTCACAGCTTAGTTTGTATGCATCTCTTTCTTTGATTAACATCTGAGCCTGTGCTGTACTCAGCTTTGCAATGTTAATGCCAATGTCTGCAGTGATCAAGGGGTCAGTCTCCCTTGCCTTCAAAGTCATGACATGGCTAAAAGTCTTCTCAGTGTCTATAATGGTTGTCTTCTTATGGGGAGGATACATGGCCCATATCATTAATGAATTTTCATCGTTATTATATTTGGTGCCCATATACACTTTTGTGACACCTTCTGTTGTGAGCTCGTATTTATCATCTGTGTTATGCAAAAAACTATCAAATACTAGAGCAGAATTTAAATCAAGACTAGGAAAGATCATCACCGCTGCTTCTTTGAGCAATGATCTACCCTTACTAGGGGTCATATCTTGTAATTCACTATCCACTGTTGTTTTCAACATATCAAGTAACTATCTTTCATTGTTGGCAGCGATATCATCAACTGACTCTCTGATTTATTTCCCATTGCATTTATATAAAAATGATTTGAATTCTTTAGAATGAATAAATTTATCATCAGAAATAAAAGAATCACATGCTACTTGTCTGGGATCCTCATCAGCAGACCCCTCCTCATCATGTTCCATACCAGGAGACTAATGGTGTTGCATTTTTCATTTGGACATTCTTGTTGTCTATTGATGTGGCTCCTCTTGTTCTGTAGGTTCTTCATCACCAAAAGATAGCAACTCTATCTCTGCCAGTTGTTTCCTCTTCTCATCTAAGTCCCTATTGTATTTATCAACCACCAATTCAACTTTAGTCTCTTCCAAATTCCTGATGACCTCATCATGGGGATAAGGGACATGTGTGTATCCACAAAGGTTTTGTTTTCTCTTAGCAAGGTCAATGAAACCCTTAGGATCAAACCCTTTTCTTGTCTCAACACATCTCATATTGTAATGCATCAACTTATCCATAATGAGACCATAACCCTCCTTGGATACCACAGTGAAATCTCCAAAGCAAAGAGTACTTGGCATAAAAGATTGTTTGTCATGGGAGCTCAAGTGCATCACATTAGAACAATTCATTTGCCTAACTATTTCTAAGTAAGCAATTCTGTCAGGGACAGTCTTAGGCAAGATAAAAGGAGTGTCCTCAAAACCATAAACTCTGACCATAGTAGCATCCTCAAAACAATACCAGTCTCCCCAGTTATGAGTAACATTAGGAGGACCACCAAAATCTTTAGGTTTAAGAAACCTCTTTATTTCATTTGATAATGAATACTCACAGGGATGACTGAAATATCTATATAATATTTTCACACAGTATTCTTCAAACTGAACATAGCTAGAATGGGCATACCTACTATCACATATTCTAGTCCACATCTGTATGGGTGACGTTTGCCCCCTCTAGTCTATTGGAACAACTTTGAATTCATTTGGCCATAATCCCACTTCCTGGCCATAATAAAGCACCATGTGCATCAGGAGTGAGTAGTGTTCAAAGGAAATTGATGGGGCATTGTTCTTTATTGTGGTCAGACCAGAATCAATTCTATTAAAAACATAGGCAACATAATCAAACTTCCTGGCATTGTGGCACTAGACATTTGTGGCTATCACCATCAGAGGAATTGTCATGAAATCAGGGACCCCTGATCCTAGGACTTGGCCCATAGAGTACTAAGTGTATTGTATGTATGGTTCAAATAATGACACATGAAATGGAGGGCCATCATTCTCACTGAGAGGCACCATTTCTCCCTCAGCCCTAAGCCTGTGAATAGGCAATCTCCATCCATTATATGTAGTATCCATTCTCCAGTACTCTTTATCCAAATTCTCATAAACTATGGGGACAGTACATAAATCATCCAAGTCAAAAATTTCACAATTGGCATTCTTAGACAAGTGTATAATAGGCTCCCCTTACGGGTTGCATATAGCCTTAATACTTGGATTATTCTACTTAGCAAGAAGTTGGAGGAGTTCAGCATTCAGAAACACATCAGGAACGACCAATTTACCCAAATTCAAATGCCATGGGTTTGACCCTAGGAAATTCCTGATTCTTCTATTGTAGTGGAATCTAAGCAATTCATAACCTCGAATTGGGGTCTAGACATTTCCTATGTATTTGCACTTGTCTTCTAGTTTATCCACTTCTTCCCTAAGCTGTGTAGACCTTCAGGCTTTGGGAGTTGATCCAGGTAGTTGATCAATTAAGTCTTGGTTCAGTTTCCTCTCTTTTGTTTTCTCCTCAGGAGTTTTGTCAATTTTTTATTTTTTAGGTTTACTGGTATCACCCTGTGGTTTTCTGCCCTTTCCTTTCCCCAGAGTTTCCATTTTAGTTTTGGATAGCAAATTTGAATTGTAAGGTACTGCACAGAAGTTAGTATATGGGTACTTGTTATCAGAGGCTCTAGTTAAATTCCCCTATTTCTCCTCCAAGTCTCCACTTGTAGGCTCCTCTTAGACAATTCTTTCAAACTTAATTGCAATGATTTCAAATGCTATCTCAGAGGATTTCTTCATCGTCTACAATTAATTGTTCGAGTATTTCAATTTTCTTGATCATTGTGAAATGTCACATCGTCATAACTTCTTTCATCGGCATAATTTTCATAATGTCAGGGCAATTTTAATATCTTCTTATGGCATGAACGTTTGCTCATGGATCAATCACTGTAACCCTTCAGTTGTCTCCTCAACATCATATTTCATTTGTGAATTTGTATCGGCAAGATATTTTCAAGCTTTACCCGATATAGAAGTGGGCATGGTTGCCATTGGCCTGACTTTCTTCATCGCCATGGGAATAACATTCTTCTCCAATATCTCAAGTTTCATCGATATGACTATCGGTGAGAGTCTTATCGATGAATGTGGTCATCGTTGTCATCAGGATAAGATATGCCATCGGAATAACTTATTTCAAGTTACTTGATCGTGGTTGTTTCCCTGATAGCCTTTTATATCCTTGATCGGAGAGACCTTCACAACATGTCACCAACATCGTTGTGAGTATTGCTTCGGCCAGAGTTGCAAGCTTTGTTCTTATCTTCCATACATATCAGCATGGCTTATGCCAAAATAGTTTCGTTAGTCACTGAGACATTAGAATGTAAGAGACTCTTTAATTTTTCACTCTGATGTTTATCTCCTATCGATGACCACTAGTTCCCTCTGTTCCATGGGTTGTTCAGTGAGAGTCCCACTGAAATCTCTTATCGGTATGATCTATATCGTCGGCAGGGTTTGTAGAGTATTCACCAATAGTGGTATCTCATATAGATCGGTGTGATAGCGTATTCTCTCTCCGATGAAATGTCATTAGAGTTACTTTCTCCATTGGTGATTCTGGAAATCTTCTCCCTGATCATTAGTCTCACGCTGATACTCATTTCAGCTAGTTTCTCATAGAACATGGATCGGTATAACTAAAATAAGATCTTTTCGATATTAAGGAATTAAAGCCTTTTACATTATTTTGTGATGAAAGTCTTTAATTTCTATGGGATATACCAGTTGTTATTGTGATTTTGGGTGAAATGTTTTTTGGTTTGGTCAGACATGAGTGGGTATGAAGATAAGAAAATTTTAAATTTTCCTGTCCCAACACACTTTTTGAGAGAGAAGGTGACAGAGAATGAAGTAAAGTTGGAATATGTGTCCACAAAGGATCAGATTGCAGACATTTTCAGTAAGCCTCTGCCTAAAGGTACCTTTGAGAATATTAGAGAGAAGTTTGGGGTCATTACCCCTCCTATCCTGAACTAAGATGCATAGGAATGCATGAATCCAATGGAGGTCAAAGTGTCATACCTTGATCTGGATTGATGTTATGAAGGCTACCTCTTAGGGGGAATAGCTAAGTGTTTCTGGTAAAGTAAATGGATCAGAGAAACATTGTACATGTATGTACCCTTTTTCATTGACGTCAAAGGGGGAGATAAATCATGTGAAAAACTTAGGAGGAGAAAGAATGCAGTTGTGTAAAGAGAAAGGTGCAGAATCTTGTCTTGGTGGTCTTTTTATTTTTTCACATCATATGTTGCCATCAATGACAAAGGGGGAGATTGTTACAAGTATGTGCCTAATCGGTGTTGTCATTGATGTCGACATATATGTGTTGTCATTGGTGTCAACTGTGCTCTTACTCTGTTGAGGATATTGAGAAAATTAGCCCCTCTGGTGATAACAATGTGTTGTAGTAGAAATAGTGGATTACATCCAGAAGAACAATGTAGAATAAATATCTTTACTTGCAGATTGGAAGTTATTTAGAAACCTGTTTGAATATGTTATATTCCGAGTTTGATCTTCTGGTATGAATAATTGAGTGAGATATGTTCACCAAAGTGAGAACAACTTTTTCTGTGTTTGGTGGTTACAGGGAGAAAGCGTTTTGCTCCGTACTCCTCTACATTGAAGTACTTTGGTCTATGGTTTTAGAAATAAGTCTATGATAATGTTAAATGCCTTCAAGTGTAATAGTTGGTGATTTGGTGGTCTGCAATCTATATTTTACTTATGACAGTGGCTGGCAGTGTTGTTCTTGTGCTCTGGTTTGAAGAATCTTCTTGATAGAGTTGTTAGAGACTATGCGATTGTTCTTGGTGATTATACTGTGCTTGTGGATGTCTCCTGATCATACTCCTACATTTGGATTGGTCCGCAAGTTATAATTCAGATCATGCATGAATCATGTTCTTGAGGACACTTGTGTTAATATCAGTCTTGGCCGACTTGGTTGAATTTATCACTTGTGAAGATACATCGAAGATTGTGATAGCATGTTGTAGCATGGAAGATCATGTTTGAGTCCCAGCTAAGGTGTGGCATGATCTACACACATTCTTACATCTTTTCCTTAGCTAAATTTAGATTAGGTCTAGACCTATGTTATGTATGTTTGTAATGCCAACCTTGGAGATTGTTCCAACAATTGATGATTTTAATGCCAACATTGATGATCATTAAAAGGTTGATGTAGTGTATAAATACTTGTAATTGAGTTGTGAAAATGTATCCATGTGCGAAGATGAGAAGATAAGGTGAAGTAAGGTAGTAGAGCAGAGCAGAGGTGTTTGTGCTTCAATGGAACTGAACCTTAGCATGAAGTAGATGTTGTTATCTCAGTACGACCCTTTAGAAGTGAGCCTTCCTTTGGCAGTGAGCCACCCCTTGCTAGTGAGCCATCCATAGGCAATGATCATTTCTTTGTAGTGAGCAATTTGGGTAGTGAGCCCTCTAGGTAGTGAGCCTCTGATTTTTGGTATTGATATAACTTATATATTTATGTGGGCTAACACCCACCATGGTTTTTCCTTTCTAGGGTTTTCCACGTAAAAATTTGGTGTCTCCTATGTTGATTATGCTTTTGTGTTGAGCTTCTCATTCTATGCTTTCATGTTTATATCTGAATATAAGTAATTGATAAGTTGGTGATTGAAATTGGTTAAAAGTTTTAGGACAATTGATTCACCCCCCCTCTTAGTTTTCTGTTGCAGTTCAACTTGGTAGAGCTCCAATTTAGGGATTTTTGGAAGTCAAGATGGAGGGCTAGGATTGATTGTGGAGATCAAGGGTTGATATTGCTTGAGAACTCTCAAGAAAGGAGAAATAGACAAGTGTCAAAAGGAGATTGCATTAGAGTGGAGCTCCAAGATTCAAGGAGAGATGAATCATAGAGAATGAAATTGCAAACAAAAGGACACATGTTGTTATCTTTGGTTGTGTGTTTCTTTATATAGTGTCCAATTGCATGTGGAGCGCACCAAGTGTCGCTACTATGGGGCTTTGAGGAAAGTTTTTGTTTGAGGCATCTTAAATGCTTGCCAACATGCCATGCGTCCTTTTGTTGTTATATGTGGAAGCAACCACGTGTCCCTTTTCTTAAGTAACTTTTGAAGTGATGGAGTACTATATGGTGGGCCCCCAAGATATATTATGAATAAAGTATCTAAGCTTCAGAGTGTACCACATGTTGTACCCGCGGGTGTTTGAAGGTAAAGAAATGAAACAATCGCTTAAATGCGCTTGAGTGTGCCATCTATCTCATTTTGAGGCTCTCGGAAGGCGCCATGTATCAAGCAGTATAGAGGTGGATTTTTCCATGTGTCACACTATTATGTGTTTTCTCTTTGTATCAAAAGGAAACTAACCTGATGCAGTGAAAGATGCCACCTAGCATATTTTTGGAGCCATTAGGAGCCAGCGGATGGTGACATGTGTCTCAATGGAAATGGGAGTCTTAGATCTATATTTTCTACTACATTCAGCCAATGGGTGTGCGAGCAGGATATAGTTGTAGATTCAGATAGATTTTGTGCATGTTGAAGTTCTAGTTCAGTTCTAGTTACGGTTGCATACGGTTATAGATTCTTAATGGCTAGGAAATATATTGAGCCCCACTTTGCTTCTATAAATATGGGGAAGTTTTGTAACTAAAATATATGCATATAGAAATAGAAGAGTTATTACTATGACTAGAATATATCATTTTAGCCTTTCACTGCTATTTCAAGAATAAGCATATAGACTTGTGCATAGTTCTGTGCCTCTTGTATTTTGTTGAACATGTTAATGAAAAGAAATGTTGTTCTGTGATGTTGGTGATATTTTCTGTGTCTCTCTATAAATCTTCTAAGTTTAGCCTTTGATTCTAAATTTGTTTATAACCTGTCTATCTTGATCATGCTTCATTTGCTCTTTGACATAGATGAATCATAAGGATTTAATTACTATGCTAGTTGTTGACACACATTTAAGTTTGGCACATCACCTTAATAGTTTCTTTTATGTTGTAGCTATAATCTTATTTTTTTCCCCATTTCCCAAAACCCCATTGAAAAAAGGAAGAGCCAACTTTCCTAAAATCTAGAGGTTGTTTCAAGTGTTAGTTCCACATTCTTGAAACTTCCCATGTTGGTGCTAAAACCCATGCAATTTTACACATCAACAGTTTTTGGTATGCCTGGTGGGACCTTTCGTGACTTCTGATCAAGATCAAATGAACCAAAGAACAAGAAGGAGTCAAAGTAGTGGACCAACCACGAGAGCCTGATCAACTACTAATCCAGGAGTTTTATTGCCACCTTTAGCAGCCACTCCAAGAAGAAGAGCAAATCAAGCAATCAGAACACTTGGAATAGCTATGGCAGTACCTACCCCACCATAGAGCTTTGTAGATTGGAATAACAGTGGCCCTCTCATTCTCCCAATGCCACCAAATGCTTGGGACCCAATCCCTACCAATGCTTTGAAAGCATTACCCAAGTTTTCAGGAGAAGATTCCAAGACTCCAGGAGAACACCTCCAAGATGTGTCAGATGTATGCGTTGTAAATGTCATCACAGATTAGAATGTTGCTATCAGATTATTGGTTGCTTCTTTTAAGGGGAAGGCCCTGGATTGGTATAGATCATTGCCCTCAAGTTCAATATCCACTTGGGATCAACTTGGAGATGCTTTCTTAGCAAGATTCAGTGAAAAGGGTGATAGATCGTCCCTACTATAGCTTAAGAAGCCATAAATGATTTCAACACTAGGTTTCAAAAGACCTGGGATAGAATTCCTGCTGTAGTTAGACCATCACCAAGTATGGCAATTGTGTTTTATCTTAAAGCTTTCAATTCTGATATCTCAGTCATGATCCAGTCTCTAGGAGGACAGACCTTGCTAGTAACATATGAATTAGCAGTAAGAGCTGAAAATAGCTTAATAGATGCTGGGAAACTGTGCCCAAGACCTCCTATGCCTATGTTTCTAGAAATCTCTATGCCCCTACCACAAGAAACTGGTAATACTCCATCAGTTCTAGTGTCCATGTACACCTTTCCTACACCTCAACAACCCACTATATCAACACTTCCTACTCCTCAATCTGAAATGGATGACGTTAAGAACATTCTCAGAACCTTTTCAAATGAAATTATCAACCTCAAGAGGAAACAAAGTTCTTATCCAGAGCCTCCTTAGCAAGGATTTCAAGGCAATATACCTCCATACTAGCCAAACCAATACCATGGAGCACAAAAACCAAGTTATCCTCAACCTTCAAATTAGTTGGTTACAGTCCCTACACCATCACAAGCTATCCCACCTAACCTAGGTAGAGAAATGGTCCCTAGACAAAACAACCTAGTAGAAGATACCAATGCCTGATGTTTCCCTTGCAATAATGCCCATATTCCTAGAGATTATCCTAAGGGCAACTTACAGCAGAAGATAACAGAGCAAAGAAGAATGGAAAGTCAAGTTATGGTGTCTAATGCTCCTCCATATCAGTCGCCGGGTGTTTAGAATGCAGTAATGGTGGATCAAATGCAAGGAATGTCTATTCAACAACAAGAAGAAATTCCCCCAGAATATGCTTTGTTCTCATGGATCAAAGATGAAGAGTCATTATTTCTAAATGAAGCTTCTACCTCCAAGAAACCCTTGGTACAGTCTGATTATTTCACCATATCAAAGAGAGGGATGGTTGAACAACCTGAAGCCATAAATAATGAAGCAATTGGAGTCCCTTCTTTCCAAACTCATTATAACCCCACTTCAAGGCAATAAATACCTCTGACAGTTAATAAGCAAGTGAACTCTAATACAGTGATAGCAAGAGCAAGGTATCCTTATTACCCTAAGGCACAAACATTGGGACCCATGAATGTGGTGGAACAACTGAAGAAGACCCCTGCACATGTATCGATATGAGATATGCTAGCTATTCTTGAGTAAAAGACACTATTGCAAGAAGCATTACAGACTCAGTCAGATCCTAAAGTTGTTCATGCAAAAGAAGGAAGTACAAATAAAGGGAGGACCCATAACAAAGATACTCCACCTCTGCAGATAACTACTCTGCTAAATGCCACACCAGAGGTAAGTAAATCTAAGCTAGATCCATTTTATCTAACTTTAATAGTGGGCAAGAAATTGTTGCACAAATCAATGATAGATTCAGGGGCTAGTACTACAATCATGCTGAAGCAAATAGTTGATGCCTTAAAGATAGAATATGAGCCACTGGCTAAAGGGATCATGCAATTAGATGGGAAGTTTGTCCAAACAATAGGAATGATCAAACAACTCCCATTACATCTGTATACTTGCCCAAATATAACTGTCTTGCAAGATGTGGTGATTATTGATATTCCCCCTGTCTTCGGTCTATGCATATCTAGAGATTTTATAGCTAAAATAGGAGCGTACATGTCACTTGATTGGTCACATTTGATCCTAAGAACTAAGTATGGGACAAAGATGAAAGTGTTGTCTGAGCCCCTATCTAAAGATCATATCATTGAAGAACCAGCTCCAAGAATTGAAGCATCTCATGCTATGATGAATAGAGAGGAAATAGTTTTTGTTGAAGAAATGGGAGAATGGACTGAATATGATCAGAATGAAGAAGAGAACAATCAACTAATTTCCATGATGCAGAGTGGCCCTTATGGTAATTATGACTCTACAAGCTTAGGAACTTATGTAATTTTTGAGGAGGGTCAAGAAATACCAAATATAATGAGCCAAGAGACACTTGAAAAGGAGGATTCAAATAAAGATTCAGGGATCTGGACCTTGAATTTTGATGGGGCCAGATGTAAGAATGGTATAGGGAAAGGTATATGCCTCACTTCTCCAAATGGTAAGAAAATTCTTAGGGCCATACATTTCCAGTTTGCTTGTACCAATAATGATGCTGAGTATGAATCTTTGGTACATGGTCTTATGTTGGCAAAAAAGAAAGGGATCAAGAATCTAATAGTCATCTAGGTGATTCAGAATTGGTTGTGAAACAAATAAGAGAAAAGGTTGTGGCAAAGAATGTGAGATTGAGATCTTATCGCCATAGGATTTAGGATCTGATTGATGTCTTTGATGCTTTTAACATAGAAGTTGTCCCTGGAGCTCAGAATATAGAAGCATATGGGATGGTACAAATTGGCTCTTAGTTTGATCCTGCAAGTGACTTGCTCATTAATAATGAAGAATTGAAGGTTATTATCAAACTAGCAATTCTTGACAATGTTCAAAACTAGAAAGTCTTTGATGATGATCTTTAGGTGCTTCTATTTCTACAGCAATCTGGAGAGTTTATCAATGAGTTGCAGCCTAAGATCGAGGAAGCATATGGTGACCAAATCATTCAATTAAAGTCTAATGAACTTCCCAGAGGTTTAATAACATTGGAGAACATGTTTGACCTAGATGATGTCAGTCTAGATAAGAGGAAGTTTAAAGCAAGCAAAGAGCACTATTCTAAAATACATGTCAGCGAAGGAATGAAGTTGAAAGTAGGTAATGCCACTACTCAGGAAGAAAGAGATAAGCTGATTGCTTTATGCAACAAATATGATAGAGTGATCTCATGGACCTATGATGACCTTCATGGTTACAATAGAGATATCATTGAACATACTATGGAGCTTGCTGAAGGATAAAAGCCTATTCGCTAAAAGCAAAGGCCATTGAATCCCATAATTGAACATTTAATGGTGGACGAGTTACAAAAACTTCTGGAGTCTAAAATTATTTTCCCAATTAAGCATTCAACTTGGGTATCTAATTTGGTGCCAGTCAGAGATAAAAATGGTGAAATTAGGCTCTATGTAGACTTCAGAGACTTAAATAAAGCATCATTGAAAGATCACTATCCCCTGCCATCTATGGAATAGATTCTACAGACAGTGGCTGGATCAAAGAGATTTTCCTTGCTTGATGGATTTTTAAGATACAATCAAATCTATCTAGTAGATGAAGACCAACACAAGACTACGCTGACAACAAAGTGGGGGACTTTTGCATATGCCAAAATGCCATTTGGTATTTCAAACGCTGGGGCCACTCTTCAGCATGCTATGGATATAGAATTTAAGGGGCTCATAAATAAGATCATTTTGATCTATCTAGATGACCTCACTATATTCACAAAGAATGCTAAAGATCACTTTGAGCATTTAGAAGCTATTTTTCAAAGGTGTCAAGAGTTTGGCATTTCTTTAAATCCTAAGAAGTGTATTTTTGCAGTACCTCAAGGGAAACTTTTGGGGCATATTGTTCCAAACGATGGGATTTCCATCAATCCAGAGAGTGTTAGAGCCATAATGGAGTTGTCTTTACCAGTCAATAAAAAAGTAGTCCAATCTTTCCTAGGCAAAATTTATTTTGTCAGTAGATTCATATATAATTTTGCAAGACTAGTTACGCCCATTACCTTGATGCTAAAGAAGGATTTAGTGTTTAAATGGACCACTAAAGGGAGGTAGGCTTTTGAAGAAATCAAGAAAGCTATCTTAACTGCTCCAGTACTGTGAAATCCAAATTTTTCTAAACACTTTATAATGTATGTATATGGAGGGGAACACAATATTGCAGCTGTGCTGACTCAGAAAGATGACAAAGAAGAAGGGGAGCAGCTAATCGCATTCTCCTCTAGGACACTGAGGGAATATGAATCCAGGTATAATTTTGTTGAAAAGCAAGCTTATGGCATTGTTATAGCTCTTAAGAAATTCAGGAATGTAGTTACAGGAAATAAAATCTTGATATTAGTAGCTCACTCAAGTGTTAGAGAATACATCATGGAACATGAGATTACAGGAAAAAGGGCTAACTAGATAACCAAGATTTTTGAATATGATGTAGAGGTAAGGCCTACCAAATTGGTCAGAGGCAGGGGACTCTGCCAATATATTGGCCAAGACATTGAAGCGTCAATTTTGGAAGAAACAAAGGATGAAACAATATTGAAACTTTAAGAGATAGATCAAGATTCTTGGGTGAGTGATAGAATATAGTTCATGAGAACTAGTATTTTCCCTAGCAAGCTCTCCATTGATAAAAGAAGATACTATAGATAGCAGGGAAGTCATTTCGTGCTAATTGATAATGTTTTATTTAAAGGAATTTTGATGGGATACTACTAAGATGTGTTGAAAGGGATGAAGCTCAGAAGGTATTACATGAATTTCATCATGGAGCCTCAGGTGGCTATTTCTCAGTAAGAACTATTGCCATCAAGATCACACAAGCTAGCTACTATTGGCCCACATTGTTTACAAATTGCCATCAGATGGTTAAGGAGTGTCAGGCTTGTCAATTCTATGCTTGAAGGAGAAGGAATGCAGCTTTACCTTTGAGTCCCATAATAGTGGATGAACCTTTTGCATAGTGGGGTTTAGATTTTATAGGGATGATTAACCCAGTCTCAAATAAGGAATATAAGTGGATCCTTACTGCAACAGATTATTTTACAAGATGGAGTGAAGTAGTGCCACTTAAGGAAGCTACTAAGAAGGTGATTCTAGAGTTCCTTGAAGGAATAACTACCTGTTTTGGTCCTCCATGCACTGTTATATCTGACAATGCTAAAGAATTTTTAGTGACCAAAATGTTAGATTTTGCCTTAAAAATGGGATATATCTAAAGAATTCCTTGAATTATTATCCGTAAGGCAATGGCTTGGTAGAAACTACAAATAAGAACCTGATTAGACTCATCAAGAGAATGGGGGCTGATCATCAGAGAGATTAGCATAAGTCCCTCAATTCAGCACTATGGGTAGACAAAATTACACCAAAGCAAGTAACTAAGATGTCTCTATATGAATTAGTCTATGGCAAGAGTGCAGTTATGCCATTGAACATAGAAATTCCCGCTTTGTAGTTGATAAAACAGTTGGAGATAGAGGGAAAAGGCCCAATGCATGTGAGACTCATTGAATTACTAGAAGTTCAAGAGAAAAGAGAAGTGGAACATGAATCTTTGATGAAACATCAGCATACCATTAAGAGTTGGTTTGACAGAAAGACTTGTGAACAAAATTTTGAATTCAGATAATTGGTTTTGAATTGGGATGAGAGAGCTGCTAAACTAGGTCGACACAACAAGTTTGACTCACTGTGGACTGGTCCTTTTAAGATTTGCACTTGGAAGCAATAGAATGTGTTTGAGCTAGAAAATATGGAAGGAGACCTCGAAGAGATTCTCGTAAATGGGATCTTTTTGAAACACTTCACATGATTTTGAAATTGACCTTGTATCATAGTTAGCTAGGTGTCATTAGTTTCATTTCCTTTTTTTTCCTTGCTTTCCTCACTTTCTTTTAAATAAGTGTTCCAAGAATGTGTGTCCGTAGCATAGTAGCTCTCACAATTGGCAGTTACACTTCCCAAGGTATTAGGTGAATCTTGTATTTTAATGAAAATTGCCAATCATTTATTAAGGATCGCCACCTTTAATGCAAATTTAACATAGTCCTATTTGGATTTGAAATGATACATTAATAGTCCTTTTCGCGTGTTTATTAATGACATTAATTTGATGTGATTAGTCTTTTAATATGTCACTTAATGCCTCTGCCAAGACAAGTTTTAAGCTTCTCAAAATAGTTTCATTTTCTATTTTCTTTCTTCAAATCTTTCGAATTTCCCTTGCCTGTGTCAAGAAGTCGTAGTTTCTACCTTCAGTTCTAGCTATAGTTTGGGCTCATTTGTAGCTTCTAGAATTCCTAAGGAGTACAAAGATGGTGGAAGAGTAGCTGCCACAAGAGGGGTTTTTTGAGTTACCTAAAAAATGGAAGGGTAGTAAATCATTTACGTTTACAAGGGCACAATGAAGAACAAATTATCTAAGGACAAGGGTCCTATATATGGGGGTGAGCGCAGACTCTGTGCAAGTAAAGGATTATGCAGATGGTATTTTTGACCCTCGGATGTCAAAGAATCTGAAGAATCTTCGAGAAGGAGCACACTAGAGATGTCTCCGACAGGCTGAAAAGGGAGAGTCTGAAACATTTGGAATGAGCGTTTGGACTTTTCAATGGTCACAATTTGTGGTTCCTGTTGTCCATCCCTACCTAGAGTTGATTGATATGTGTTCAGATCTTTTTCACCCCCAAATTGCCTCGATTCAATGCAATGCATTCATGGTTGAGATAACTCCCAAAGTAATTCACGATATGCTAGGTTTGTATTATGACCGGATTGCTACATTTCCTACAATCCCCAAGCTGCAACATACATGGAGTAGTGTCCATAATAACGTACAATTTCTAAATACTGAGATGCATTTGGATGAGGAGAACACTTAGTTGCCCCAACTGCCCACTAGTCGAGCTTAGTTTAACACCGATGTTCAGGACGCTCTCACTATGCTATCTTTTAGTTTTGGTCAGAATGATGATGCAAGGGTATATGACTGGCACTTGGCAGCAATTTTTAGACTCAAAATCTTGGACAAGTCTTCAGAATACTGTTTCAACTTTTCAGAACACATCTCCCAAACTATCGTTGAGCAGCTGACAAATTTCTCCCAGAATTGAATTTTCAAGTATTTTGCCTACCTTTTCCGTTTGATTTTGTACCAAAATTATAGTCTCTTCCAACAGTATATGCATTTGAATATGTATGACCCTGAGTCGAGTAGTAAAAGAACAATCCCAGTGTCCACATGGACTCATGTTCTCTTAGATACTTCAAATCCCGATGAGTTTGTTGAGTGTTTTGTAGCCTTGGTCTTTGAGCAATTATGGTCTGAGGATGTTGAGAATAGAATGAGAGAAAGTATGAGAGGTTTCTTGACAAATTTAAAAATTCCCTGTGATTATTTCTTTGGTGCTCACACAACAATTATCAGACTCCATGGTTTTGCTGGAGAGCCTATTTTACTCCCAAAGGTCTTAACCGCTACGGTCACATTTTAGAGGCGGTTCGTCAATTGTCCATCATTGATAATAATTTTGGCAATAAGAAGAGAAAGAAGGAAATATGTATGATGTCCCTTGGAGCATAGGAAAGATTACGATAGAAAGGAGAGAAACTGAGAATCTCCTATTGAAGAAATTGGCAACTTATGGTTTTCTGATAGTACAAAATAACTGGAAGTATGATCCTGATGCTTTCTTGGCATCATGGATTGTAAATAACAAAGTTTCATCTATTTTCATTTATGAGAAATGGCCTTTCTAGGATCAGAGAAGGTCACCAAACTAGGATGATCCTGCATTTTATGTTAAACTCAAAGATCTTCCAGATGAAGGTCCCAAACCATGGGAAACCTTTTACAAAAAGGAACAATAATATGATCCCAAGAAGCTTATGACTCCTGGTCTAAGGCAGACTCTAAAGAAGAAAGAATGGAATGCTGAAAAGTTAGCTGCCTACTTGAAGTATAGGTAGGAGATTTTTGAAATCACCCATACTTTTGGAGGAGTGTGAATAGATGAACAATGGAAGCAAATATGGGATGAATATCATATGACCCCTATGTCAAGCCCAGATATAAGAAATATTCCAAGTAGCTCTCAGGAGATAGAGGTGATAGAAGAGCTAGAGAAGGCTCAAAAAGTAGAAGAAGTAGAGAAAATAACTACTCAAGTCTCTAGGTCCCCATGGCCTCAACCTCTCAGTGCCCTTGAGAAAAAAAAAGTTGCATTATCGCCATCTTGTGAGACCCATATAGCTTTGGCGTTGGGGGGTCTTGGAGTGGCACTTTCTCATCAAATATTAATAGTCACAAGAGGCAACAGAAGAGGAGGATCCTGAAGACACAGAAGATTAGCCTTTGAAAATAAGGCACAAATTAGTGTTGCCAAAGGAAGATACTGAAGATGATATATTAGGGTCCCCACAGCAAGAAGTTCTTACAACAATAGAAGGAGGATAGGTAAGCATCCCTTCTCCCTTCTCTCCCTCTTCAATTTCTTCTTCATTAGGGGTGGTAACCCAAATGGCCCATTCTTTCATGTAACCTACCACCACTGCTGTGCCATTACAATTTTTACCCCTGCTGTTAGTTCTACGACCTTAGTATCATTGCAGGCCATTTCATTAGCCCTATTTTCCTGAAACATGCCCAGGTTAGCTTTGTCTCAAATTGATCCCAATGGACAACTCACCACTATACGATGCGGCCTAGCACAGAATTATCCTTTTGTCGGAGGGTTTATTGCTTCTCCACCTTCCTTCCAAACACAAGTAGATGCTGCCAGGAAGGAAAGGGAGGCTAGGATGGAGAAAAAGAAAAAGAAAGAAGGGAAAAGCTCTATTGTTCCTCATATGAAGTTATTATCTGACCCAATCAAGCAATCCCTAACAATTACCCACCTGACCCCTAATGTGGTTAAGCATGTTGAACAAATGAAACCTGAGGATTACTTTATGAATGCAGTATCTATGGACTTAGCCCACTTCAGACCTCAGGATAAAGTGGAGCTGATGAACGAAACCACCACTACTATCACATCTAATTACCTAAAAGTGACAAAGAAGCTATAGAAATCAAAAGTTGATTTGGAAAAAGTGAAGGCCACAAATAATAGCCTTATAGCATAAATCAAGGCTAAGGACAAGGAGATTGATACTCTAAATAAAGATTTGCAAAAAACCGTGTCTTTGGAATTGTACTAAGCATCTGAAGCTCAGGTTGCTACATTACAAATTGAAATAACACAGGCAAGAGCCACTGCAGTTGCATCAAAGCAGGAACTTGCCATTGCTGAAAAGAAATATAATGATAAGGTGAAAGAAGTATCTTAGTTGCAATAGAACCTATTAAAGGAACAAAATCATAATAGTACTTCTCAAGCTTAGTTCATGGCAAAACATGAAAAGACTAAGCAACTTACTATTGAGTTGAATCAAAGGCCACAAAATGCAGAAGTCTTGGCAATGGTGAAAGAGCTTTATGAATCTGCTTGACAAAGAATCTTTGAAGAGATTTTACAGCTTAAGCTTGTTCTTAGTTTCTTATTAAAAGCTCAATAGTTGTGTGAGAGTGTGGAGTCTTTAGTGGAAGCAACCTTGTCTACTGTCTCTTTGAGAGTCTCTGATTCTCAACTTTTATTGCAGAAACTTTATGATACCACTGATGAGGCTTTGTCAACTGTAGGGGTAGATGACAGAATGATTGCTGCGAAAAAGGTAAATGAAGGGTTGAGTTGTAATGAAGCTGCTATGAATTGTAAGACACTTCTTAATATTGTAAAGGAAGGTGTTAAGGAAATGAAGGGCCACATTGAAGAGTTGGTATAGCTGGGACTTCCATCTCCTTTTCCAAATAATAGAAAAATCTTAATGACTGATGAAATTAAGGCTCTCTTGCTAGAGAAACAAAATGATTAGTCTATTTTTTAGAGTCTGAGTGATTCATCAAGTGTTCAAGAAGTGGAAACAATGCTCCCCATGGCCCGACTTGAGTTTCAATTGCATGTAGTGGTGCAGTTTCTTTAGTCCTTTTCTCACAGGGACATTATTAACCTCAATTTTGCTTTTCAAGATTTGTAAAAGAAACAAGGGTTGTTAGACTCAGAGTGGTCTGTGTATTAGGTTGCTTTACAAAAACTATGATTCTCTAGGTGATGGCGGTGCAATTTTATTTTTTGAATTATTCCATATGCTTCTAGGGTTCCTTTCCTATGATAGGCACATAGTCCCTTTTGGTCACCAAGAACTATAGAGGTAAAACTCTACATTTTGCTTACATTTTCATATTATTTGGTTGCGGCATTCTATAGTTCCTTCTATAGTTTCATTTGCAGTCTATGTCATTATCTTGTTGTGTGTAGAGAGTGCCATGTGTTAGTGCGGTGGGATTTTGAGAACCCACAAGGAAAGATGTTTCTAAATGACGCACGAGGCTACCATGTGATAAGGAGTTTTGAAAAAGTAAGAATAGTGACTGGGTGCAGTGGATTGTGACATGTGTCTTCTTTTTGGTTCACAGTCCCTAGGTGTTACCAAAATCTACCACATGCTTTTGGCTGTGTTGCTTTTCTTATATTTGTATATGTCGTCGAAGTGCACCACGTGTCATTTCTACAGGAAGTAGAGGAGAAACGTTTGGGGAAAGCATCAGGAATGCATGTGGGAGTGCCACGTGTCCTTTTATTGCAATACGTAGAAGCTGCCACATGTCTCTTTCTTTTATAATTTTTGAGGCGCCAAAGTGCAGTATGGTGGGCTCGAGGTGTTATGGCTTAAGTTTCTATATGCAGTGGATAAATCCATGTGTCCTTTTGTTTGTAGTTTCTACATGCACAAAAACTTGCCACGTATCTTCAGCCATGTGTTTCTTTATATAGTTTCTAGTTGCACGTGGAGCACACCAAGTGTTGCTACCGTGAGGCTTTGAGGAGAGGTTTTGTTTGAGGCAGCCTAAATGCTTGCTAGCATGCCACGCATCCTTTTGTTGCTATATGCGGAAGTGGCCACATGTCCATTTTGTTAAGTAACTTTTGAAGTAATGGAGTACTATATGGTAGGCCCCCAAGATATATTATGAATAAAGTTTCTAAGCTTTAGAGTGTGCCACATGTCGCACCCATGGGTGTTTGAAGGTAAAGAAACAAAACAAGTGCATAAATGCACGTGATTGTGCCATCTGTCCCATTTTGGGGCTCTCAGAAGGAGCCATGTATCAAGCAGTATAGAGAGACAGATTTTGCCAAGTGTCACACTATTATGTATTTTCTCTTTGTATCAAAAGAAAACTAGCCTGATGCAGTGGAAGATGCCACATAGCATTTTTTGGAGCCATTAGGAGCCAGCAAATGGCAACATGTGTCTCAATGGAACTAGGAGTCTTAGAGCCATATTTTCTTCTACATTCAGCCAATGGGCACGCGAGGAGGATACAGTTGCAGATTCAGATGGATTTTGTGCACATTGAAGTTCTAGTTCAGTTCTAGATATGGTTTCATATGGTTACATATTCTTAACAGCTGGGAAATATTTTGAGCCCCACTTTGCTTCTATAAATATGGGGAAGTTTTGTAACTAAAATATACGCATAGAGAAATAGAGGAGTTATTACTGTGACTAGAATATATCATTTTAGCCTTTCACTATTGTTTCAAGAAGAAGCATATAGACTTGTGCATGTTTATGTGCCTCTTGTATTTTGCTGAACCTGTTAACAAAAAGAAACGATGTTCTATGTTGTTGGTGATATTTTCTATCTCTGTATAAATCTTTTGAGTTTAGCCTTTGATTCTAAATCTATCTATAATCCTTATATGTTGATCATGCTTCATTTTCTCTTTGACATAGCTGAATCATAAGGATTTAATTACTGTACTAGTTGTTGACACACATTTAAGTTTGGCACATCACCTTAATAGTTTCTTTTAATTGTATCTATAATCTTTTTTTTTTTGTCCATTTCCTAAAACCCCATTGAAAAAAGGAAGAGCTAGCTTCCCTAAAATCTAGAGGTTGTTTCAAGTCTCAGTTCCACATTCTTGAAACTTCCCATGTTGGTGTTGAAACCCGTGCAATTTTATATATCAACACAGATGAAGTACGGAAGTGGTGTGTCCATTTTCAGATGTTTATATTTTGCCCCTCTTTGATGTGGCATCATAAGTGAGAGGGTTAGCGGCATATCAAAGAAAATCAAATTTTTAGTGTTTTTCCCCTGTCAACCGGTAGGAAAAAATTTGATGGATAAGGTGATGCACCCTTGATAGATCGACATAAAAAATAAAAAATAATATTTTTAGACAATTTCTTGAATGAAGGAATGGGGATGATAGAATGATAGAGGAGGAAGAAATAGGTTGGGAGAAATAAAAATAGAAGAAAATGGATGAAAAATGAAGGTTGGGGAGAAAAATGGGGTGAGAGGGTGAAAACTAGGGCATGGAGGAAGAATTATGGTGAAAGAGGCTATAAATAGGGCTTTGGGGGGACCATAAGCCTCATTTGTGCATTGCTAAGTTTAAAGATTTTATTAGAGGAGAAGACAATGATTAGAGGAGATGGCACTAATTCCACAAGATGAGCATCAAGGAGCGCATGCGAGAGTTCTTGCAGACTATAGTTTGTTGGCGAACCGGTAAGTGATCTTTCCATGCTTCTTGATTTGTGTTAGGGGTAGTTTAGGGGCATTAAATGTGGGGTAGAAGTAGGGTAACATAGGCGTTAAAGGGGGATTTAGCACCTGCATGTTACGATTAGTGCCCTCATGTCTAGTTTTAGTACCTACATTAGAGGATTAGTGCCATGTCTAGTGATTAGTGCCCAATGAAGTAATTAGCACCGATGTAAGGGGGCAGCACATAGGAGAGTCAATTTAGCACATATGATTATGCTTAGAAGAAAATGGTAATTAGTGCGTGGGTTGGGTGGAGTGGTGCCTACATGCCGTTTAGCACGCATGAATGTTGGATTAGCATCTATGTGCCTTTTAGTGCCTAGGCCAAAGGAAGTAGCAGTTATGAGCCATTTAACACATGTGCTAGAGGGATTAGCACCTAGGATAGGTTAGTTCTT
This sequence comes from Cunninghamia lanceolata, assembly GCA_027924645.1. Classification (NCBI taxonomy): domain Eukaryota; kingdom Viridiplantae; phylum Streptophyta; class Pinopsida; order Cupressales; family Cupressaceae; genus Cunninghamia; species Cunninghamia lanceolata. The sequence continues at coordinate 2,822,720 of BSBN01000029.1, read as the reverse complement.
AGGGTAGAAGAATTAGTGTCGATGTTGGATTAGCACCCAAGTTAATTCCGTTAGTGCCTATGCTGGTTTAGGAGGAAAATCAAGTGATACAAGAGTAGAATAATTAACAAAGCATGTGTGGATGATTACAGGAGGACTTGGATGTGTTGTAGTCATGAGAGCAGTGACCACCCACCTTTGTACTATGATATTGACTGCGGGAGATTGACAGGAGATTTTTTAGTATTGTGGGATTATAGTGGGTTGAGGACATGCTTGGGATCTAGGCTCACTAATCCATGATGTCAGAAGTAGTGATTTGGTGGTAGAGAGCGATGTGTGTTATTGCTACCTACTAGTGAGATTACTGTCACACTAGAGGATGTATGGCATATATTGTGAATCCTAACCCACAAGGAGTGGGTGGTGTATGATCACAAATGAGGGTTGCCATTTTTGAGGTCAGTGTTTGCCCCTACAAAGGTTCCATTGGATCAACGAGAGATGGAGATGGTATGATCGACCGCTATGGGGAGATTGTATGTACTGCCGCTATTTGTGTCGGGGATCATATTAGGTATACTAGCGCCTGATAGACAGTCATGCAATTTTCCAATTGGCTGGGGATTGTGTAATGGAGGATGATGCATCATGGATTGGTATATGCATGGGGGTCATGCATGCTAGTGTACCTATATCATGATATGGATGTTCTAGTATATAGAGGAGGAGCGGTGCTAGGATGTGGTGTGACATTGCTCCATATATGGGCTTGGGAGCATATTACAATGACGAGGCCAGTCAATATAAGGGAACAGAGGTCAGGGAGGCCATATGTGTATTGTTATAGGGGTGTGTTGTGACACAACAAATTTGGAGACTTGCACTATTGGCGATGAGTCATGGACGACATCATTGTGGTTACTGTTATCACATAGAATTGCACCCATCTTGGAGAGAGTCCAAGCATTCTAATGACACAATGGGAATGATCTCAAGTTGTAAGACCTTGCAAGTTGAGATTAGACCTCCAGAGAAGGTGGGTTCCTCATTCTAAGCCTAATACTTAGAGAAATTATCTAAACCTAGTGCTAATGCTTTGCAGGGGAAAGGGTAAGTAAGAAACTGAATACAAAAGAGGTGATGCACCAGATTTAATAAGCAACAGTAACCCTAAATAGACACAATAATGATCTCAACACACAAAGCAAATTGACACAGACTTATAGGACATATTGTGGATTCAGTATGAAGTCCTAACCTATAGAGGAGTCATCTTACTCACATAATAAATTACAAATTCAAGTAAAACACAGAAATCAGAACACAAGAGAGGCAAGAATTATGAATATATTGATCATGAAGGTCAAAAACCATTACAATACAAAATAACTAGTAGTAGAAAAGACACGGTATAGATAATTACACTCATTGGTAGATTAAATAGAAGACAAACAGAGGCCAATGTTCAAGCACAGTGAGTCAGATTCTGATAAGCCTGCAATTACACTAAGAGGTCTGACTACAAGAAATTTGGCAGCATACCAACCTAGAAAATTACTAACTCCCATTTAACGATGAGATTACAATGTTTTATATCAAGTCCTTATGTAGGGAACACCGAAGTAGATACACGGGATCCAAGGTCACCAATGCCACCATCAATGCAAAACCAAGATCTAGTGGCAAAGATGACAAAGGCCATGCCTCTGACAGACCTGCAACACTTGAAATGGTTTCCCATATGAAAGATAGGAAAGGGCATTGAAGATGAAAGCCCAAAAGTCATCGCCAACCACAAGAAGATCTGCCACCTAGCCACAAGAGTCGCTTTGCATTGAAGAACCATGCCATCTTTCCGAATTTCATCTACAGAGCTCACCAACTTGAATCAATGCAAACTATCTACCTCTACAACACTTCAAGTCAGTCGCTGAGATGTCATGTCGACCAAACCTGTATATCTATCACAACTCAATTTTTGAATTCTAAATTTGAAAACTAAACATAAAATGTATATTCATGGATTACACTTAAAAAAAAATTGAAGATAAGATTTGCAAATCCACTAAAAAGTGGAGGATGTATTATCATTAAAATAAAAGAGTGGAGGATGCATTATCATTAAAATCAAAGAGTGGAGGGTGCATTATCATTAAAAAAAAGAGTGGAGGATGCATTATCTTCAAAAAAAAGAGAGTGGAGGATGGATTTTTCTATAAATTTGCTTGAATACACACACACGGAGGTATATAATATAAGATTGTAGAATGTGGTTTAACACTTGGTAGCTACATTTGCATAAAGGTTTCTAACAATTTCATCCTGCTACCATGGCGATTCCATGAAATCGCACTCCCTTGAGTCATTTTGTCAATGCTTCCAACATCCGTGTATAATATCTAGCCAAAGACCCACCTTCAATTATGTTTTGATGAATGTCCCTACCCTGTTCTAGGACTCATGCAAGCACAGGCAAGGAGGATGAGTCTTGCCTTACACTCGTCAATTGTATTTTCTTAAAAGTTTCTGAGGCCTCTTCAATAAACCTATTCTGGCACCCTTGCTGACAGGGCATTATGTGAAATCACATTACTTTGTATCATTTTGTCATACAGCTCACACACCTTGTTTGTTTTTCCACTTGCATCTACAACAGTTGAAAAAAAAAAGAAGATTCTATCCATTATGCCTTGATGGATGTCCATCCCCTGTTCCAGCACTCGCATTTGCCTACAGGCCGGAAGGTGTTGGCAAGGTATATTGCATCCACTTTTACACCTGCTAATTGCTTTGGCTTGAAAAGTTAAAAAAAAAAAACCTTTTTAACAAGACAATTTCTGTGTACCTTGCAATCATTATACAACATTTCTTTGAGGCATTCTGTCAAATAGTTCACATACCTTGTCTGTGCTCCCTCATTTTGTATATATGTCTACCAGAATATTTTCATTTATAATATCTAGCTACAAACATTTCCAAGATTTGTTTTTTTGTTATCTCTGGTTATTCTCTGACATCAGATTTGCTGGGGGTTGTGTACATTAAGTGGAATGTGCAGTGTCTCTCTACATAATGCTGTGAGATTGAGAGGAGTAGTGGACGGCAATAACATTTTGTGATTATAATTGGAATGTGGGAAAAGTGCATTGTGATTAAGCCTATGTTTACCACACAATGACATCTCCATTGGTAAGTGTGGGAGCATTTTCACTTTCACGAACCTATTTCCTCATAAGCAATTTACAAATCTAAATCTAGTTTTTAAAAAGCATAATCCAAGTCCACAATATAAACTAGCACATGCACCGTAGGGACAAGCAACAAGTTTAGAAAATTTTCAAGTGTGAATTTTTATGTGGCAATTTTCCAAGCACTATAATACTTGTATATAAAAGCCTATCATGTAATTAACACCCATGAATTTTACAATTTAGAATTTAGAAAAGTAAATCTTAATAATAATAATAATAATAATAATAATAATAATAATAATAATAATAATAATAATAATAACAACAATAAATTTAACAGATATAACTTCAATTTCAATAAAAGGCATAGTGGATTATGGATGCATTTTAGAGTTGGAGTATATATTTTAGTTGGTTGAAGAAGAATATTATGAATTAGATATAAATGTAATAAAAAGTGCAAGCGATAAAATAATGGATGGTAAATAAGAAAATAATAGAATAAATGGCATAAGGTAAACTAATATAAATAAAATGAATTACTAAGGGTAAACATGGCAATATACAAATAAAATATATGCAAGAGCACAACAGAGAGTCATGATGCCAATAAAGAGATACAAGGGTAGCTTATATATACCAATAATTTTGAGACACAACTATACAAGACAAATCCATAACGAATACATCTATTGACATGAGACTATATTTGTATAGGGATTTATATGATGAATTTTTACATAATTGAGGAGTTGTTACCTTGACGATAATGGGGGATTATTATGTTACGATTAATATTCAACCTAAGATTCTTGGTTCACCTTAATATTCAAATGGGTTTTTTTTCTTACTATGATTAAGAGTAGGTATCATGTTTAAACCTTGATAGGGTCAAGATATTGTATCTAACTTGATACTACTTATATATGCATTATCACACACATAGGGTATGGCAGATAGATATGTATATCTTTTATAATATGATTTTCATCAAAAGTGATTGAATTAAGTATATGGTGAATTAAATTTCATATCATATCTTAGATTATGTGACTTTCTAAATGATCAAACAGGGGTATTGTTGGCTTTAGAATGACTAGATACAAATGCTTCTTAAAATAAAGATTTAGATTATTTTTATTTGACTTAGATCAAATTTTACAAGATCTTTCTATTTATGAGTTGATATAAGTATCTTTTTACTCATATGTTTATGAAAATTGATTAAGTTTTTTTCTAGTTCTATTCATGATGATAGAGCATCTTTTATCTGCATTGTGATTAAAATAGTATTTCCCTTTATCAACTATTATTATGCAAGTTTTTCCTTTGTCATTAGATAGGTAAACCTTGTAAAGAAACATCCAAAACTCAAACAAATCATAATGTTCGGTATTTACGATACCTCTGGGTCACGTTTACGGGTAATGTTGTCACGTTAAACCAAGTACCTTGTGCCTAACATAGCTGCAATAATGACATCTAGGCACCATCCCTCTAAATTGTCAAGGAGTAATAAGGAAGATGTCTAAGTTAAATCCGCAGGAAGGGAAAATCTCCTCGGATACCTGACTAAAAGATTAAGAAAAAGCAAAAAAAATGAGACTATCAAAAATTGTTGTAGGATGATCAATGGGAAGACCACATCGGGAAATATGTGTGATAGGTAAATTATTCACACTTGAAAACATAAATGTCAAACACTCCCGGGAGGTGTGTTTGCAATACTAGTTTCTTAGGAATTCCATCTCTGTATCACTTGAGTGAATGGGCAGTTGGCGAAGAACTGTGTACCAACCACAGTTACATAAAACATAGTTGAAGACATAACTACATGTTTACATTCGTCGTGTAGATGGCATCTGTAGAGGGCCCTTGATCCCGTCGATACAGGGTATTTAGGTAGTATGGATGGCGAAGGATGCCCCCAGTACTCAGGTCCCTCAGATATAGGGTACTCTTTAATAATCAACTTCATAATCTCAATCTCTAGTTAAAAGGTTAACTAGGTAACTTAAGAACTCTCCTAGTACTCAGAAGAATCCCCGGGGTGGATTACTTGTACTTGGCATTGCCGTAAACTGAGGTGAGTACAAGTTGATGTTATGTGTTCCCTAGTTGACATCCTCAGTATAGTGTCTGGGTAGACTGTGGTCCCCAAGAAGTGACTTATGAACCTATATTGGTTCTGAGGGAGTCAGAAATCTCTGGCCAGAGCATAACGATTTCCTGTCCTCTTTAGCCCATTAGACTATTATGTTTATCTATCCTAAATTGGATAGAATATTGGTCTGTTTGACCCACTAGGCCTTTTGGCCACTATTTGTTCTACCTGAATCAGGTAGCGATAAGGTCCGTTTGACCTGGTTTCGTATGAACCTATTTGCCCAAAGGATAGAAGAGCCTGGGTTGGCTTAAGAATGTTCTGTTTTGAACATGGATTTATATGTTCCATTTTGAACATATGGCCTGTTTTGGCTGAAGTTTTTCCTGAGTACTTAATGGAAGTCTTGATATATCTCATAAGAACTTGTTAATATAGTAAAATTTTTGAAAATTCAAGTTTGGATCAAGCGGGTCCTTACAATATCTTTCCTCAACCAACAATTATTCTGATATATGGATATGTACATCTAGATCATGATATTTGGATCATATTTTGAAAGTGAGAATATCCCCCAAAAAGCCTGCCAAATGAAAGAGGGGAAAATTCTCAGCACTTTTGCCTTTTGGATCATGTAGAAATTCTTCAAGATGAGGGAGATATCCGCAGTAAAAGCTAGAGTTAACTAGCATCTAGATGTCCAGATGTCATCATATCCTAGCTACGCTAAAGGAATATGATGTTGGCTTCGGAGGTCTGCGAGCATGCGATATCATGATATACACCTGTTAAATTTACCTTCACAACATTGAGAAACCGTCATCTACATGACTATTAACCTTTAATATCCTGGAGCTAACCTAAGATCTGGATGCCTCTTGAATATCCTAATGATGTCACTGGTATAAGAACTTCTTCAAAAGGGGAATCTAGATGATGTCATTAGGACATTAGAACTAGGGGGTGATATATCAGAGACAGAATGTTTGGATGCCATCATCGTTATATGCACTTTTTGGAGAGGGAATCTCAATGACGTCATCAGGACATTTGCAAGGGTCATGGATATGAACTTAGGATCCACATATTCAGAAATATCTGGATGACTTCACCATCATATTCACAAGGGTCTGCACATTTGCAAAGGACCCAGATATTAGTTAAGATCCAAATGTTCGAAAAACACCCAGATATTAACTAAGGTCTGAACATGAAGGGGATATCGGGACCTTTTCTAAGGTTTAGGATATTAAGACAATATCTAGGATGTTAACAAAGATCTAGATGACATCATCAGGATATCCATGCCAAAAATCACTAAGTATGAAGATGGGAAATCCCTACGAACTAAAGTATTTGAAGATTAAGGATTTATAGGTTTTTTTGGGTTTTCTGAAAGGAATCTCCAGGTGAGATTTTAGGGATTTTTGCAAGGAAGAGCATGAGGATATGAAGAATTTAAGGGTGTGTGGTCATATTCCAAAGGATGTCCAGTGGATCCAAAGGAACTTTTACCTAACAAAAAGAAACAAAAGAAGAAGGAAAGTAGAAAATATATTGACTCTAGACAAAGGAAAATGGGTCAATGTTTTGGCGACCTCTCAGGGATGTTTTCCTGCTCAATAAATAGATCAATGGCTTTAAAAATCCATTGGGCATGGTGTCAAAAGAGACTGCAACAAGAACAAAGGAGCTGAAACAACTAGGATGGTACCACTAGGGAGAAATAAAATAAACAAAGCAAACATTCATTTTCCTAATGAGAACACAACAAAGTGCAAGGTTACTTATTGAAAGGGAACATCTAACCTATTTACAAGATCTCACAACCATGCTAAAAGAAAAGTTTGAGATGGATCCCATTGACTAGGATTGGCAAAACCTCTCCATTTAGCCTAGACAGTTGGAATGCATTGGCCTATTTACAACTAGTGATCATGTAGGGGCCACTCCACATGGCATCAAACTTTGAATGCCTTCCAGCTTTGGTTCTATCTATATCACATTTTAGCACTATATCTCCTTCACTGAATGTTATGTCAGTAGAATTTCTATCAAAAGTCCTCTTGACCTGATCTTGATGAGCTTCAAGGGTCTTCATGGCAGTATCTCTCTTCTCCTCGAGCTCTAATAGCTCTACAAGTCTAATTGTCAGGGCATCATTTTCCATTAATTCTAGCTGCTCCGCGAACTCAAGAGAAGGCAATTCCAATGATAATGGAACTCTTGCTTCTCTTCCATATACAAGCATGAAAGGAGAATTACCAATGGCTCTTTTGGGAGTTACTCTATCAGCCCAAAGAGTAGTCTTTAAATTTGAGTGCCAAGTTCTTTGATTATCTTCCACTATCTTCTTGATGATTTTGATTAGATTTTTGTTGGTGGATTCAGCCAAGACATTTCCCTGAGGTTAGTAATTTGATGAGGTCTTCATGTATACCCCATATTTTAATGTCGATTCACTATCTTTTGTGCCTATAAAGGCTTTGGTATTATCAAATATGATGGTGGATGGCACCCCAAACCTTGTGGCTATACCATCAAGAAAATCTACAATGGATGCCTCTGTGGCATCCCTTAAAGCAACTATCTTTGTCCATCTAGTGAAATAATCAGTGGCTATGAGAATCCACTTATGGCCTACACTAGAAGGTGGATTAATTGCCCCAATGAAGTCTAAACCCCATTGAGCAAAGGGTTGATCTTTTTGGATTGGATGAAGGAGAAGAGCTACCAGTCTCTGCTTCCCAACAAATAATGCAAATTCTTTACATTTTCTGATCCACTTATTCGCATCACCGAATAGGTTAGGCTAATAATAAGTAGCCCTCATGATTTTCATTGCAGTTGTTCTGGGAGAATAATGGCCACGGCCACTATAGAATTCTTCTAAGACTCTAGAAGTCTGGTCTTGTGTAATACATCTAAGAAGGACTCCATTGATGTCTCTTCTAAACAAGACACCATCAATAATAACATAGGGGATGGACTGGAGTTTGAAATACCTTCTTTTAGCCTAATCCAATCTATTAGGACATCTGCCTGCCTATAGAAATGTCAACATGTCATGATACTGGTCAGTTGAAATGTGAGGCTTGATTGATTATTCTTGCCCCTGAACACATACAACTTCACTTTTGTCTTCGACATTTGCTGCCATTTGTTCACATAGACCTTTGTCATGACCCAGTCTAGTAATGTTGATGTTGATGTCATACTCCATCACCTTCGTGATCCACCCAACCCTTTTCTCATTCATATCCCTACTCAGGAGGAGTTCTTTGACACCAAGGTGCTTCACCATCAGTTAAATCTTTCTATTAGAAAGCATATGTCTAAACTTTTTAGTGCCTTTACTACAACAAACACTTGCTTTTCTATAAAATCATAATTTGGTTCATATTCTTTGAGAGGTTGGCTGAAGAAAGCAATTGGCTATTCCATTTTCTTCTCATTTTGTTGTGTTAAGATAGCTGATGTCATGCCCACATTTCGTAACCGGTCTCAACATGCAAACACGCGTGTCATGTCCACATGTGTCATGTGGTCATGATATGAACTATAAAAAATTTTCCTTAACAATACTATATTCCCTTCTCGCACACGTAAGTGTTCTCGAATGCATATGTTATGTTGTCAATGATACTAATATTAACAGACTAATAACCTTACGTGCACCTTCACTACATTGGAACCCACTAGTTGCTGGATGATGTTCACTATGTTTTAACGTTGGTTATAAAACTCATTGTTTAATTTACTGGACAACGGGTTGATCCTAATGAGTTTTCTCATTTCATTATTGACTACCTCCTCTTTCAAGTTGATTCAATTAATATCACATTCTTGTGTTTACTTATTTATTTATTTTCTTAAATCAATTTACTATGGTAATTTTGTGCTCATCACTTTGAATATTCCATTAGGCATTTAACAACTCCAAATAAATATTTCCATAAATATAACTTAATAGAGATAACTATATATTATATCAAATTTAATTCTTTTCTTTTGAGAGTAAAATCTTGCAACTAATTACATCTATTACATCTATTACATCTACATTTAAAAAGATGAATATATATATATATATATATATATATATATATATATATATATATATATATATATATATATATATATATATATATATATATAACTACATACATATATTTATATATAATGGCTGTATTATAAATTCATTCATAATTCTCCACTCATGTTTTAATACTATATATATATATATATATATATATATATATATATATATATATATATATATATATATATATATATATATATATATATATATATATATATATATATATATATATATATATATATATGTTTATATACCTATATCATTGTATATAAATATACATATATATTTAATATCATTAATTCTTAAGCATATATTCTTTTTTATATATATAAGTGGTTAGAATAACCATGGAATACAACTATATTCCACTCATATACCTCCTTATAATTTCTAGGGTTATCTAACCCTAAACCAAATGTTGTTTTGTTTTAAGTTTTAGGACGCAGGGTAAGAAGAACAGCGGTGGCAGAGGTCATGGCTACACACAGGGGCGAAGGAGGAGGTGGGCACAGAGGATGGTGGAGGGGAGAGGTGGCAAAGCAGCGGTTGGAGGTACTATTGCACAGGGAAGGCAGAGGCCGCGAGGGGTTTGTTCGCGGCGGGGTCTTTTGGTGGCAAGGGGTGTGGGGAGGGGTAGAGCCCCACCCACACACCACACCGTGGGTGTGGGTGGGGCTCTGCCCCTCCCCACACCCTCCTTTTAAAAACTTCGGTGGGGGTTAAACCCCCACCACTTCCTCCTTTTAATTTGGTTGCTGTGTTTAGTATGAACACAGCAATTCTTGACTTATTTGTTATTTCAAAATTTCTATTTGGTATTAATCAACAATATATATATATATATATATATATATATATATATATATATATATATATATATATATAAATTGATGTGTATATCTCATTTTTTTTCACATATACTTTTATTTTAAGATTAATTTAAATATATATTTATGTATATATATATATATATACATATATATGTGTATATATATACACATATATATATGTGTATATATATACACATATGTGTGTGTATATATATATATATATATATATATTTCAGTTTCACATTTACACTTAATAATGAAAATATAAATACAGATATGTCTAATTTTCACATCTAAATTTAAAAATAAACATAAAAATATACTTATATATATATATATATATATATTCATTTTAACAAAGATCAAGGCAAAATCTGGTCTCTCTTTCTTTAACATTTTAATTTCATTATATCAATTATTCTAATGAAAAGGATTAATAACCATTTAAATTTGTATTTGACATTTGTAAATTATCAAGTAAATTTCCCATTTCAATTACTCTTAAAGATCCGAAGTAAATACATGAAACTAATGAACCTTTTATTTCATTAACATACAATGGTCAAGTAAAATCTGTTTTAGATTATTTCCTTTGCAAACTTAACTCAAGTTTTAATTTTTGTTTTCAAGGACAAATTGCATCATTCATAACACAGTAAAATACAACTTTCTCTCTAAATAAAACAAGAGATGAATTTAAACAACTGATCCAAATCAACAATCATTCACACACCCTTTTATTTTGATAAAACCAACAAATGACAAACAACTGTAAGAATTCCACAACTCAAATACACTCTAAGGGAGGAATTTACTTCCTTCTCCCAAACATACAAATGATGTAATGTAATAACCGAACTAAAGTCACAACTAATAACATATTAAGGGAAGAATTATCTCTCCATTCCCTAGTTCACAACTTTTACAACAATTTCAAGAGAGAAGTTCTCTCCTCTAAACTCTTACATAATGAATCTTTAAGGAACCAAATCTACTTGCAAATAGGATGATAGTACATTTTCTTAACAAGGAAAAAATTCCTTCAATTCCTTTTACATGCTCCAACAATAGTCTGCAAGACAACAAGGGAGCAAACGACAACCATCTAGCTCTCCTCCCTACCTTTGACCCGCAAGAGGTTCACCCCCGAGCTAGGGAGACCATCCTCATACCCAGGGTAGAACAGACCCTAATACTTCACAACATTGCACACTAACAACAAAGCAATTAACACACAAACCCCCATGGCTTAGTCACAATACAAAGACTCAGCTTAGGTGAGTTCAAGGAGGGTAGGGGAGTAGAGATCTCTACCTCTAGGTGTCATCCTTCCACATTTTGTCACATTTATTCACAAGGCCTCAAGCCAAGAAATCAAAGTACCTACATGCCCTCAAGGCATTTCATATTTCAAGAGACAAGATGACACTTGAGGAGGGTCACACCTCCCCTTCCCCATACAAGAGGAGCATTACCTTCCAACTGGAAGGAGCTCTTTCTACACCCAACACTTATCCTAAAATAACAGAAAACTCATAGAAAACATTGCACATTCATCCATCAAGCAAGAAACAAACATACATATTAAGCAATAGTTCACACATGCGAGTAGTCTTGTTCACCAACCTTCCAAAGCCCAATTATGGATGGAATTTGATGAAGAGCTCCTCTCTAGCCTCCTTCTCCAAAATCTCCCTCTTTCCACCATAATCCAACCTCCCCCTACTCTCCTCCTCCTCTCTCTTTTAAAAATAATCCCCTCCATTTTCCTAATTTCCCAAGTGTCATTAAACAACTAATTCACAACTCATCCATTATTCTAGTGGCCCTAAAACAGTTAATCCCCACTCAAAAGGTTCTCCACTATAGTCCTTTTTACAACACATGGAGAATTAAAATACAATAAGTAAAATAAAAATACAAAGGGAGTGGATGACACACTACCCTTAATAAGGGGAATCCCACCAAAAGAGAGGCACAAGGAGACAAATACTCCATTATTAGGGAATCATGGAGTTGTTCCATGACTTGGAAGTGGGCCTGAGTGTGGATTCCACTCATCCCATTGTCCCCCATGCTTCCAAATTCAACACTTAACTTCACTTCGAAGTTTAAGTGACCATATGGAGGTTAACCCAAGGTTATCCTAGTCAAAAAGGTCCCTAGACCCATGAGGTATAACCCAGGGTTGATTTTTGCCTAGTTAAAACTCCTAGAGTCAAATAAAAACACAAGAAAAGGGTCTAAAAGAAATAAAGTTTAAACAAGATTAAAAACAACATTTCTTACAACACTTATCATAATAAAAGTAAATCAGAAGATAGCCCTTTTTCCCTTGACCTCATGCAACATTAACACATTACAACATTACAACATTCCTCCAAACACGAGGTTGATCTTAGTTCCTCATTGAACTAGATTGGCTCACAAGGGATACAACATAGGTATGGGATGATCTCCTATATATATGGTTTTGTTAGGAATACCTGCACACTCAACTCGAAGTCAATACCACATAGAGATATCATAGCTGAAGCAAAACTATATACATGCATTCATAAACATTCCACCATATAATCACATTGAAGATCCATATCCATTCATCATTTTCTTAGAAGCAACATCTAATTATCATTGCACAATTATTTCCTTAAAAATCAATTAGGTTTAATAAGCAAGATTCTAGATCCATTGTCTCTCAACATATAAATAATAGTCAATATAGTAGTGTAAAAAGTAGGCCTCACAGCTGATATACCCTCTTTGCCTCCAAAGGCATACAAAATGAGAGCTCTCTCATAACTAGGGTTTATCAGTGTAGGAGCTTGAGCAATGGCCTACTTGACAACCTCAAAACTATTCCTACCTTCCTTAGACCATGTGAAGGAAGCATTCTACTTTAACAAAGTTGTGAGGGGTTTTGCTATTGAAGCAAAATTAGGTATGAACCTCCTCACAAAGTTGATATTTCCTAGAAAGCTTTGCAGAACTTTCTTATGAATGGGAAGAGGAAGAGCCAAATGGCACTTGTTCTTTCTGGATCAATGGCCAATCCTTCCTTAGAAACCACATGCCCCAATAGCTTGCCTTCTAGGATAGAAAATATACATTTCTTTGGATTTAATGATATCCCAAACTCTCTGCATCTTTCAAAGACTTTGCTCAAATGACCCAGGTGTTGTATGCTTGGAATATACAGTCAGATCATCAAGATACACTAAAATGATATCATTGATTAGGTCTTTGAAGGCCAGATCCATTACTCTCTGAAAGGTGGCTCTAGCACTTGTCAATCCAAAAGGCATCTTCTGATAAGCCAAAGTACCCCATTTGGTGGTAAAGGTTGTTTTATACTGGTCTAGATCTTTTGCAAGAATCTGATTGTAGCCTAAGTAGCCATCTAGGAGGGAAAACCTTTCTGTTCCTACTACTATTTGTAGGATCTATTTCATAGAAGGGAGTGGATAGTGATCTTTAAGGGAGGCTTTGTTCAAATTCCTAAAGTCCACACATAATCTAATTTCCCCATTCTTCTTCCTAACTAGAACTAAGTTGGCTACCCAAGAGGAATGTTTGATACGATAAATGATCTTAGCCTCTATAAGCTTGGATAGCTCTTTTCTCATTAATGGTTCAATTTTTGGATTGACAGGCCTTTGCTTTTGGTAGACTGGCTTGGCATTGGGGTCTAGGTCAATAGTGTGTTGGATTAGACCAGGATCAAAGCATTTTAAACCCCTATAATCCCAACCTATCAGATCATCAAATTCATTACAAAGCTCAATAAAACCTTGCTTTTTAGCTTGCTCACATACCTTTCCATGCTTGAGAAGTGTTCCTTGTGCAATATTCACTTCTTCATAGTCCCGTCTTTTGACTGTCATGTTCATTTTTTTTCTTTATATTGATGATCATCGGTCCCAAATATGCTTTTCAAGGTGATTAGTCCTCTAGGCAACTTGTTGGTCTTTAGCTGGATCACTTGGTCATCATATTGCTCTTGCCACATGGACTAAGTTTTGGCAGAAAAATCTGCCTCATTTTGCAAGAAATTTACAATTTGTTGGTCACTATCAAACACTTGCCATCTTATCACTGTTGACCTATTTTCCTCTGTCCAGAGTTAAATAGTTCACCTTGTATTTTCCTTGAAAATCATTTAGAAAAACACCCCTACAAGGCTTAAATCCTTCAAATATTTATGCTATGCCTTGTCAAAAATCCCAAGAATCTCACCTTAAGATTCTTTGCTAAAAACCCATAAAAACCCAGAAACCCTTTGTCTTCAAGTGCTTCCATCACAGATAAATCTCAATTTCATACTTAGTATTTGTCTATGCATTTTTGAATGTATGTTCGCATGTACATTTGCCTTTGTATGTTCGCATATAGAAAGGAAATGTGCATTGCCAAGATACAAGGTAGATTGTATATCTGATTATGCAAGGGCCATATACAAAGTCAAATGTATATCGGCAATAGGCAGGGAAAAGATACAAGGCCTATATACAAAGGAAACATACAAGCAAAAGATGCATAAGGAGAATGTATATCGGCGCATATACAAGTCAAGATATAGGGCCGAATATACAAGGGTGTGGGGTCTGCTTTGATACAAAGATGATTGTATATTGGGCGGTTGTATCTTACATACAATCGGCAATATACAAAGCTCATATTCAAAGAATAGATACAAAGGATGGGGTCCACTTTGTATGCAATGGCGTTTGTATCTTCTATACAAGTCGCATTGTATATGCGAAGATGCAAATAAAAGATGCAAGTAGAATATACATTGGCAAACATACAAAGAAAACATACAAAGGGGCCAAATACACATGCAACAGTGGAATGTATATCACCAACATACAAGTCCAACATGCAAGGCCGATATACAAAGATAATATGCATCGGCTATAGTTTATGTACATTGGCGCAATGAACAAAAGAGAATGTATATTTTGCGTTGTATGTTTCCAACATACAATCGAAAAATACAAGGAAAAAAATGTACAGGGCCGACATACATTTAGTGGGGCCCACAAAAGTACAAGGTAGAATGCATATCGGGTAGATGCATCAATGGCGAATGTTCAAAGGATCAGGTACAAGGGGCACATACAAAGCCTTTTGCATATCGGCAATATACATTTGAATATACAAAGGCCGAATGTGCAAATGGTGGGGTCCACGATATACAAAGGCGTTTGTATATCGACGACATACAAAGAAAAGATACAAGTTAGATACACAAGGGCAATATATAAAGAGGAAGAGATACAAGGCAGACCTAATAGCAATTCCAATCCGCTCCATAACCATTTGCGGTCCGCAGCTTGTATGTTTGCAGATACAAAGGGGATACAACTGGTGGGGTCCGCCAAGGCACAAGCGCTTTGCATGTATCTTATGCTTGTATGTTTGCTTGTATGTTTCAATATACAAGGCAAGATACAAAGTTAACATACATTAGGTGGGGCCCGCACATACAAAGGCGATTGTATGCATATACAAGTCGCAGATACAAAGAAGCATACACAGGTACTGATGCAAGTTTTTGTATGTATGTTCTCTTTGTATGTTTGCACATACAAAGGTCATGTACAATGCGAGATACAAGGGTCAGATGCATGTTTGTATGTGCAAGTTTTGTAGGCATGTTTCACTTGTATATTTAAATATACAAATCCAAAATACAAAGAGGTGACATACTTTTGAACATACAAGGACATTTCATAGCCCGATAGACAAAGAGCTTGGCATATGCAAAAGGAGTGGTAGATAAGGTTTTAGATGCCGATTTAGGTGGAAAATTTAAGCAATATATACATAGATACAACGTGATATATACAATTGGTTGACCAAAACTTTGACTGCCTGTATCTCCTCCATTTTGGCAAATTTTGACATGCTGCAAGAGGCAAAAATACATGTTTTTGTCCCCTCTTTCATTTGCCAGGGTTTTTCAGGGATTTTGTCACTTTTCAATTTTAGATCTGGATTCACATGTTTTGGGTGAGTGGACATCTCAGCGACCATTTTGAGTAAATGCATATATTTATTGCATTCATTGCTATACAAAGATGAAGTTGTTCGCATTAATGACCAAAATATCTTCTACCTGCCCAGTTCTAGATCTTTTTATTCAATAACTTTTGTAGGTAGATGTCCCTTCAAGAGATTTTTTTTCCTATCAGCGCCCATGGGTGAAATTATTGTAAGGGACTGAAAATGAAAAAATGCTATATATGCGTGAAAAACAAATGTATTAAAGAGGATGGTTTTATTTTTGGGGCTGTTATGCTACCAATTTTTTCTGTAGTCAGACCTCTTAGTGTAATTGCAAGGGTATGGGAATGTGACTCACTGTGCTTGAATCTGGCCTCTGATGTCTTCCTTTTATCCACCAATGAATGTGATTACCTATGTAGGTATACCTCTGCTATTGAATTTTCTGTATTGCAATGGTTTTGACCTTCATGATCAATATATGCATGATTTCTTTCCTCTCTTGGGTCTTGATTTTAGTGTTTTAGTTGAAGTTATAGTCTATTCTATGAGTAAAATGGCTTCTTTGCAAGTTTAACTTTCATACTGAAGCCTCAATCAGTCATAAGTCTGTGTGAATCCTCTTCATCGTTGAGATCACTATTGTCACTACACCAAGATCGCCATCGCTCACTAAATTTGGTGTATCACTTATTTCCATTTCAGCATTCCTTCTAACCTTTTTCCTAGCCAGCATTAGCACTAGGTTTAGATGCATATCTCTAAGCAGTAGGCTTAGAAAGAGGAAGCTGACCTTCTCTAGAGGTTTGATTTCATTTTGCAAGGTCCCACACTTCGAGATCATTCCCATGTTATTCTAGATTGTTGAAGTTTTACAATGGCAGAAAAGGGTGCAAATCTAGGTGATAACAATCATGTTGTCAGGCACGACAGGTCTGACAACAATCCTTACATGTTGATCTGAGTCTTGTTTAACATTCGAAGGAATATCAAACTGTACACCAATTGTAGGTAATCTATTAGCATCCTTGTCTCTTTGTCTGGGGATTGCCTGAATATTTAAGGCATTAAAGTCTTCAATCAAGTCCCAAACCCTGTGTTTGTATGACTTCCATAAGTCATTCTTTGAAGCACTTAGTTTTCTGATTTGGTGGACAACAAGTTCACTGTCACCAAATACTTGTAAAAAAATTATCCCTCTTTTTTGAGTCACCTATATGCCCTAAATCAAGGCTTCATATTCAACTACATTGTTAGTACAACTAAACTGCAATCTAAATGAAGAGAAATAGCTTTCCTTTTGGGGTGAAATCAGTACCACCCTAGCACCTGCTCCATTTTTTCTTCTAGAGCCATCAACGTAAATCTGCCATATCCCACTTGGATCCAATTCTTCCTTTTCAAGATTGGGGATAATAGCATCTTCCTCATGGATACAATAAGTACAATCCCTGTATCCTCTATGTGATCTAGAGTGTCAAATTGAAAACAATTAGCCAACTCATCAAGTAGGATATTTGATATTTCATCCCTGAGTGTGGCAACCTCATGTCTATTGTTATCTTCTTCCTCCAACTCATGGATTGTGCAATTCATGTTGTTAGGGTTTGGAGAGTAGGTTTCTATATGGTCATTGGCAATTGGTTCGGCCCTAATGGTTACTTTGGTACCATATCTAGTTCTAAACAACATATGGGACCAATCAGAAGATAAGTACCAACCTATCTTAGCAGTGAAATCCCTAGACAAACAAATACCAAAGTATGTCGGAAGCTCGACAACAGATATATCTTGTGAAATAGAGTAGCGAGGACATGCATGTAAGGTGAGTTCTAAACCCTTAATAACACCTACTATCTTGACAATAGTACCATCTAATTAAACTACACCCCTATTCACAAGTTCATAATTAATACCCAACCTATCAGCAATGTTTTTAGGCATGACAGATGTACCTACCCCTAAATCTATCATACAATTATGTAATAGTTTGTCACCTATGATCATGGAAACATAAATGGAGAGGGCTTAGTGGTTTTTCTTGTACTCACTTCCTCCTTTGGCTGACATAGGTTTGCTGAGGTAGTTGTCTTTTCTTAGGTTGTTTCCGTAGCAGACTGACCAAAATCAATTAGGGCCTCTTGAAGAAGATTCCTTTACGCTAGGATTAACAATGCATCCCACATACTAACATTCAAATTTGTCTTCTTCATCTGGTCCACAATGCTAAAAGGTATTTGATTACCCTTTTTTGACACTTTAGTGACAACTAGACCACTCTTTGACTATTGACTGGATTGGGGCTACATAGTTGGCACTGTATCTGCCCTTTCCACTATCTAGTCTATTTTCTTTGAAGGAATCTTAGGCACTTTCTCATTAGTTGTAACTATTGGAGACACTTTGGGCACAGGCATATAACCAGATACAGGTATTGAAGCATCTTTAGTAGCTCTCCTCTTTGATCTTGTATTGAATGCAATTGGACCAACATTTTGATTAGCACAATAGTGGTCATCATGAGTCCAATTCATTAGGGTAGAATTGTTTTGCATCTATTCTTGAATTTCAACCACTCCTTGGTTAATGTTAACCTATTGTTCCGAACTGGATGGCTGCTCTTGCACTGTTAAGGCATGCCTGAAATGTCCACCTTGGCATTAGTTTTGGTCATGTGGCTGATTGCAATGATAACACCAGTTATTGTCTTAGGCTAGAATGTTCTAGATTGGTACAAGAGGCCCTAAAGTACTAGCTACATTAGGGTTAATAGTATTGAGTGGTTTGACATAACTAGGCTTCCCCTGCCTATTGCCTCGGTATGGTGGTCTATTTTGTTGATAACCCTAATTGAAGGGTTGATATGTCTGGTTAAAGGGCTGATGAGGCCTATTTGATTGTGTATTCTACCTCTTTATTACCACTAAATCATTAGTAACATTTCGTAATAGGATTTTGACATCCTATAATTCACTTGGGGGTGCAAATAAAGGAGCTATGGCATTGGTTGCTATAATAGGCTGAATAGTAGGAGCCTCTAGAAATGTAGGTGTTACTAAATTTTGTTCACACTAAATTTAGTTTGACCTAATTTGCAGTTGTTGTAGAAAGAGTAAAAGAAAAATTTTAATTTATTGCAATCAGTGAATATTTGATGTCATGACAAGAAGAAACAATGATCAGTTGTCATGATAATCTAATAGTCCAATCAGGACTGTCAAACAATCATGACAAGTGAATTTTAAATGTCAAGAAATCAAACAGTCAATGAGATACAGTTGATCTAAACTATTTTTATCTTTTAGAATTATAAGACAATTTTATTATTCAAATGATCATAATTGAAAGCTAGAAAGAAAGGTATTCATTTGAACTATCATTTCATATCATATTTGGAACATAATTCAAGTTTCAGTTTTTCTATCCTATGCATTGATTGAAAAAGAAACATTACATAAATTAATTCCATAAGGTAAATTAATTGATCATGTTTAAAAGAAATGTTTAAATGTGTCCCACACAAGCTGTGGGAGTCACTAGACTTAGCAATGCAGACATATGCAAGCTATAGATCTGATGATAAAAGGAAATGGAAAAGAACATATGAGAATATCAAATATCCATCATTGCCTTTTGTTTGAAGGTTGATGCCTTGTTGATGACTAATCTTCATATCTTCCTCTTCCGCTTCGGTCATGTTAGTGTACCTGCAAACAATTTGGGGAAAGTCCTATTAGAAGCTCCAGATATTTAAGATTTTCATATGCTTTTATCAAACAGACATATCAACTTACAAACATCATGCATTTCATATGAAGGATTCAAATTAGATATGTGCAATAAATCATAACATCATGAGGAGGATCAATCAACTCCATAAGGTATGTTTTATGCTAACTTGTTTGTTCACTGTATAGGTATAGGGAAAGTAATGTTTCTAATTTGAAGACATTAAAACATGTGGAGAAAATGTGGCTCCCACAAGGGTTGAGCCCAGCATGTTTCCCTTTTCTATTCACTTGGAAAGGATATCAGAATAAAAGATAGGATGCATCATTTAAGATATATCATGCATCATAAAATCAACTTGTAGAAGAGTGAGTCATCATGATAAAGATGAAAAGGAGGAGTTTCTCCTATAAACTATGTTTACTTTGATGGAAGATTGATTAAATCAGATCAGACATATTCAATTTGTCTCATTACAGATCACAAAGAGATCAATGTTTCAGAATCAACTTACGAATATGCAAAATACAGAGATGCAGCTATGGAAGGTACTTTTCTTTATTTCTACTATCATTGGAATGCCTTACTACTATCATATTTCATGCTACAGTCATCTAAATAGGTCAAACATTGTAAGATCAGACATTAAGAGGTCATGCAAACATACAAAATGTAATGGAGAATCCAATGAATGGATCTTTGTCAAGGCTATCATAAGTAATTAGATAACAACATCATAAAGACAAACTTGTGATTAAGTAGAGTATCAATTGAAAAATGCAAAAACAGCTACAGATTAGTGTGAATAACTTATACAATGTTCAAGGATCAAATGATAATATCAGATAATCAAGTGAAGGAGACAAGTACAAGTATGATCACGTGATTGCATATTACTATATGAAACAAGAGTATGTGACAATCAAGTCCCATGTACAAGACAAGGAGTATATAGATACATGAATCATTTAATTGCAGAAAAGGATACTTGATATCAGGTATATACCATATAGATGCATAGAAAGTAAAGTAAGAAGAATACAATTTCAACTTTGGATAAGATCATATGTCATAAAGAGCTACAACCATGAAGTTTCAATACATTATGAGTATTTATAATGCCATGAACAGTTACAGTCACAAAGTAGAAAAGAATGATCAAGTTAAATTGTCTAAAGAAGAGCTCACTCTTTGTAGAACTGTCAAACATGTATGATGTTTTTGAAATCATTGTTTCATGTTCTTGTATATATAGAAGAGAAAAGCAGTTAATAGAAAGTGTTTGGACTGTGTTTGAAAAGGTTTTTTGTTCTTAGAGATGGTAAAACCCTGATTGCATTTTTTAAGGAACCTTGTAAAGAATGGAAGAAAATCTCTTGTATACAGGAAATTTATAAACCCTCATCATTTTTTCACATTTTTGTATCTATAGACAGAATGAAAGATAGCCATGACAAAACAAATAGCTAATATGCAAAGAGAAGTGAAACCCTCTTCAGAATTTTGAAACCCTACTACCATTTTTGTCATCTGCAGAGTAACAAGAATGCACAGTAATGTTACAGGATGTTGGCCGTGACAAAAATAAGCTTTTTTATACCAATAAAGAGGTGAGAGAGCATAGCAAGAAGCATGGTCATGGAAAATAAAGCCTTTGTGAAGTGAAAATGATTAAACCCTTATCATAAAATTAAAAACCCTCAAAGTTTTGCATCTACAGTCAATAAAAAGCCATGGCTACAACAGAGAGTCATTTTTTGCAAGAAAATGAGATACCCACTTCACTAGATCAAAGACCGATATCTTCTTTTTCTCATAGTAAAAAGAAATTATACACAGGTATGCTAAATAAAGAAGAAATATGAAGCTCACCTCGTTGATTACAGAAGAAAGAAGACACTGGCCACGACCTTATTTTTGTATCAAAACTTCATGATATAGGTTACAAGTTACAAGACAAACATAGAGGAACAAAAGATTTGTCAAGAAAAAATAATGTATGCATAGTCTCATAGCCATGGCCATTTTATGGAACAACAACTACAGAAAGAAGTAAAAATGCCAGTCAAAATCTTCTATACCACTCTCACCTTGTTCTAAGCTTGATTTTCACAAAAAAATGCCAAGGATTCGACCACCAAAGTCCAAGAAAATGAAGCAGAAAACCATAGAGTCTCAAACCCTAAGTCGGCCAAGTGATGATGTTCCAGAGCCAAAACAAAAGAGAACAAAATGCAAAATGAAGTAATCTTTAGGGTTCTCTTATTTTGTATGATAGAACTTTCTTTTCATTTTTTGTTTTGACTTAACAAAATAAAACATCATTGCCATATCATAATGCACCAGGGGTCAAGACTTCCACCTTGAAGTTCCTAGTGATCATGATTCAAAGGGGTCGACAACACATGATACTTATGAAATTTGATTTTAAGAGTCAATGGTCAACATCATAAAAAGACAAGGCTTATGCCTTATAAAACTTCAATCATTTTATTTCTTATGTGGTCGACTATGGTATAGTCAATTTATACCTTTGCCTTTTTTTTGCAAACATAAATGATCTCAAGGATGCCTTATTATCATGCATGTGGTTGAGAGTCAAAGGTTCTCCCACTTTATACATGGTACATTACTTAATACCTTATATATTCCAAATGTACAGAAATATCAAAATAGGAATCATATGAGGATAAGGTAGGTTTGGCAAGGTGGTAGAATATCATATGTGGACTTGGTATGCATGCAAGATGGCAGGAACATGGTTAAGGTAATATTTGACAAGGAAGACAAGTGGTATTTTTGCAAGTTATGTAAATAAGGCAAGGTATGTTATTTTTTTCCTTAATGCATGTGGAGTGATAAGGAGTATTCTTTTGGTCTTAATGTTTTGAAATGCAATCTTTCTCTCATTTGACATTGTAAATGGAGTAATAAGGGTGATTTTTTGCCTTAGTGCATGTATATTGCAACTAGGACTTTTTTCTTGCATGGAGACATAAAGAGATTTTTTTTTCTCTTAAAGTCCTATTTTTGTTCAAATCATGCAATTTGTGCAAATTAGGCAAGTGTAGTTCGAGAGATAAGGTATTTGTTTTCTTTCATCCATCATGCATGTTTTTACAACTAAATCAATGTAAGCAAATAATAAAAGTAATATTCTACAAATTACTTTAATATTTTTCACAAGTTGTAAATTCATAGAAAACATATGCAAAATGTAACCAATAGTAAAGTAATTACCACTTAAATACTTTATTATTCACTCACATCAATCTTGCAAATGCAAAATCATGCAAAATAAATGAGTGGAGTTAGCCGAGACTATTTGGAGACTTTTTGCATGATTTGGGGAGCAATTTGAGGAGTTTTGGTCAAACTTCTTGGTCAAACATATGGAGAGCATCAACTTGGAGCTATTTTTGCTCAATTTGTGATAGTTTGGACCTTTATTTTTAGGGATTTCTTGTTTTTCTCATGGATCACTTTGGAGATTATTTTTAGAGAGGTAGTTAGCTACAATTGTATTTTTCATGCCTCTTGGAGAGAGCAAGCTATATATTGTAAAGCAAAACTTAGTTTTTCCTAGTTCTTACATTCTTTTCTCTTTTACAGTTTGAAATACAAGAGGTTTTGTAACTCATTTTTTGAGTTCTTGCCTTTTTGGCCTTTACACTTTGAGAGAGAAAGAGGGTTTTATAACTCAATTTTATAGATTTTATATAGATTACTGCAGGTTACAGGTTCCATTTTCTTGTCTTTTATGCGATGAAATTTAATTGTGTTTGAATATCAAAACCTTTAAAATTATTGTCTTATTCCTACTTGCAAGTGTTAAGCATAGTGACATCACAAGTCTTAGGTTGTGCTACTGAAGTTTGTTTTCCTTCATGTTGTGAAAAATCTCTTTTCCTTCATAAATAAGATAATTTCCAGCCTTCCTTAGAAACATTTTTGTGATTACATTGCCAAAAGTGGATTATGTGGATAGATTTCTGAGATCTATTGTGAGTCAGATTTGCAAGTTTTGCAACATAATTAGGTGCATCACTGCTTTTGCAGTTTCATTTTTTAGTGATTCAATTAGATCTTTTTTACCCTTTTCCTACTAAATTTATCATTTTATCAAGGGAACCAGCCCATGTTTTGAAGGATTGTAGAGGTTTCGCAGCTTTCCATAAGGGTGCCATCCTAATCGACAATAGTTTTTGGAATGCCCGGTGGGACTTTGAATTAATTTTTTAGTTCAAAAAGAACTTATTATTGCTACTGTTTTGGTATGCATGACAGGGTTTTCATCTTTTCAGAGGTAAAAACATCATACCTAGTGACTCAAATCTCTGATTTTCATATGTAGATCTAGTGAATAGCACATGAAGAAGGTCACATACTGAAGGATCAGGTGTTTTCTTTAGTATCAATAACCTTTGATGGTAAAAAATTGTCAAACACCCTGGCAACTCTAAGTAAATGGCTAGACTGTATCCTTTTGTTGCATTTAATAGGGGCAGCCCATTACAACTTGCCCAATGAGATGACATTCTAGCTGTAGCCCTCAAAGGACTCTCATATTTCACTGGAGAAGATCACACTACAGCTATTGAGCACATTCAGGATGTGGCAATGTTGTGTTTAGTACATAATGTTACCCAAGAAAATGTAGCAATCAGACTCTTGGCTACATCACTGAAAGGGAAAGCTTTGAAGTGGTTTCGAGGAATCACAATAGGCTCAATCATGTCATGGGATGAGCTAGGAGATGGATTGCATAAACATTTTGAGGACAAATCTAATCTTTTGTCTCTACTATAGCAGTTGAGCACCATCAAGAGGGTTTCACACAAACATATGTCTAATTTCAATTACTGCTTCTAGAGGACTTGGGATAGAATCCCCATGATGGTAAGGCCTACACCATCGCATGCCTTTTTATTCTATCTTAAAGCTTTAGATAGCGAAATATCTGTTATGATTCAAACTCTGGGTGGGTCTACCCTTCCCGATGCTTTTGAGATTGTTGTTAGAGAAAAAAATACCTTATTCTAGCAGGGAAAATAGCTCCAAGGCCTCCCTTACCCTTTTTTACACAAGTCCGGCCACTTGAGCCCATGGCAGTTCCCTTTTTTACTGTTGTCCCAGCTGTTCCAGCCATAGAACACTAGGCTGCTGCTCAAGAGACTGATGTTCCAGTCCAAACTTGAGAATTACAGAAGCTTAAAAGCATAATTGAGAGAATGACAAATGAGTTTGTTAGTTTCAAGAGGCAAATCAGTCAAGAACATAAGCTATACCAGGCCCAATATTAGTCTAATCAACCAAATAGGCTACCCTTCCAAACAGATCCACATGACCCAGGAAGAAATTATATCCCTGAGGTGGTTTTTATGAATTGGCAAAGCCCTGATTTTTGTGGTCTGAATTATCCCCAAGGCCAAGAGATGGGTTTTGAATGCAAACAGACTCCTTAGAAGATCAAAATCTCAAGTTTTAGAAGTTCTGACTTTGCTCAGGAGCTTGTCTACATTCAAGACCAGTCTATTTGTCCTTAATTTCAGCCATATCAGGAACCCAAACCAATTGAAATCATGAATGCCAGGCCAACAACCAAGAAATCAAATAGAGAACAAAAAGTTATTGTTGTTTGTCCTGCAGCCCCAACTGATTATGAACATAACGAATGTGTGAAGGAAGTTGATTCAAACTTGGTCTTGAACCCTATACATTTTGAATCATTTGAAAAAATTTCTATTGCTTTCTATAAGATGAATCAAAGAAGGATGCAGAAATTTGAGAGCAAAAGTCTTCAATCACAAAAGCAAGTTTCCCAAGTTCCAAGAGAGAATAAACTAGACAAAGAGGAGGATTCAGTTTCTTTGTTTGTCAACTGCCTTCTTTTGTTAAGCCAGATGAAGAGCTCATACCATAGGTAGAAATAATAGAACAATAGGTGGATGCAAGTAATTGTGATGGTTTGTTGGTTTACCAAGAATAGAGGGCGGACAATCTTGATAACATTGGGAGTTTGGAACTTGAATCAGATATTCTATTAGTTGTTCCTAAAAGCGTTAAAAAATATAATTGTTTTAATGAATTATTAGCTATCCTAATAGGAGAAGGTGATTTATTAACCATGGAGGAGGAATTGATATGGTAGGATATCATGCAGGATGAAAGTTCTAAACAACAGAGTGAGGAAACTCAAATAGTTTCATTACAGGATTATCATTTGGATGAAAGTGCATTTTCAGGTATTATAGAGGATTTTTGTTCTAATATTGGTCATGATCTGGTGCCATGTGAATCAACAGTATGGAATCAATAGGATCAGGCCAAAGAGGCAGGTCTTCCTTCATTCCAATTTTGTGAACTAACTTTTTCAAATCAGGTTAAAATTTCAAGTAAAAATAGGACAACAGATCTCAGTAAGGAAATCAGGAGTATTACCCAAAAATTCATCATTTCAAGAGGATGCCTAATCATAGATATAGCTATCAGAGAGCTAAATAAGGAAGTACAGATTGTTTTTGTACCCACAGAATAGATTTCAACCTCAAAACAATAGAATGAGATCATTTATTCACCTTATAACAATAGTGTCAATGATCATTTTCAGTTGGTGAGTGATTTTGTTTTCATCCTTCAGAGATTTTTACAACATTCAATAAGGTATGTCTTTATGAATCATATCATGTCAGTAGCAAATCAGCTAGCAGAGCATCCTTTCTTAACTAGAAAGGGAAGTTATTTCACAAAGCCAGTTAATGGATTTGTTTGACCGGCTTCAATAGCTGGTTAGTGTAGGGTAGGTTAGGATTTCTCCAATTCATTATTTCATTTTCTAAGAAGTGCAAATACACTTTTTTTTGGCCATGTCTTAAGCAGTCCAAAATAGTTTTAGTTTTAATTTTTTTGGTGTAGTGTTGTATTAGTTTGAGTTGCTGAAAGATTTTCAAAGTTTCAGGCAAAAAAAGACTCTATGCCCAATGGAATTGCAAGGATACTAGTTCTAATTAGTTTAGCAGGCAAACACTCCTGAGAGGTTGCTAGAAATGTTACTAAATTTTGTTCACACTAAATTTAGTTTGACCTAATTTGCAGTTGTTTCAGAAAGAGTAAAAGAAAATTTTTAAGTTATTACAATCAATAAACATTTGATGTCATCCAAGAAGAAACAATGATCAGTTGTCATGATAATCCAACAGTCCAATCAGGACTGTCAAACCATCATGACAAGTGAATTTTAAATGTCAAGAAATCAAACAGTCAATGAGAGACAGGTCATCTAAATTATTTTTATCTTTTAGAATTACTAGGCAATTTGATTATTCAAATGATCATAATTGAAAGCAATAAAGAAAGGTATTCATTTGAACTATTATTTCATATCATATTTGGAACATACATTCAAGTTTCAGTTACTCTATCCTATGCATTAATTGAAAAAGAAAAATTACATAAATCAATTGCATAAGGTAAATTAACTGATCATGTTTAAAAGAAATGTTTAAATGTGTCCCACACAAGCTGTGGGAGTGACTAGACTGAGCAATGAAGACATCTACAAGCTATAGATCTAATGATAAAAGGAAATGGAAAAGAACGTATATAATTATCAAATATCCATCATTGCATTTTGTTTGAAGGTTGATGCCTTGTTGATGACTAATCTTCATATCTTCATCTTCAGCTCCAGTCATGTCAGTGTACCTGCAAAACATTTGGGGAAAGCCCTGTTAGAAGCTCTAGATATTTAAGATTTTCATATGCTTTTATCAAACAGACATATCAACTTGCAAACATCATGTGTTTCATATGAAGGATTCAAATCAGACGTGCAATAAATCAGAACATCATGAGGAGGATCAATCAACTCCATAAGGTATGTTTTTATGCTAACTTGTTTGTTCACTATACAGGTATATGGAAAGTAATGTTGCTGATTTGAAGACATTAAAACATGTGGAGAAAATGTGGCTCCCACAAGAGTTGAGCCAAGCATGTTTCCCTTTTCTAATCATTTGAAAAAGGATATTAGAATAAAAGATAGGATGCATCATTTAAGATATAGCACACATCATAAAATCAACTTGCAGAATAGTGAGTCATCATGATAAAGATGAAAAGGAGCAATTGCTCCTATAAACTATGTTTACTTTGATGGCAGATTGATTAAATCATATCAGACATATTCAATTTGTCTCATTACAGATCACAAAGAAATTAGTGTTTCAGAATCAACTTACCAATATGCAGAATACAGAGATGCAGGTATGGAAAGGTACTTTTCTTTATTTATACTATCATTGAAATGCCTTACTGTTGTCATATTTCATGTTGAAGTCATCTAAATAGGTCAAACATTTTAAGATTAGACATTAAGAGGTCATGGAAACATACAAAATGTAATGGAGAATCTGACGAATGGATCTTTGTCATGGCTATCATAAGTAATTAGATAACAACATCATAAAGACAGACTTGTGATTAAGCAGAGTATCAATTGAAAAAAGAAAACACAACTATAGATTAGTGCGAACAAGTTATACAATGTTCATGGATCAAATGATACTATCAGATAATCAAGTGAAGGAGACAAGTACAAGTATGATCACGTGATTGCATATTACTATATGAGACAAGAGCATGTGCCAACCAAGTCCCATGTACAAGACATGAAGGAATATATAGCTACATGAATCATTTAAATGCAGAAAAGGATACTTGATATTAGGTATATGCCATATAGATGCATAGAAAGTAAAGTAAGAAGAATAAAGTTTCAAGTTTAGATAAGATCATATTTCATAAAGAGCTACAACCATGAAGTTTCAATACATTCTAAGTATTTATAATGTCATGAACAGTTACAGTCACAAAGTAGAAAAGAATGATCAAATTAAACTGTCTAAACAAGAGCTCACTCTTTGAAGATCTGTCAAACATGTATGATGTTTTTGAAATCATTGTTTCATGTTCTTGTATATATAGAAGAGAAACACAATTACAAGAAAATGTCTGGACTATGTTTGAAAAGGATTTTTGTTCTCACAGATGGTAAAACACTCATTGAATTTTTTATAGAACTTTGTAAAGAATGGAAGAAAATATCTTGTATTTTTCACATTTTTTGTATCTGTAAAGAGAATGAAATCAAGCCGTGACAAAAGAAATAATTTCTATGCAAAGAGAAGTGAAACCCTCTTCAGAATTTTGAAACCCTACTACCATTTTTGTCATTTGTAGAGTAAAAAGAATGCACAGTAATGTTATAGGATGTTGGCCATGACAGAAATAAGTATTTTTATACCAAGAAAGAGGAGAGAGAGCACAACAAGAAGCATGGTCGTGGCAAATAAAGCCTCTATGAAGTGAAAATGATTAAACTCTTATCATAAAATCAATAACCCTCAAAGTTTTGCATCTATAGTCAATAAAAAGCCATGCATAGTCATGGCTACAACAGAGAGTTCATTTTTTGCAAGAAAATGAGATACCCACTTCACCAAATCAAAGACCCATATCTTCTTTTTGTCATAGTAAAAAGAAATTATACAGAGGTAAGATGAATAAAGAAGAAATATAAAGCTCACCTCATTGTTTACATAAGAAAGAAGACACTGTCCGCGACCTTATTTTTGTATCAAAACATCATGATACAGGTTACAAGTTGTAAGAAAAACATAGAGAAACAAAAGATTTGTCAAGAAAAAACAATGTATGCACAGGCTCATAGCCATGACCATTTGATGGAAGAAAAACTATAGAAAGAAGTAATAATGCCAGTCAAAATCTTGTATACCACACTCACCTTGTTCCAAGCTTGATTTTGACACAAAAATGCAAAGGATTCAACCACCAAAGTTCAAGAAAATGAAGGAGAAAACTAGAGTCTCAAACCCTAAGTTGGTCGAGTGATAATGTCACAAAGCCGAAACAAAAGAGAACAAAATTCAAAATGAAGTAATCTTTAGGGTTCCCTTGTTTTGTTCAATAGAACCTTGTTTTCATTTTTTGTTTTGACTTGTTGAGTTGTTTGTAGCTTCGATCATATAACATATTTATTATGATCATAATAAATATGAATATATAAGTAATATTTAATATTACTTATATATTCATATTTATTATGATCATAATAAATATGTTATATGATTACTTATATATTCATACTTAATATATAAGGTATGTTAAAATAAATATGAATTTAGTATGATCGAATGATGTATTACCAAAGTATAAACACTGACTACAATTCAAATGGTGATTAGCAATTGCTAAAGCAATGGAAAGGTGACGAAGACACACCTGTGATAGGTGTGACTCTTTGAGGAGTCACGTCTATCACAGATGTGACTCCTACCGTCACTCATATATATATCAACATCTTTGCCCTAAAATACCACATACAAAAAGACACAAAAATCGGAAGTGTATGAGAAGTGGAAATTGCATCTGCAAAATAAAAGAAAGTAAAAATTAAGTCTAAAATACAAATATCCAACATTCAGAAGTTATCCAAGTTAGAGATCATAAGTTCAATTTAAATTTATCATGGTATCAAGAGCAATGTTACGATCCAGATTTGCTGAAGTTGTAGTAGATCATTACTACCTTACACCCGCAACATTGAGCGCCCAGACTAGTTTGTTTGAAGAACATTAGAAGGATGCAAGAATGAAAAGTGAACACATGGAGAAGTTCAAAGGTGCTGGTACCTCCCCTACAGTTGGAGCAAAGAGACTACACGAGGAGGAAATGCCCAGGCCGGGCCCTAGCGACAAGATCGTTGTCCAGACAATAATCCCTGCAGAGAAGAAGGTTACCCCTTCCATTTTGCCAATGCTGGATCCTAAAGTATTGGAAGTAGGGAACAAAGAGTTTGAGTTTCACCTCCAGGAATCAGGGAAGCTTGGTCATAGATTCTATCATGATCAACTCGCTACTAAACCAACGTATATTGAACTGGACCTTCAAGGTAGTCAAAACATTAGGTATGCCTTTCGCAAAGGTGGATATCAAGGTGAAGAAAGGTTCAACATGGTGGTTGTACCAACAAGTACCAATAGGAGGTTCAATCCATCTTACTTGCCTCTTTCGGAGACAAACTTCACTCAAGAAGGTGTTGTTCTACATAACTTGTTCATTGATGGACTCGCTTCAATAACAGAAAATAAGATAGCTGATCTCACTCCGATAGGCGATGATAATTATGGAATGATGATGCAAAATTTGCCCCCGACATTACCTTGAGCTCTTTTAGAGCCTACTGTAAGGAACCAGAGACAATGTGGCTACCTTAGAAGTTTAAGTTTTGAACTAGCTTAAATTTTGAAGACAATGGTGCATCGATAAAGTACAGAATGTTGATATTATTAAACAATATTTTGGCTTAAGTATGAGAGAGTTTGAATCTCAACATGGCATGCTTAAATTCATGGGTCCCTGTGAATGTGAAGTATTTGTTAACCAAATTAGGAACAAGGTCTAACATGTGGGCCCTAGTCCAGGCGGTGAAGAATTCACATAATCCATTTCTAGTGGGCATCTGAGATATTAATACTTTATAAAGGAATTAAGTTTTGATTGCCATCCTAGAAAATATATCATTCAAGAGAAGTTTGATTAAGGAGAAATCATGGATCACAAGTTTATGAAGGAGCTCCAACAAGCTCTTCTTTCTATTTTTTCTTCACATCATTGTATTTCTTGATGAAGAGATGGAGAGAGAAGATAGGTGCTTCAACCCCTCTCCATGTCATCACCTTTGGGGAGCTTGTGGCCATTGTGGCCCAACTGGCTTCATTTATATATTTTCTAGGATTCTTTGGCATTGATTATGTCCAAAACTTCATCAGCGGCAATGATGGCTCCTGCGATGATTTTGTTAAGATGGAAGATTTGAACACCCCTCCAACAACCTGTGGGATGGTAGCCAAAGAAGAAATTGTTGTTAAGAAACCTGAGGTCTAGCTTAGGAAATTGCCCTTGGTGACAATGAGGATGGAGACGTTGCAGCTATTGTATGTAATGGCACTGTAGCCTCCTATTCTCTTGAATCCTCCCTTGGGGACTGCAAGAGAGTTACTTCTATGAGGAGGAGAGCCTTGGAGCTCATGACTGGGAGATCACTTGATGGGATACCCTTGGGGGGATTTGATTATGAGTCCATTCTTGGGTAGTGCTGTGAGATGCATGTGGGTTATGTACAAGTCCCTGTGGGTGTAGCAAGGCCTTTACTAGTCAATGGGTTTGAGTACATGGTGCATTTCGTGTGGGAGGAAAGTGAGCAAGGCACGCGCTGCCTCAACCTCAAGAAGCCCATTTCCTCCCTCACACTCAACATTGCATGCAGAATGTTTGTAGGAAGATGTTACTCTGACCATGAACTAAGCGGAGGGTAGGGATTTTCACAGAGGGTGACTGAGATTTTTAGCTGTCGAGATTGTTTGTTTTGGGAGACTTCGTTCCCTCTCTTGCCTTTCTCGATTAGCGAGGCCACTGCAGTTGCATGTAGGCTGTTCAGAAATTATTTGATGCATTCATTGAGAAGCTCATCGATGAGCACATTGAATGGAGAATGGCAGAAAACTTAGAAGGATCCAAGCTCTAAAGTTGATCAGTTTCTTCAAAGAGGAGGAATTAACATTCAGAGGGAGTCTAAAAAACCAACAGAGGCAACCTTGGACAAGGAGGTTAGGAGGTTGATGCTAGTACTTGGAGCTTTAGAGGGAGTCACATTATCATGAAGATTCCTTGTTAGTGCATTTTTCTCTGAGATGGAGAAATTTGAGGTGAAAGCCCTTGTTAATGCATTTTTCTCTGAGACAGAGAAATTTGAGGTGAAAGACATTGTCCATCTCTGAGACAGAGATTTGGTTCTTTCCACCCTCTGGGAGTAGCCATGGTGGATGTCATGTGGAGAGACTCCATGACAACATCATGTTGAGAGACTCTGTGATGAATTCTTTGTATCTGTGTTTTTCCACACATGGGAGTAGCCATTGTGGACATCATGTTGAGAGACTGCGTGATGATTCTCTTGTACTTGTGTTTATCCACCCTCTGGGAGTAGCCATGGTGGACGTCATGTTGAGAGACTCCATGACGACATCACGTTGAGTGACTCTGTGATGGGCACTTGTGCACATGTTTCTTTCCACTCATGGGAGTAGCCATGGTGGACCTCATGTTGAGTGACTCCATGATGATATCATGTTGAGAGACTTTGTGATAAATTTTTCTCACTAATGGGTGTAGCCATTGTGGGTGTCATGTTGAGAGACTCCATGACATGGATATCTGGAAGGATACCTCCCTAGCTAAGAAGGAGTGTTAATGTTTGTAGCTTAGGGAGGTTACAAATTTCATGGCTAAATGGTTCTAGCGCTAGAGAAAATAATACATCCATTGGCCAACTTCCTCCTTATGCACTCCAATAACATTAGTTAATGATAATAACTATTATTGATTATGGAAAACTGATTTGGGAAAGCAATCGGTCAAATAAACTAAAGATAAACAAATCAATTCCATGAAATGGTGCCTTTTGAAAGGGTAGTGGCTAATGGTAAGAAAGCAACCCTTCAAGGCACATAAGGACTCAGTGGAGACTTTGCTATACCTGCTTGGGTAAGAGGGAGTGTTGATGTTTTGGTAGCTTCAGGAGGTAAGCTTAAAGTCAAGTCAGCCAAGAAGAACAAATAGGCCAACCTCCGTTTGTGAATAGTCACCTCTCCTTGGAGGATCACGTCTCTTGGGTGAAGAGGCATTTGAGGAGATATAAAAAGGAGATGGAAAGGAAGTTAATATCAAGTTAAGGCATTTGGGTGAAGAGGACCCCTTTGTATTTTTCCCTAAGGCACACCCCTTGCATACCCCTGAATTACATTGTTTGAGTTTTGGTAACACTGTAACTAGTCTTTCCATGGAAGATAGGGCACGAAAATTTAGGTGTCCTAGTCTTCTATGCCATATTTCATTAGAGTCTACAATTTCATGAATTAGGACTAGATTTGGTTCTGTACATAACTCGTACAAGTACCCTTGTCTATGACCTATGGTTTTGGCTTTCTTAATAGTAGAATTCTTTGGCCATGCCAATACTTTTCTATCCATAAAGGTCACCCTATATCCATTATCTTCAAGTGTAGATATGGAGACTAGATTTTTTTTTATGCCTGGGGCAAACAATGCTCCAGTAAGTTGGATGGAGATGCCAGTCTTTAATTTGAGGGTGCATGTGCCAACACCCTTGACTGGATGTATAGAGTTATCTCAAATTATTACTTCTTCGTCAGTCTCTTCTACCATGGTGTCTAGTAGTTCCCTGAACCCTGTGATGTGTCTTGATGAATCACTATCTATAACCCAGGTGTTGGATTTATTTGTTACTTGGTTTGAAAGTGCAGAGTAAAATACATATTTCTCGGATTCATGCTCCTTTATTTTGGCATAAGATACTTGTTGCTTGGTTCTGTCAGGACATCTAACTACATAGTGTCTATATTGGTTGCATCTGAAATGTAAGATTCTAATTGATTTGTAATAATATATTAAAGATGTTTAATGTGTAAACTTCTTGTGTCATATGTGTGACTCTATGACATTATGGGCCTACCCATTCTATGTTTATTTCTAAAAAGTGATGATTTTTGGATAATCTACACTTGTACCTAACATTATAAGGTGACGATCTTATAATGTTCATTAGACTAATATCATGTGACTTGATATTTGTATGAATCACGGAGTTATCATGATTAAGTTATGGTAGACATTATGTGACTTAATGTCAGTGCACATACCATAACTAGGATATATAAGGAGAATGTAATGTTCTCAATTATAGTATATCCTTTAGTATCACGAGGTAGGTGATGCTACGTATCATGAGATAGGTGATACTATATATCATGAGTTATGTGATATTAAATTACTTTGAGTAGTTCATTACAGATCAGATAATTGATAATCACAAAGATTATTATGATATTGTTATCTTCTCGAGCTAAGAGGGAGTGTTGAGTTGTTTGTAGCTTCAATCAGATAATGTATTTATTATGATCATAATAAATATGAATATATAAGTAATATTAAATATTACTTATATATTCATACTTAATACATAAGGTATGTTAAAATAAATATGAATTTAGTATGATCGAATGATGTAATACCAAAGTATAAACATTGACTACAATTCAAACGGTGATTAGCAATTGCTAAAGCAATGGAAAGGTGACAAAGTCACACCTGTGATAGGAGTGACTCTTTGAGGAGTCACGTCTATCACAGATGTGACTCCTATCATCACTCATATATATATCAACGTCTTTGCCCTACAATACCACGGATAAAAAGACACAGAAATTAGAAGTGTATGAGAAGTGGAAATTGCATCTACAAAATAAAAGAAAGTAATAAATTAAGTCTAAAATACAAATATCCAACATTCAGAAGTTATCCAAGTTAGAGATCATAAGTTCAATTTCAATTTGACATGACTTAAAAAAATAAAACATCATTACCTTATCTGAATGCACCAGCGGTCAAGACTTCAACCTTGAAGTTCCTAGTGATCATGATTCAAAGGGACCGACAACACTGAAGAGACCTAATGTCTCAATTTACTGCTTGGACCTCATTAATTTAATCATTGGTTTTGCTCATATCACGTTCTTCGTTCTTATCAGGTTGACTAGACACTATCGTCATATCCATGAATGTGTTTCACCAATGATAGTGACCATCAGGATGACGTTCACTATCGGTAGGTGTTCAAAGTCTTACACCAATCTGCAAGGTCTCATCGAGAGTAGTATGCTATCAACTAGCCTTTCACTATCGGCAAGAGTGAGAAGCCTGTGGCTGATAGGCATGGTTTCACTGATGACTTATGTCTATCAGCATAAGGTTGGCCATCGGTCGAGATCTTGGTAGTCGCTCCAATGCGAATGGTCACCCCGATGGAGGTTGGCAAAGCATTGGGCATCAGCATGAGAACCTTCATTGCCACAGTCTAAAGTTTTTGGGCTGATGGCAGAGGTCACTTCGATGAAGGGTGGTGAGCTTGGGGATCATGGAGACTATGTGTTATCGGTGAAGGAAGCAATCTGATCACCAATGGAGTGGCTTAGGCCGATGGGTCTTTGGTTTGGTATCATCGGCAACAAAATTACCGGAGATAGTATAATCGAGTTGTTGGCCATATAAACTGTAGAGAAGACTGCGACCTGGTGCATGTGGGACTAATCATCTCACTAGAATGTGAACTGTCAGAAGGCAGTTACGAGATGGTTGTGACAGCACTGCTGAGTTAGTTGAAACGAGCAGTTAGGATAGAAGTAAAAATGGTTTCTTGCTCTTGAAGAATGTGGTTTTTATATAGATTTGGTGAGCTCGTCATGATTCTATGAAACTATTCAAATTATACAATTTATTCTATAGATGTGAAGATGAAATAAACAGCTTTGTATAATTGTTATAGTAATGATACCTAAAAATTAGAGTTGGGGGATCTTTATTGTATATTTAGTTTTACTGTAATAAAGATTGTTCTATTGTGGTGGTGGGTTTTTTACCCGAAAGGGTTTTCGCACGTAATACTGGAGTTTGTGTTGTCTTTTTTTGTCTATTCTATTTTTCTAGTGTATTCATCTGTTGCGTTTGTTTTGAAAGTTACCTGGTTGAATTATCCCCTTAGAATTAACATTAGGGAAGCTGTATTACGCGCCTCTGCTTTCCTTAGAAGTGGTATCAGAGCCTAACCCCTTGTGTTATCCTTGTTGGTAGGTTGGGTTTTTTGTGTTAGTTCAGAAAGTGGGAGTTCTGTAGAGGTCTTTTCTGTTAAATAAGATGGCAAGTACATCAGGGAAAATAGACATTGAAAAGTTCAATGGCACAAACTTTGAGTTGTGGAAGATTAAGGATGAAGATTTCCTGGTCGATACAGATTTTTGGATTGCTATGTCTAGGGTTAAACCTACAAGCATGAAACAAGAAGATTGGGACGACCTAGCTGACAGAAAAGCCAGAGGATTGATAAGATTAAGTCTTGTGGATTCTGTTCTATTGAACATCCATGAAGAGAAGTCAGCCAAAGATTTGTGGAAGAAGTTGGGAGATATTTACCAGGGCAAGTCCTTGTTTAATAAACTATTCCTCAGAAAAAAGTTGTATTCTCTGAAGATGGATGAAGGTGCATCTATAGTAGACCATCTGAACACATTTAATCTGATTGTTGCACAGTTGATGTAAAAATAGAAGAGGAAGACCGTTGTATGCTTGTTTTGTGTTCCTTACCTGACTCATGGGATCATCTTGTGATGGCTATTGGAAGTACAACAACCATGTTTACAACTAAAGCAGTTGTTACCTCTTTGTTATCTGAAGAGATGCAGAGGAAATCTTCTGAGACAGCCAAAGAGGCCCTATCTATTTGAGGTAGATCAAAGGAAAAAGGCAATAAGAAGGACAAGAAGTCAAAGTCTAAGTCAGAGGGGAGATCGAAATCTCCTGGCACTAAGTCCAAGCTGAAGTGCTAGAATTGTGGGTAGAAAGGACACATCAGAAGAGACTGCAAAGAGGAGAAAAAGAAGAAGAAGAAGAACTCTTCTGACAACAATTCTTCTCAAAGTGATGCTGATGCTTTGATTGCTGCCTTAGCAACACCTGCATCTGAAGATATATGGTTGGTGGATTCAGGAGCATCTTTTCATATGACATCTCACAAAGAATGGTTCACTAAGTATGAACCGTATGCTGGTGGGAATGTGTTCCTGGCAAGTGATTCGACACTGGAAATTGTTGGCCGAGGAAGAGTCAGAATCTAGTTCCCAGATGGTAGAATAAAGGGAATGAATGGAGTTCTACACATACCAGGCTGGCTCGAAATTTAGTTTCTATTAGTAAGCTTAATGATGTTGGTGTGCAAGTTAATTTTGTGAATGGTGGCTGTAAAATGACTGGAGGGTCTATTGGATTGGCAAAGGGTGAACGCATTGGAACTCTGTATAGGTTAGATGCTAAACCAGTGTGCTATAATAGTGTCTCTGTAAAATCTGAAAAAGATACTATTGTAACACATGATGCGAACTCTATGGAAGTTAAACTTCATGCAGAGAAAACAATGCTCTGGCATCATAGACTTGGTTACATAGGTGAAAAAGGTTTAAAAACCTTGAAGAACAAAACCCTAGTAGATGGGCTGATTGATTGTAATCTGGAGTTCGATTTCTGTGAACATTGTATATATGGAAAATAGAACCGTGTTTCTTTTTACTCTAGTTCTCATAAATCTTACGGTGTTTTGGACTATGTACATTTTGATGTTTTTGGTCCAGTTGATGTTCCTTCTCTATCTAAATCAAGATACTACATATCATTTATTGAAGATTATTCAAGGAGGGCATTTGTATATTTTTTGAAAAATAAATCAGAAGTGTTTAGTTGGTTTAAAGAATTTAAAACTCTTGTGGAAAACCAAACTAGTAGAAAAATAAAATGCTTGAGAACAGATAATGGTGGTGAATATTGCAATGCAGATTTTGATAAGTATTGTGTAGATCATGGTATAAAAAGGCATAAGACTACACCTTATACTCTACGGCAAAATGGAGTTGCTGAAAAGTTAAATCAGCCACTGATGGAGAAAGCAAGAAGTATGTTGAGTTATACTAGTCTTGAACAAAGGTTTTGGGCTAAGGCAATTGCTACAGCTTGTTACTTGCTGAATCATTCTCCTACTTCGACATTGGTTGATAAGACGCCTATGGAAGCATGGTCTAGAAAGAAACCTTCTTTAAGACATCTTCATGTCTTTGGCTATGAGGTATATGCTCATATTCCTGAGGCTAAAAGGTCTAAGTTGGATTACAAAGTAGTCAAATGTATCTTTATTGGCTATGGAGTCAGTGTTAAAGGGTACAAGCTTTGGAATCTTGAAACTAAAAAAATAATTTATTGTTCCTCAGCCGGAGAAGATAGAAGAAAAGAAAGAAAAAAGAGTTGTTACTATTCCTCTGACCCCTATAAAAGAGGAACAACAAGCACCAAGTGTAGATGATTCAGATGAGAGTTCTAGTAGCTTCGAAGATTCTGATCCAAAGCAAGAACCTGAACCTGCACCTTAGCCATTGAGGAGGTCTACATGTGAAAGGAGACAACCAGATAGGTATTGATTTTCAGTACTTGATTCAAGTTGTGCCTATGCTTTACTTACTGATACTGATGAACCTAGGATTGTGAAAGAAGCTATTAGTTTATCTAAATCAGATTCTTGGTTGGAAGCCATGGATAATGAAATGTCATCATTGGAAAAAAATGGAACCTAGGATCTTGTGCCCTTGCCTGAAGGTAGAAAACCTATGGGCTGTAAGTGGGTATTTAAAAAGAAATATGGTCCAGATGGTAGTATTGATAAGTACAAGGCAAGACTGGTTGCTAAGGGGTATTCCCAAAAGGAAGGTGTTGATTATAGAGAAATCTTTTCTCCTGTAGCTAGGCTGATGTCCATTAGATTTCTGTTGTCACTTGCAGCAGCATATGATTTTGAAATTGAGCAGATGGATGTGATAACAACATTTCTTCATGGAAATCTTGAAGAAGAAATTTATATGTCCTAGCCAGAGCATTTTGTGGAAAAAGGTAAAGAACATCTGGTATGTAAACTTTAAAAGTCTCTTTATGGTTTGAAGCAATCTCCCAGAATGTGGTATCAAAAATTTGATACGTATGTTCTATCTTTAGGATATGTGATCTAAATCTGATCACTGTGTTTATTATAAAACTGATGGTGATCGAATTCTTATAATTACACTGTATGTGGATGACATGTTATTCATTGGCAATGGTAAGGGGATGATCTCAGATTTAAAAGCTCAGTTGTCCTTGAAATTTGAAATGAAGAATCTGGGGGCAACAAAGTACATTCTGGGAATGGAAATCAAAAGGGATAGATCTAAGAGAAAGATTTGGCTTAGCTAGAGCAAGTATATTACCAATGTTCTTGATAAGTTCAATATGTTTGATTCTAAATAGTTAGTTGTTCCAGTTTTGCAGGGAATGAAATTATCTATTGAAGATTGTCCAAAATCTTTGAATGAAATTGACGACATGCAGAGAGTTCCTTATGCAAGTGTTGTTGGTAGTTTAATATATGCAATGGTCTGTACCAGACCAGACATTGCCCAAGCAGTGGGAGTTTTGAGCCATTTTATGGTGAATCTAGGCAGATCACATTGGGATGCTGTGAAAAGAGTTATGAGGTATTTGAAGGGAACTTCTGATTATGCTATTTACTATCATGGAAACTAATTTGGATCTCAGAGATCTATTAGCATTCAAGGATATTTTGATTCTGATTGGGCAGGGGATATTGACAGTAGAAGATCCACCAATGGATATGTATTCACGTTAAATGGTGGTGCTATCAGTTGGATGAGCAAGTGGCAGGCTGTAGTCGCTTTGTCCACAATAGAGGCAGAGTACATGGAAGCTACTCGTGCATGCCAAGAAGCCATTTGGTTGAAGAGGTTGTGTTCTAATGTTGGTTTTAATGCAGGGCAAATACAAATTCACTGTGACAGTCAAAGTGCTATATGTTTGGTAAAGAATCCTACATTTCATGCTAGGAAAAACATATTGATGTCGAATATCACTTTGTTCGTGATATGGTGGAAGACAGGAAGCTGAAGCTGGAAAAGGTTGACACTTTGGAAAATGTCACTGATGCCTTAACTAAACCTATGAGTATGGCTAAGTTCAAATGGTGTTCAGATGGAATGGGTCTTCAAGCCCATAATTCTCTATAACTGAGAGAGGATTAAGAGGTAGCAGTAATCTCTTCGACAAGTGGGAGATTGAAGAGACCTAATGTCTCAATTTACTACTTGGACCTCATTAATTTAATCGCTGGTTTTGCTCATATCATGTTCTTCATTCTCATCAGGTTAACTAGACACTATCGGCATATCCATGAATGTGTTTCACCGATGATAGTGACCATCAGGATGACGTTCACTATCGGCGGGCGTTCGAAGTCTTACATTGATCTGCAAGGTCTCATCGAGAGTAGTATGCTATCGGCTAGCCTTTCACTACTGGTGAGAGTGAGAAGCCTGTGGCTGATATGCATGGTTTCATCGATGACTTATGTCTATTGGCATAAGGTTGGCCATCGGCTGAGATCTTGGTAGTCACTCCGATGTGAATGGTCACCCCGATGGAGGTTGGTGAAGCATTAGGCATTGGCATGAGAACCTTCATCAACACTGTCTAAAGTGTTTGGGCCGATGGCAGAGGTCACTTCGATGAAGGGCGGTGAACTTTGGGGATTGTGGAGACTATGTGTTATCGGTGAAGGAAGCAATCCGATCACCAATGGAGCAGCTTAGGCTGATGGGTCTTTGGTTTGGTATCATCAGCAACAAAATTGCCAATGATAGTATAATTGAGTTGTTGGCCATATAAATTGCGGAGAAGTCTGCGACCTGGTGCATGTGGGACTAATCATCTCACTAGAATGTGAACTATCAGAAGGCAGTTACGAGATGGTTGTGATAGTGCTGCTGAGTCAGTTGAAATGAGCAGTTAGGGCAGAAGTAAAAATGGTTTCTTGCTCTTGAAGACTGTGGTTTTTATACAGATTTGGTGAGCTCGTCATGATTCTATGAAACTATTCAAATTATACAGTTTATTCTGTAGATGTGCAGATGAAATAAACAGCTTTGTATAATTGTTATAGTACCGATACCTAAACATTAGAGCTGGGGGATCTTTATTGTATATTCAGTTTTACTGTAATAAAGATTGTTCTATTGTGGTGATGGGTTTTTTACCCGAAAGGGTTTTCCCACATAATACTGAAGTTCGTGTTGTCTTTTTTTGTCTATTCTATTTTTCTAGTGTATTCATCTGTTGCATTTGTTTTGAAAGTTACCTGGTTGAATTATCCCCTTAGAATTAACATTAGAGAAGCTGTATTCCACACGTCTGCTTTCCTTACAAACACATGATACTTATGCATTTGATTTTAGGAGTCAATGGTCAACATCATAAAAAGACAAGGCTTAAGCCTTATAAAACTTAAATCATTTTATTTCCTATGTGGTCGACTATGGTATGGTCGATCTATGCCTTTGCGTTTTTTGCAAACATGAATGATCTCAAGGATGCCTTATTATCATGCATGTGGTCGAGAGTCAAAGATTCTCCCACTTA
Organism: Cunninghamia lanceolata; assembly: GCA_027924645.1. NCBI lineage: Eukaryota > Viridiplantae > Streptophyta > Pinopsida > Cupressales > Cupressaceae > Cunninghamia > Cunninghamia lanceolata. The sequence continues at coordinate 2,780,558 of BSBN01000029.1, read as the reverse complement.
ATACATGGTGCATTACTTAATACCTTATATATTCCAAATGCATAGAAAGATCAAAACAAGAATCATATGAGGATAAGGTAGGTTTTGCAAGGTGGCGGAACATCATATGAGGACTTAGTATGCATGCAAGATGGAAGTAGCATGGTTAAGGTAAGATTTGACAAGGAAGACAAGTAGTATTTTTGTAAGGTATGTAAATAAGGCAAGGTATGTTATTTTTTCCTTAATGCATGTGGAGTGATAAGGAGTATTCTTTTGGTCTTAATGTTTTGAAATGCAATCTTTCTCTCATTTGACATTGTAAATGGAGTAATAAGGGTGATTTTTTACCTTAGTGCATGTATCATGCAACTAGGAGTTTTTTCTTGCATGGAGACATAAAGAGATTTTTGTTTTCTCTGAAAGTCCTATTTTTGCTCAAATCATGCAATTTGTGCAAATTAGGCAAGTGTAATTGGAGAGATAAGGTATTTATTTTCTTTCATCCATCATGCAGGTTTTTACAACTAAAACAATGTAAGCAAATAATAAAAGTAATATTCTACAAATTACTTTATTATCTTTCACAAGTTGTAAATTCATAGAAAATATTAGCAAAATGTAACCAATAGTAAAGTAATTACCACTTAAATTACTTTATTATTCACTCACATCAATCTTGTCCATGCAAAATCATGTAAAATAGATAAGTTGAGTTTGCTGAGGCTATTTGGAGACTTTTTGCATGATTTGGGGAGTGATTTGAGGAGTTTTGGTCAAACTCCTTTGTCAAACATATGGAGAGGATCAACTTGGAGCTATTTTTGCTCAATTTGTGACAGTTTGAACCCTTATTTTTAGGGATTTCTTGGTTTGCTTGTGGATCACTTTGGAGATTATTTTTAGAGAGGTAGTTAGCTACAGTTGTATTTTCATGCCTCTTGGAGAGGGAAAGCTATATATTGTAAAGCAAAACTTAGTTTTTGCTAGTTCTTACATTCTTTTCACTTTTACACTTTGAAAGACAAGAAGTTTTGTAACTAATTTTTTGAGTTCTTGCCTTTTTGCTCTTTATACTTTGAGAGAGAAAGAGGGTTTTGTAACTCAATTTTATAGATTTTATAGAGATTACAGCTGGTTACAGGTTCCATTTTCTTGTCTTTTATGCAATATTTTCATCTATTTTTCATTGGAATCAAGTGTTTGCCTTTCCATTTAATGCTACTTGTATGGGTGATTTGATAAAATTTTATTGTGTTTAAATTACAAAACCTTTAAAATTATTGCCTCATTCGTACTTGCAAGTGTTAAGCATAGTGATATCATAGGTCTTAGGTTGTGCTACTGAAGTCTGTTTTCCTTCATATTGTGAAAAATCCTTTTTCCTTCATAAATAAGATATTTTCTAGTCTTCCTTAGAAACATTTTTGTGATTACATTGTTAAAAGTGGATTGTGTTGATAGATTTTTGAGATCTATTGTGAGTTAGATTTGCAAGTTTTCCATCATAATTAGGTGCATCATCACTTTTGCAGTTTCATTTTTTAGTGATTCCATTAGATTTTTTTTACCCTTTTCCTACAAATTTATCATTTTATCAAGGGAACCAGCCCATTTGGAGGTTCAAGCTTGCCATAGGTCACCCACAACCTGAGTTTGATCCCATGTTTTGAAGGATTGCAGAGTTTTCATAGCTTTGCATAAAGGTGCAATCCTAATCAATGACAATATGCATGGGTGGCTTTGGGGCTATCTTTCTTGCCTGAATCAAACAATTTTCTACTCTTATGGCCATATCATAACCACCTGGTAAGACCATACCACCCATGGACTGAATCATGACAACAATATCTAGATTCAAGGACCTTAGGTAGTAGATAAATGTTATGTTTGGAGAGGGTTTCATTAACAAAGGAATCCTATCCCATGTCTTCTGAAATCTGTAATTCAAATCCACCATGTATTTATGTGGAGTTCTCTTAATAGTAGCTAATTGTTCTATAAGTGACAAGTGGTCACTTCTATCTTCAAAGTGTTGGCACAATTTAGTGCCCAAATCATCCTAGTTGTGCATAGAATTACGTTGGAGACTTCTCTACTACTGCAAGGCCTTACCCTTGAAAGAAGAAGTCAGCAATCTCACCGCCACATTGTCAGTAGTGACATGGTGAACTGAACAAACACTAGAAACATCCTGTATGTGCTCAGCAAGGGTGGTAGAGTTCTCACCGTTGAAAAATGGTATAGCCTTTAAGGCTGATGTGGCGATGTCATCATATTGTGCTAGGTCTAAAGAGCTATCCCCATGAAATGCAACAAATGGAAAATTTCTTGACATGTTAGGTATATTCAAATTAATGATTATAGGTATATGTAGGGTTCTAACTGAATGTTGAGACCTAACTTGAAAATTTAAAGGAGGAGTAGACAGATCTCTTGAATGATCTGAATTATTGCTTCTACTTGTCCTTATAGGAGATCTAGAGAGTCTGGTTCTTTGGGTATCACCAAAAGAGCGTTGTATGAATTGGAAGTTACCTCTAGAAGAAGACCTTGTCTGCACTCTAGGCATGAAATGTTGAATTGCTATGTAGGAACTGGATCAATAGAGTCGCTAGGTGGTTGTTGAATGCTTTCACAACAACAATGTAGACTAAGAGTGACACCAAAATCCTTAGTCTGGCTCTCACTCAGAGTAGAGTGGTCTCACCAGGCGTGCTAGAAATTGTTATTACATAGAATTGCACCCATCTTGGAGAGAGTCCAAGCATTCTAATGACACAATGGGAATGATCTCAAGGTGTGGGACCTTACAAGTTGAGATTAGACCTCCACAGAAGGCTAGTTCCTCATTCTAAGCGTAATGCTTAAAGAAATTATCTAGAAACCTAGTGCTAATTCTTTGTAGGGGAAAGGGTTAGGAAGAAACTGAATAGAAAAGAGGTGATGCACCAGATTTAATAAGCATCATTAACCCTAAATAGACACAATAATGATCTCAACTCACAAAGTAGATTCACACAGACTTATAGGACTGATTGAGGCTTTGGTATGAAGTCCTAATGTATAAAGGAGTCATCTTACATAATAGATTATAGATTCAAGTCAAACACAGAAATCAAAACACAAGAGAGGCAAGAATTATGAATATACTGATCATGAAGTTCAGAAACCATTACAATACAAAATAACCAGTAGTAGAAAAAGACACAATATAGCTAATTACACTCATTGGTGGATTAAATAGAATACAAACATAGGCCAAGCTTCAGGCACAATGAGTCAGATTATGATAATCCTGCAATTACACTAAGAGGTCTAACTCCAAGAAATTTGGCAGTCTAATAGCCCAGAAAATTACTAACTCCTGTTTAATAATGAGATTACAATGCTTTATATCAAGTCCTTGTGCAGGGAATGTTGAAGCAGATGCATGGGATCCAAGGTCACCAATGCCACCATAAATGTAGAACCAGGATGTAACGTCAAAGAGGATAGAGGCCATGCCTCTGGTAGACCTGCAACACTTGAAATGGTTGCCCATCCACAAGATAGGATAGAGCATTGAAGATGAAAGCCCAAAATTTATCACCAACCATAGGAAGATCTTCCAGCTAGCCACAAGAGTCGCTTTGCATTGAAGAACCATGCCATCTTTCTAAATTTCATCTGCAGATCTCACCAACTTGAATCAATGCGAAATATCTACATCTGCAACACTTCAAGTCAGTCGCTAAGATGTCTTGTTGGCTGAACCTACATATGTTTCCTCAGCCAACACTATCCTAATATCCAGTTATGCACATCCGGAATGTGATATTTGGATCATATTTTGAAAGTGAGAATATCCCCCCCCCCAAAAAAAAAGTTCACCAAATGAAAGAGGGGGAAATTCTAAGCACTTTTGCCTTTTGGATCATGTAGAAATTCCTTAGGACGAGGGAGATATCCATAGTCAAAGCTATAGTCAACCAACATCTGGATATCCACGTGTCATCATCTCGCAGCCACGCAGAAGGAATGTGATGTCAGCTTTAGCAGTCCACAGGCATACAATATCCAAATATATACCCGTCAAATTTACCTTCACAGCATGGAGAAACTGTCATCTGCATGGATATTAACCTTTAATATCCCGGCACTAACCTAAGATCTGGATGCCTCTTGAATAACCTGATGATGCAATCAATATAAGAACTTCTTTGAAAGGGGAATCTAGATGACATCATTGGTATATTAGCACTGGGGGTGATATATCGGAGGTAGACTGTCTAGATGATGTCATTGTTATATGTGCTTTTTTAGAGACAAGATCCAGATGACATCATCAAGACATTCGCAAGGGTCATGGATATTAACTTAGGATCTGAATATTCATAAATATCTAGATGAAGTCAATCTCATATTCACAAGGGTCTGCACATTCTTAAAAGGCCTGGATATTAGTTAAGACCTAGATGTTCAGAAAATACCCAGATATTAAGTAAGGTTTGAACACAAAGGGGATATCAGAACCTTTGCTAAGGTCTGGGATATTAAGACAATATCTGAGATGTTAACAAAGATCCAAATGATGTCATCAGGATATCTATGCTAAAAAATGACTAAGTATGAAGATGGGAAATCCATGTGAAGGAAAGCATTTGAATATTAAGGATTTCTGGGTTTTTTGGGTTTTCTGCAAGGATTCTCCAGGCAAGATTTTAGGGATTTTTTGCAAGGAAGAGCATGAGGATATGAAAAATTGAAGGGTGTGGGGTCATATTTCATAAGATGTCCATGGGATCTGCAAAGTGAACTATTTGACTCTGGACAGAGGAAAATGGGTCAAGAGTTACTTGGAGGCCATGGATAGGGTGTGAGGTATGGAGTGACAATGATGTTCAACTTGGGTATGTACGACAACCACGATACCTCATTAGGAGGATAGAGTAGATTTTTTATAGGTATTTTCTAGATAAAGTGTTGTGCTAGTTTGAAATGACATAGATGGTGCCATTGCAGGAGGTGGTGTTTCCTCAGGTGTAGAGGTATGCACCAAGGTGGGGGTATCAGTCGACCCTTAGTCAATGATAGAATAATTTGAGGCATTGCTGCCAATGGCCTGAGACTTGTAGTTGGACATTGTAGAGGTGGGGACTATAGCAGCCTATGATGCATGGTTGGTACAAGAGTGCCTAATTTGGCTAACCATTCCATAGGGACAGGGTGGTGCAGGAGGTGAGGAGGAGGAAGATGAGGAGGAGGAGGAGATAGAGGTGGAAGAGATGGATTTGGAAGAGGAAGGTGATTGGGGAGGAGGAGGGTGATGGAGAGGAGGTTGCTTCTCTGTGTGCATAGTTGGTGATAACACAGGGCTAAGTAACACAATTGTAGGGATAGTTAGAACAATCTTAGGGACATATGTCAAAATTGTAGGGTAGCTAACATAGACACATGGATAGATGAATGGGAAGACAATCACACAATTGCAGGGATAAGTAGCCCAGCTATAGGCATAACTAGTATAGGGATAGGGGCTAGTGATCCAATTACAGGCACAACTGGCTAGGTATTAACAAGAGAGGTACAAGGTGCACCAGGCTCTTGGACTAGAGATGATATATGTAAAGGGGGGACTACAAAGTTTCTTGGATTGGGATACTAGAGAGGTACAACACTACATGACCCTTTACGAGAGGGAGGTTCCTACAAATAGGAGGAAGAGCTTCTGATGCCAGCCAAAGGATTTATCTTCATAGAGGACAGGATGATCAGAGAGATCAGTATCTAGCTATCTCGACAGCCTATGGGGCCACCTCCTCCTCCAACACTAGCAGTAGGGGCATGACCATCACAACAACACCATTAGAGGGAGGGAATTAAGTCTAGAGGCTAGTTTATATATCCTTATTTGTATTTGATATGCCTTCGGACTCATTTTGTATTTTCTTAGCTCTACAAATCCCATGTGTAGACATTGTATCATGACGCTTTTGATGTATATATATGAGATGACATGTTTCAGTGGTGATATATTGACATTATAGTTATAGTTTTATTGATGTTTATGGATGATGTATTACATGATGTTGACATGATTATGATATTTTATTTATGATGATGTTATGGTATACTTGATGATGCATGGATAATTACATGTATGCTTATGATGTTTATATGATTTGATGATGTTATGGATGCTATGAATTATGATGTTGTATAATGAGAGACATGTAATGGCTTATGTGGGTTATGATGTGGATTTATTATTATGTACATTATCGATGTGTGTTATGAATTTGTTGATAGATGAGGTACACTATGATGATATGCTATGATTATAGTTGCAATTATGGTTTAAATACATTGATAGATTATGGATGTATTTTATTGTTGTCGATGAATGGATATGTGACTGTGATAACTAGATGAAAATGGTAGAAATTATCTATGAAAATATGCTTAGATTAAAAAACATATATTACATATGGATACATATGGATGTATGTTGTGAGGATGGTATATATATGTTGACTTGGATTATGATGTCGATTATATATGATGTGGATGTTTCATATGCATTATGGTTAAATGGCTATTATGGATGTTTATACATTATTGATGTTACGGATTATGGTTATTGAAAGGAAGCTAGGTGCGCGGAAATCACTTCCTACACTAATCTAATGAGGGGAGAGCTATGTAAATTCAATTTAATCTTTAAAATTACAGAAACATGAAACATATAACAAAAATATTGCAAAAATACACATAGAACCAGAAAGAAGACAGAAGAAGAGAGACAAGATATAACGTGGGAAAAACCCTTATCAGGTGAAAAACCCCATACTCGAAAACCTGCACAATGTATTATCAAAACTGAATATGGTTTACAATACACTTGTAATGCAAGCTCTCAATAGTCTTTGACACTCATGTTTGGAGTCAATCCAACAACATAACAGTACCTGTCAATCACATACTACAACTTCTCAAAGCACCTGTTTAAATAGAAAATACAAGGCAAAATTACCTCTATCTTGGAATGGGCATCCAACTTGGCCTCATGGCCCAAAACCCATGCCTATGGACACTTGGTCAACATTGTAAGATGCATCTGACACTTGTCCACACACCCTATCCCAAAGAGGTCACCTATATCCAGAATGGGCTATGACAGATGCTCTTACGACTCTTACGACTGTCATATAATCTATCATAACTGTCATAACTTATAGCTGTAAGAGAATCTGTCATACATAGACTATAAATAGCATATTCTCTTACAACATGTCATAGTCCACCTTGGGGCACCCAAAGATACTTCTCGACACATGTCTTCACCTATCTTACAAGATTCTATTTCTGACTCTTACATGTCATAACTTTGTCATGGAAATCTGTCATAACCATTTCGCTCAACATTCCCTTACACAACATCCCAGGTACTGACACATCACAAAATATTCCTACCACTAAGTGGGAGGCCTATCTCCTCATGTGAGGATAAAATTACATGTGGTCATATGCCATGTAGGATGACACATCACCGTGCCAACTCCCACAATATGACAACATAGGATTTGTATCCAAATTATACAATAGGTAACAAATAAATAAATACAATGAAATAACACAAGGAATTACCAAGGTTGAGACACCTTAATTCCCAACATTCTCCCACTTGTTGAAAACCTTATAAGAGCCAATAGAATAACAGGATTTAATTACTAGAGGCCGAGAGGCCCACAGACTCAAACACCATCTAAACTTCTCTGTGCCCACTAGCTTTGTCAATGCATCTGCAACATTCTTCAAAGTATCTACCTTCTCCAAATTTACCTTCCCATCCTCTACCATGTCTCATATGAAGTGAAACTATACATCAATATGCTTTGTTGTAGCATGGAAAGTTAGATTCTTCGCAAGGCAAATCGCACTCTAACTGTCACAACAAATCGTAATCTATCTTGCATCAACACAATATCTGAACACAGTCTCTTAAGCCAAATGGCTTCCTTACAAGCATGAGTTTCTGCCATGTACTCAGCTTCTGTCATGGACAAAGCAACCACAGGTTGTCACTTACTCATCCAACTAATAGCACCACCAAACAGTGTAAACACATAAGCACTGGTGGATCTCTTGCTATCAATGTCACCTACCCAATCTGAATCCACAAATCCACAAATATCAACAAATGTGGAGGTCTTGTAACATTACCATGATAGCATATGGAATACTTGGAATTACCCCTCAAATATTTGAACACTCACTTAACTGCATCCCAATGTACCTATCCAGGATTAGCCATAAATCAACTAATGACTCCCACTACTTGGGCAATGTCTGGTCTTGTGTAGACCATAGCATACATCAAACTACCAATAGCACTAGCATAAGGTACTCCTCTCATGTCCTCCACCTCACTAGGAGATTTTGGACAATCACTAATAGACAACTTTGTCCTCAAAGAAACAGGAACACAGAATGGTCTACAATCTACCATGTTGAACCTATCCAACATGGTCTTCACATACTTACTTTAGCTTAACCAAAGTTTTCTGTTGGTTCTGTCTCTTCTAATTTCCATTCCTAGAATGTACCTGATTGCCCCTAAATCTTTTATTTCAAACTGTGCTGGCAACTAAGACTTAAAATTAGAAATCATATTCTTACTCTTCCCAATGAGCAACATATCATCAACATATAATGCAACAATGAGAATACGATCACCATCATACTTATAATACACATAGTGATCCGATTTTGATCTCACAAATTTAATTGACAACACAAAGGCATCAAACTTCAAGTATCGCATCCTAGGAGACTGCTTCAATCCATACAAAGATTTCTTTAACTTGCAAACCAAAATTTCTTTACCTTTCACCATGTAATGTTCTAGCTATGACATGTAAATCTCTTCCTCCAAATCATCATGAAGGAAAGTTGTCTTCACATCCATCTGCTCCACCTCTAGGTCATAAGCTACTGCAAGAGATAACATGAATCAAATGGATGTCAACTTTGCAACAAGAGAGAAGATGTCACCATAACCTATACCCTCCACTTGTGAATACCCCTTTGCAACCAATATGGCCTTATAATTCTCAACACTGCCATCTACACCAAATTTATTCTTGAACACCCATTTGCATCCATTGGGTTTCCGTCCAGGAGGCAAAGGCACCAAGTCCCAAGTTTGATTCGTTTCCAAAAAAGCCATCTCATCCTCCATGGCCTCCTTCCAGGAACCTGCATCTTTCATATCCATAGCCTCTGACATAGTTCTAGGTTCATCACTTTTCGTAAGCAAAGAAAAAGCACAACTAGAATCAAGCAATGTATAACCAAACCTCTCAAGTTGCTTCTTGATTCGTGTGGACCTCCTCAAGGGCTAAGGTGGAGGTTTTGTTTCATCTTCTGAACTTTCAGAGCTGCTAGAGCTCTCCTCATTTTCAGGTCCAACATTGTCTTTCTATTCAGTCTTCTCAAGGGTAGAAGGAAACTGAACATCCTCTTTCTTTTCTTTTTCTTCTAGATGTAACATAGTGGAAGAAGGTGTTAGCTCTCTGAAGATGACACTTCTTCTATACAACACTTTTTCAACCACAGGATCCCAAAGCTTGTATCCTTTCACACCAACACCATAGCCAATAAAGACGCACTTAACAACCTTGTTCTCTAATTTTGACCACTTCTCCCTAGGTACATGTGCATATGCCTCACAACCAAAAACATGAAGGTGCCTTATTGAAGGATTTCTACTAGACCACACTTCCATGGGTATCTTGCTAACAAGAGCTGATGTAGGAGATCTGTTTACCAGATAGCAAGTAGTGGCAACAACTTCAGCCCAAAAATTTTGTTCTAGGCCAGCTCCACTAAGCATACTCCTAGCCTTCTCCATCAGTGTCCTGTTCATCCTTCGTGCAACTCCATTTTGCTGCAGGGTGTATGGAGTTATCTTATGTCTTTCAATCCCAAATTCCTTACAATATTTATCAAATTCTATAGAACAGAACTCACCACCATTGTCAGTTCTCAAACATTTAATCCTTTTACCAGTCTAATTTTTAGCAAAGGTTTTAAACTCCTTAAACTTAATGTAGCTTTCAGATTTGCTTCTAAGAAAATAAATCCATGTCCTTCTACTGTAGTCATCTATGAAAGATATAAAATATACATATTTTGATAACAAAAGAATATTAACAAGACCAAATACACCAGAATGAACAAGGTCCAACACACCAAAAGACTTATGAGAACTTGAATAAAACTGAACATAGTTTTGTTTTCCATATATTCAATGTTCATAAAAGTCGAACTCAAGATTACAATCATCTAACCCCTCAATGAGGTTTTTATTTTTTAGGGTTCTAAGACCCTTCTCACCAATGTGGCCAAATCTCTTATGCCATAACATTGTCTTTTCAGTAGGAAGCTTAACTTCCAAAGCATGAATACAACCATCAAGACTAGATACAACAGACTTCTTCATTGCTAGTTCAGATGGTGGGGATGACGTGACTAGTGCCCTCTTCCTTGAGTTAGAACTATTGCATTGTGAAATGCATGCCACCAGCTAAAACAAAGTAGCTCTCCTAGTACCCTTAGCAAGCACCATAGCTCCTTTAGTCATCTTGAATCCTTCTTTTGAAAAGACAACCCGTACACCTGCATCATTCAACATACTTACAGAAAGTAGGTTCCGTGCTAAGCCTAGGATGTGCATAACCCAAGATATCCCCTTCACTCATCCATTAGGGAATCAGATAGAGACTCTTCCACAACCAACAATCTTCAGATGAGAGTCATCACCCAGGTACACCCTTCCACCATCGAACTCCTCATACTTAGTAAATGAGTCTCGAAGTGAGGTCATGTGGAACGATGCACCAGAATCAATCAACCACACATCATTAGATGCATGGGTTGCTAGGGCTGTGATGAAAGCATCACCATCATCTTGTGACTTGTCAAAATCTGAATCTGGGTTCTTCTTCTTCTTTTCTTTTCCTCTTTGCATTCCTTTTGGAAATGCCCAATTTTTCCATAGTTCCAACAGAGAGCCTTGGACTTTCCAGGAGATTTGGATCTCTCATGGGATTTGGATCTACCCTTCTTAGCTTTCTTGTCCTTCTTTTTCCCTTTCTCCTTGGGTCTTCCATGAACTGCAAGAGCCTCTTTAGCTGCCTCAGAAGACTTTCTCCACATCTCTTCAAACAACAGCCAAGAAACCACTTCATCCATTTTGAATGTGGATGTGGTGCTTCCAATAGCCATGACAAGATGATCCCATGAGTCCAGCAAAGAACAAAGCAAGGTCATACAACGATCCTCCTCCTCCATCTTCACACCAATCAATGTCAATTGTGCAACCAACATGTTGAAAGCATTCATATGATCTGCAACAGATCTTCCGTACTCCATTCGAAGAGAATACAACTTTTTTCTCAGAAAAAGTTTGTTAACTAGGGATTTGGCTTGATACACATCTCCTAACTTCTTCCAAAGCAAGTTTGCAGTTTTCTCCTCATGGACATTTAACAGGACATAATCAGCAAGACTAAGTCTTATGAGACCCTTAGCCTTTTGATCTCTGAGATTCCAATCAGCTTGTGACATTGTCATAGGTTTTGTGCCATCAATTGTTTCCCATAGGTCTTGATCAACAAGCATGTCTTCCATCTTGATCTTCCACAACTCAAAATTAGTGCCATTGAATTTCTCCACCTCTACCCTTCCAAATGTGCTAGCCATCTCTTTGCTTCAATAAGATTTAGAATAATCTACATAGACTCCCACTCAACTTAAGATCAGATCAAAAAACCCCTACCTAACAACTAGGACCAAAGGTGATCAAGCTCTAATACCAACTGAAAGGAAACTAAGTGTGCAAAAATCACTTCCTACACTAATCTAATGAGGGGAGAGCTATGCAAATTCAATTTAATCTTTACAATCATAGAAACATGAAACATATAACAGAGATATTGTAACAATACACATAGAACTAGAAAGAAGACAGAAGAAGAGAGACAAGATATAACGTGCGGAAAGCCCTTATCGGGTGAAAAACCCCACACTCGAAAACCTACACAATGTATTATGAAAACTGAATATGGTTTACAATACACTTGCAATGTAATATCTCAATAGTCTTCAACACTCATGTCTAGAGTCAATCTGGTAGCATAATAGTACCTGTCAATCACATACTACAACTCCTCCTCAAAGCACCTATTTATATAGAAAATACAAGGCAAAATTGCCTCTATCTTGGAATGGGCGTCCAACTTGGACTCATGGCCCAAAACCTATGCCTATGGACACTTGGTCAACATTGTAAGATGCATCTAACACTTGTCCACACACACCATCTCAAAGAGGTCACCTATTTCCAAAATGGTCTATGACAGATGCTCTTACGACTCTTACAACTGTCATAGAATTTGTCATAGCTATCATAACTTATAGTTGTAAGAGAATCTATCATACATAGGCTATAAATAGCATATTTTCTTACAACATGTCATAGTCCACCTTGGGGTGCCCAAAGATACCTTTTTCAAAGATGTTTCTCGACACATGTCTTCACCTGTCTTGCAAGCTTCTATTTCTGACTCTTACATGTCATAATTTTGTCATAGTAATCTGTCATAACCATTTTGGTCAACATTCCCTTACACAACATCCAAGATGCTGGCACATGGCAAAATATTCCTACCACTAAGTGGGACGCCTATCTCCTCATGTGAGGACAAAATTACATGTGGTCATATGCCATTTAGGATGGCACATCACCATGCCAACTCCCACAATATGACAACATAGGATTTGTATCCAAATTATACAATAGGTAATAAATAATTAAATACAATGAAATAATACAAGGAATTACCAAGGTTAAGACACCTTACTTCCCAACAATTATGGTTTATGGATGTATTTTACGGTTCATTAACGCTTGGTACATATGGTGTGGGGTGGAATATGAAATAGTTAACAAGCTCACTTTCCAACTTTAGATGGTAATGATAATGATGTGGATTATGACAAGGTGCTTAGATTAATAAACATATATTATGGATGGTAATGAAATTATATGTAAAATGATAATGTGTGTATGAAAACATGCTTAGATTAATAAACATATATTATGGAAGGTAATGAAATGATAGGGAAGATGCTTAGATTAATAAAACTATATTATGCATGGATTATGTGATTGTGAAAATGATTTATGATGATGCTATGGATTAATGATGGAATGTGTGTAATGTAATGGATAATGTTAATTTTTTGTTGGTCATGATACATGGTTATTTAAAATGGTCATGGGGGAAAGGTTTGGACTAGGGGAGTTGGATGGGTTGGCTACTGTGTAGGAATGATAGAGATGGGATGAAGATAGAATAGATTGAATATGCACATGGGGTAATTTAGATATGTGGCAGGGGAATGGAGGGTCTTTCCAAGACATCGGTAATAGGGGTGTGGTTGTTCAATCCAAGCCCTTACGATGAAATGGAAAGTAGGGTAGTGAGTGTGATGCCTTACTTGAATCTTGGAGTTAGAAATGGATGGGTGGAGTAGGAAGATGATGGAGTAATGAATGTGGGGAAATCTTGAATGCATCTAAAATAATGCATATGTCATGAGCACTTATTTTGATATAGCATGAGATGTTATGTACCAAGGTATAAAGAGCTAAGGTGGCAATGTATCCCATTCATAGCACTTGACTCTACAAACAAAAGGATGACCTTATAAATGGCCAACATAATACGTGTTATGCAGAAAAGAGTGATCTAGCCTTAGGGGCTAAACTAGGTCAAAATATCTTCTATAAACATTGAGACACAAATTGATCTTAGCTTTTACCCTTGAGGGAGAGCCAAACTACATGGGTTCTACCTCTTTGTTGTATAGATGAGTGTCAAACCGAATTCAACTAATCTAGCTAGGGCACAAGATCAAAACCCTAATTGAGAAAGATTGAGTAGTAGATAATTGATGGAAGTGAAATCAGAGAAAGTAAATGAACAATAGAGATATAGGAACAATTCAGAACTTGGATCTAAGAGTAGAAATGCCTAGGACCAAGGAGCTTGGGCACCCTAGGCCTTTTCTAGGGTTTGAAAAAATTGCAACTTTCACCTGGTCTACACCTATAACACATGTCTTTTCCCTGACTGATATCTTTTGAAACCTATTTCTCTGATTTGCACATAAGAAAGAAGGGAAAAGAGTTTGTGGCTATATAGGAGCTTTTTTCAATCAAGCCCTCGTTTTGGTATTCCTACCACACGAATAGCCAAGATTAGAACCAGATGTCATGTGTGCTAAAAAAATCCTAAGTGTGAGTAGTAACATGCAAGATCTAATCTAATAATATCAAACCCTAACCCTATATGAATCAAGCAAATAAGAAATAATAATACCAAGGATGCTTCACTCAAGGAAGCTCACAACTTCACCTCAAAGATGAAGATTCATGGAAGGTTTTCTAAATAAGAAGGTAGTGCAACCATACCCTTGGAGGGTACTCAAGCCAAACTCAAGTTGGTGGTTCCAACCCTTCTCCCAATCATTCAAAGTGCTTCAACCTAGGAATGAATGATATAGACTCAATATCTCATCTCCTAGTCTTCATATAAATCTTTTCCAAGAGTAAAGTAGAACTCGACTTGATAAAAAATATGCAATAATGCAATAGCATAGAGAGCAATAGCAATAGAGAGTTTTTTCACATCAAAATCAATCTTGTCATCTAGTTTTAAAATGATGTAACTCATAATGCTATAAAGAGTAATTTGAATTAAAATTTGACATAACGTGCCAAAAAGCAAATTTGAATTTAGGTTCGGCCTAAAACAACACTAAAGCTGATTTGTATCCTTAAATTACTTTCCTAAACATGGGAGGGAGCAAGGAGCTCAGGTGCCTTGGGCCCTAGGGAAATTTAAGGCTCAAGCCCACTCTTAATGCGGGGCTAATTCTATATCTCAATTTATTTCTCATGGTCATGATGAAACTTTAATTGGAATTATAACATTTTCTATAAACGAGGTCAAAACAGGGTTTTAGGGTGGACCTAAAAATGGACTGGGCTTGGGATCACTAAAGGGATGAGCTAAACATAGTAAAATTGTGCCTACACACAAGTGTATACAATTTATGATGTAACATTTAGCCCCCACTTTAGAGGTCATATGACACTACGCTCATATGCAAGCTAAAGAATAGGAAAGTAAAAACATATTACAAAAAGGATATCAAAATGGATATTGTAGAGGATGCATATCATCATTGAAAAAGAGGGTGAAGCCCCCAATCTGTGATCCTATAAACTACAATGCTAGTGTGATAAAATAATCATGCAACCAACAGACGTATTTGTTAGTGAAAAACTCTAAAGGTGAAAGGTGATGAGGGTGAAATTCACAGGTAGATATATTCCCCCTATTTCTACTTGCTAATTCAAGATGTGGAAACAGGGTGGCGATCTTTCTACTTTGACTTTCTAGAAAGAAGGTTGATGAATAAGCTTTGGTAGGGTCATTCTAACAAATAACATCGAGATGCAAAACATATGGTTGTAGAGGCAGTAGCACCAGGATTTCAATGCAACAAATGACACTCAATCCAAGTTTGCTATCCTAAGTTATCAATGTTTAGATGAAGAGAGGTTTAGAGAAAAGTGGTCTTTGATCCTAGATATTAATTAGGAGTTCTTAACTTTTTAATATAAATAGTAAAAGAAATTCTCACATTTTACCATTCTATTGACATTTTTAGTCTTTGAGTAGATAGTGTAAGTAGGAGAGCCATCATGCAAAGCCAAATGCCATATCAATCACCGAGGCTAGAAGCACTGTGGAGTTGAGTAGTGCAGGGACATGACGAGCACGAGGTAGGTTTCCATCTAACTTGTAATTTCATTTATGTGATTATTTTAATGAGTTTTTTTAATTTTTAAGCCAAAACTAGGCCTAGGGGACACTTTTTAGTGTCACCTGTGGCGCCATTGTCCCCCTGGGGTGCCCCAAACACTTCTGAGTACTGAGGTCCTCTCTGAGTGCCCTAAACATGTCTGGGCGTGCTAGTTTAGGGACAAGGCTACAATGATTTTTGTGATTGTTGATGAAGTAATTAGAATTGAAGTCTAATTTATACTATGTTTTTAATGTTTTAGGAGATCTCCCAGGATGCGAGAGCATGCCAACAGTTGTCTATACACATTATTGTGCAATCGATTAGGCACACTTACTGACATAGAGACGAGACATCTACGAGATGTTTGATTATGGTGGGTGTACATGATGCCCATGATGACATATCACCATCCTACGTTGATGGTGTTCATGGAGCAGTGGAACTTAGATACATCCACCTTTCATCTTCTGATAGAAGAGATGACTATGACCTTAGAGGATATGTACCAGTTACTACAATTATCTGTGCATGGCAAGACAATCAGGGTCCCAAAGAAAAGGTCTGAGGACTATAAATAGGTGAGCCAACTATACTGTCTTGGAAACACAATGCCATTGAGAGATCAAGTACACATCGATATGAAATTATTAGAGAAGGGTATGGCTATTATACTAATTATACATCGCATCATGATCACTACCATCGCACTAGTTTTTACACCAGATGGGCAAGGCACACACCTTCACGAGGTCCTAGCTCATACCATTAGAGTGGTGGAGGAGTAGAGGATAGTATACTTCTAGGATGGAGTATGCTTGCTCATTTATATTATGATCTGGGTTGCTATGTACAGTATGAGTCACTCAACATGATGATATGCATGCTCCTACAAGTGTGGGCATTTAAGCACATTACATGCAAGAGGCTAGTGGGTTATCTGATAGAGATTATCAAGAAGAATCCATGAGTACACACCTATGAACTGAGAGGACCATGGAGATACAATGATTTATTATTTTGGAGGATGTTATTTGATAGGTTGCAGTCAGAGGTCATTGTGTGGAGAACATATAGAGGATGTAGACCATGCATGGGACATAGGAGGTAGCCAGCGAGGATGCAAAGGGATTAGTTGTTGACTTTTCATAGAAATCACATCATAGTTGCATTTTACTATGATAGAGTGATGAGGTAATTTAGGTGAGTGCAAGGAGTTCCAGCCACATGACCGTCCTATGTGAGATCATCACGTTGTAGGGTGCAGACTCATGATAGGGCATTGGTTACCATCACATACATGGCATTGAGTGATCCTGATGATGATATAGAGGATGATGATCCTATCTCTGAGGCTAATGATGTAGGTGTGACCCCAACATATACAACATGGTGGGAGAAAGCACACCCTACTCTGGTCTTTCCTTCCAATCATCTCACTGGTGATCCTAGACCCTAGCCCAAATGAGGAGATGAGTCAAAGGAGGAGGAGGGAGACAATGGTAGAGATTATGTGAGAGATGATGATGATGATGATGATGATGATGATGATGATTAGGATTGACCCATGCTGATGATGAGAGGTGGATGACGCTAGCTAGTAGAGGGTGTAGGTATTGATGAGGTAGGACTTGAGGTCTGGGCTCATAGTCTATGACAATGGGGCATAGCTAGAGGAGTACAATGTCACTTCAAGCATGGGGAGTCGAGTGGCAGTGTCCGTACACACCTAAAATTGACTTTCTCCACAAACCAATTTCCCATATCTCTACACCAATTATCCCTCCTATTAATTAAATAAATTTATCCCTAACCATCTATCATCTATCCTTTGTGATCAATTAATTAATTTAATTTATCACTATACCTTATAACAATATTCTCATTGATTAAATAAATATTCTCAATATTTGTTTAGTTAATTTGTCCATCTCCCTAATCCTTGTTAATTAGATAAATCATGCTTATCTAATTAATCTAGCCTATTAATCAACCTATCCCTATCCTAGTTAATTAAATATCAATTATTTAATTAGCTACCCTAGACCTAAATTAATTAAGCTCAACACTTAATTAACCTTGCTTATCCCATCCTCCCACACACCTTTGAATAAAAATCATTTTTTTACGCAAAAGGTGAAGTCCTCCTTATAAATCATTTATTACCCTCTTACACATGTAAGTGTACATGTGTCCTTCAACCTTCACATCTCCACATAAAAGTGAATTTTTAATTCACACTCCCCCATGAGTTGAATTTTTAATTCACTTGTCATATCCACTCTTCCCAAAAATGAATTTTTAATTCATTTTTATCCTCCACACCTTTCCCATGTGAATTTAAAATTCACAAATAATGAGATCCCTCCAATCCCATTGACCAAACCTCAACCCTTGATCTCTCTCGCCCACTCTCCTTGTGACACTTGTCACAAGGCTATGACTTCAATCCTAACTCTAACTCTCAATCATTTCTAGCCTTTGATCTCAACTTTTGATCCTCACCCTCTATCCTCTTTTCAAAAATATATAAATGAGACCCTTCTCTAAGCCATTCATAACAACTTCTTCTTGCATCCTTATCATGCCCAATTTTCTCTCAAATCTTCTCATCATACCATCATAATGCCAAAATCACTCTAGCCTCTCTATCCAATTTATCAAACTACCATCCAAATCCTTCATCTACATTGTGTTGAATGCATTGAGCAACCCACGTTTCCACACTTCATCTATTTGGGTAAATCTAAGGAGTCTAGGTGTAACTCCTTCCACCCTATCAAAGAGAGGGATCACATTTGAAGGTATAACTTTGTGTATTTATGCATTTGGTTTGTATTTCTAACTTCATTTGTCCTCCTTGTCTTTAGTGTCACTAGGATTCCCCCAACAGTTGGGATGACTCTAGACACTAATGTAGTCTCCATTCCACATGATCCCTCATGGTAGGAGGGTGATTTCGGTGAGGATTACATTTTGTTATTACTAGTTTAAGATGCATAATGTTGATTTGATTAAGATATTGACATGTTTATTTTATTTTGCAGTTGGTAGTAGTGCATGGTGTGACTTTGTGAGTCAAGTCATAGCTGAGATGGTACTTGCTGAGTTGACATAGCAACCAATGTGGGCTTCTTATAGTCCACTACACACGCTGAGTCAACATGTAAAAATATTTGATCTTGTTGCACAGCTTAGAGAAGCATTCAAGGATGGATAGATATAGCAAGATCAGTTAGTGGTTAAGAGGGATCAGCTAGTAGTTGAGCGAGATTGGGCAGTTCAGAGAGTAGCGAGTGCCAATGAGGTACGCGATGTTCTCCAAACATAGCTAGATCAACATAGAGTCATAGCAACATTAGGTACTGAGCACATCCTACTGAGTTACTTGTAGGCTGAGGTGGACCGACTGAGATTTGAGAGAGATCAACTCTAGAGGATGCACACAAATGCCACATAGAAGGTAGGAGAGCTTAGAGGTGAGATTAGGGGCTTATGATTATGGAGTATCTATAGGAGTCACTCATGATCTATAGCCTCACATAGATAGCCATTTCTTGCTTGGAAACCACTAGGTCTTGAGGGATCTTGATCACATAGTCCATAACTTTGATGATGTCTTGTTGTATTATGTTATGATTCTCCACATTTTGATGTAGTCGTGAACTTATGTCCATAAAGTCTTATGATTTATGTATATACATGGTTTTATTCATGATTTAGTGTGTTGCTAGATGTCATTTGTGATCTACTTGTGAAGTAAATACAATAGAAGATCTAGATTTGTTTTACACATGTATGTCAAATTAAATGCTAAAGTGATTTGTGTAAACAACTATGTGTAATTGTTTAACAAATGCAACAATGGTTTAAATGATACATGTTCTAATGAAAACACACATGCTTAGTTAGAATTTAAATAAGATGTATACACATGGTGAAATAATTCAATTGTGATCCAATGAAACATTGTAACATTTTAAAATTAGGTTTAAGGACTATTATTGAGCATGGTGCACATCTATCAATTTATATGCTAAGTAATTCTCTAAACTAAGAAAACTACTCTAAAGAATAAAGACAAACTACATATTTTGTAAAGCCTAAAGAAAATAATGAAATAGAAAATTTACATTTACTATCTACCAAACATTTTCTTTATAAGGAAAGTGGTAGCATACAAATGAAAAATTAAGCATAATATCTACATATATGAATAGTGTTAATAGGTTATTTAAGAGGTGTACCATGCATATTGGAAAGTCAATATGCACCTAATCCAAAGAGTTTAGTGATGATGTAAGGTCCTAGCCAATTTAGGCTAAACTTACCTTTTCACCAGGAGGTACATTGACATTGTGCTAATTTTCATAGAATACAAGATCTCCAACCTCGAATGAATGATGAATGGCATGTTCATTGTACAAGTGTTGAATGGCTTTTTGATGAACTTGAAGATGTTGGAGAGGATTTATGCATTGGTCACTAAGCATTTCAAGTTGTTGATATCATAATTCTCTTTGAGTATTTTTGTCAAGGATGCCCTTGAGAAAAATTTAAAATGAAGGAATTTCTAATACCAAAGACATAATCGCATTGGTGCCATACACAAGGTTGTATGGGGTAGTACCTGTAGTCATACAAACACTTGTTTGATAATCCCATAATGCATATGATAATTGAGTATGCCAATCTATTTTATGTTTATTAACAGTTTTATAGAAGAAATTTTCTAGTTATTTTATTAGAAGCATCCGCTTTTCCATTTGATTGAGGATAATATGACATAGAGAAGTGGTGTTTCAGAACATCATATCTTTCAAGGAATTTCTTCACATATTTGTTTTTAAATGAAACACCGTTGTCAGAAATCAAAGTGGAAGGAATACTAAATCCAAAGATTATGTTATCTTGAATGAAACAATAGATTACTTCAGTAGTCATGCATTGGAGAGTAATTGCTTCGACCCACTTCAAAAAGTAATCAGTAGCTATGATTATGAAAGTGTGTCCTTGAGAAGGAGGAATTTTTCCAATAAGGTTCAAGCCCCACACAGAATGGCCAAGGTGAAACTGAGTGCGCAGTTCCTCAGTAGGAGCTTGAATGAGATTGTTATGTTGTTGACATTGTGGGCACTTTTTGATGAAGGCAAAGGAATCTCATTCCATGTCTTTCCAATAGTAACCCATATGAGGTCATTTTTGAACAAGAGATCTCCCACCAAAATGTCCTCCGCAAACACCTGAATGTGTCTTCTCCAAAGCAATCAGGATCTTTGAACTATTACTTAGAAATGAAGGAGAAGACCTTCATAGCTTCATTGATATAGAATATTTGATAATATGATTTAACATGCCACAAGTTTACATATGTGAATCTAGGTGCTTCTAGATGCTAGATTAGGAAAGGTACCATCACACAAATATTGAAAGATATGGG
Source organism: Cunninghamia lanceolata (assembly GCA_027924645.1). Taxonomy (NCBI): domain Eukaryota; kingdom Viridiplantae; phylum Streptophyta; class Pinopsida; order Cupressales; family Cupressaceae; genus Cunninghamia; species Cunninghamia lanceolata. The sequence continues at coordinate 2,759,215 of BSBN01000029.1, read as the reverse complement.
AGTACTATTCTCTTGAATCTATGTTATCACAAAAGGCAACCTCAATGATTATTGAAGGTATTGTGAGATTATAGATGATGAATTGATAGTTCCTTGAGGAATTGTCAAGGGATAGAATGGAAGCAGTACTTGCCATCGCATCCGCATGTCGATTGTCCTTTTGTGGAATTGTGTCAATTGTGTAAGATGAGAAATGTTTCAATAAAGATAAGGCTAAGTCTCGATACTGAGATAACTTATCTTGCTTTGTCTAATAAGATCCAGTGACTTGTCTTATGATCAATTAAGAGTCACCAAATATTGAAATGTGTTCAATATTAAGAGACAAAGTGGCTCACAAGTCAACAATAAGGGCTTCATACTCTACAATGTTATTGGTACATAGAATGTTGAGATGGTAAGATAGAGGAATCGACTTACCTGAAGGAGGTGCTAGTATAACACTGTCACAAGAGCTAGTTTGACATCTAGAACTGTCAAAGAATAATTTCCACTTATCATCAACATCCAAGGAAAGGATTTGATCATCAGGAAAATATTCTTGATTCATAATAGTGAATGGTGAAGGAGCTTCCGCTAAGTGGTCGGTTAATGCTTTCCCTTTAATTTCCTTTTTAGAGACAAACTTAAGGTCAAATTCTGTTAACAACATAGCCCACTTTGCTAAGCATCTTGAAAGATTTGTTTTAGAAAACAAATGCTTTAAAGGATCAAATTTTACAATTATGTTAATTTCAAGATTTAAGAGATAATGTCTCAATTGTTGTATTCTAAAAATGAGAGCTACGCATTGGCTTTCTATCATAGTGTATCACATTTCATAATCAAGAGAAGTTTGACTAATGTAATACACAATGTGCATTCTTTGCCATCATCATCATGTTGTGCTAACAAAGCTGTAAGAGCATCAGGAGATGCCTATGTGTAAAGAATGAATGGTTGTCCAGAGACAACCTATTGTAATATAGGTGGATTGGCAAGATATCTTCTGAGATAATCAAAATCTTTCTAACAATCACTATCCCATTTAAAGGTAGATTCTTTCTTCAGTAGTTGTGTGAAAGGAAGAGTTTGATCTACTAGTTGTGAAACAAATTGACGAATAGCCTAAATTTTCCCTTTCAAACTATAAACTTGTGAAATATTTTTAGGAGGTGTCATGTTAATAATGGCATCAATCTTTTTCATGTCTACTTCAATACCACAATGTGAAACAATGAATCCCTATAGCTTACTGCTATCATCACCAAAGACACATTTTCAAGGATTCATGTGCATGTTGTATTTACGTATACACTCAAAGATTTGACAGAGAATTTTGATGTGATCCTGACACAAAATGGATTTGGACAAAATATCATTGACATAATCCTCTAAGATGTTATGCATGAAATCATGATAGATAAATGTCATAGTCCATTGATAAGTCCCAAGTTAGTGTTCTTTAATCAAAACGACATGACAACCCAACAAAATGTTCCCCAAGGAGTTATAAAAGTTGTTTTATATCGATCTTCAGGATTGATGAATATTTGATTACGGCCAAAGAAACCATCCATAAAGGAGAGTAACGCATGGGCAGTGATAGAATCCAAAATCAAATCAATGTTATGAAGAGGAAAGTCATCCTTCAATGATGCTTTATTTAAATCTTGAAAATCATTACACATTTGAATACAATTATCGTATTTAGTGACAACCACAATACTCAAGATCCAAGGCAAGTAGCCAATAGGGTGGATAAAGCCTGCTTATAAAATCTTCTCTATCTCAAATTTGACCAACAATGCAACCTTAGCATTCATTTTGTGTATCTTTTGTTTTACTAGTTTAGCATCGCGATGAATTACAATATTATGTGTTACCACCTGAGGATCTATGTCAGGCATATTAGAGTATGTCCAAGAAAAGAGATTAGGATATTCATGTAAGAGAGATGTGATTTCTTGTTTTTCTTCTATGTTGAGATAATTTCCAATAGGGATGACATTTTCAGGGTCATCCTTATTCATCAAAACATTGTCAGTCTTCCCATTAATGAAAGTACTATAGGGTAAAAGTACAAAGTTGTGTCACACTTTTATAAAGGTAACAACCAACACTAATCTAGTTTTTTAAACTTAAATCACTAAAAATTGACATATATGTTTTGAATTTTGAAATGATGTAAACAAATAAAATATTAATTTCTAAGTATATTTTATGTTTGTACTTTTTTGAAAAAATTAAAAAATTATTTGAATAAAGTTTTAATAAATTGACACTATAATTTAGTTGTTGATAAAATGCTAAAAAATGAAGTTACATGAGACGTCAATCTTGATATAGTATTTTTTTTCTTCAATTTTTTTGTGTGTATTTATAACTTGAAACTTTAGTGGATGGATATATTTTTTTTCCAATTTTGATAAATATATATTTTTAAATAAATATTAAAATGTGCATGTATTAAAATGTAGTTGTTTCCATTCTACATCAACTTTCATATTAACTATTTATTTAAAATAGAAAAAAAAAATTATACCATCTTGAAATAGATTCTTTTATCTAGTGCACCATATTTTTTTCAACTTTTTAAATAAGTTTTACTATTTTTCCTTAACATGGTAATTGACCTAATGTTTTGTGCGAATAACCTACTTTTAGTAAAAATAAAAAGGAAAATATAAATAATAACTAAACTATTAAAATATATATTTTTGAAAACTAAACTTATAGATCTACAAAAGGGTATTTGTATATTTCTAAAAAAATGTTATTTACACAAGTAGACATTGTTGAAATATTACATTTTTCAATTAATATTATTTTTTTGGTAAATTGCCCTCATTGTGGTGCTACATATGCATTTAACCAACAATTTTAGTTGGAAAAGATGTGGACATATCTAACTTAGTTAGAATTAATTTTACAAGATTATATGTTTGACCAAAATTGATTTTTAGTTAGAAATGCTTTAATTCACTTGTGCTAATAAGTTTGCTAAAATTGTGACATAACTTTGTGCTTTTACTCTGGCACGGTCTTGAATGTCAGGAGGATGAAGGGATTCTATAGGTGACTCATGAGATTCCAAGGTATCATTAGATAAACAAGCATCCTTCCATAAGTATGCTTCTGCATTTAAATAATAAAGAAGGCCACGATCATGATGATAATGAGGCTTAAGTTATCATAAGCTCCTAAGAATTCAGCCAAAGCTTCATCTATTGAATAAGTATCTAAAGGAATATCTTGAAAATTAGAATTTGTATCAATCTATTTCAGATATGCCCATTTAACAGTAGATGATGAAATTGTGATGCCATTTAGATTAGGATGACGAGCACCTTTGGTGGGCTCTAAAGGACGATATCCAAGTCCAAACAAAGAGTAATGGGGATTAGCCTCCAAAGGGACTTTAATAATTTGCTCATTTATACCACAACCATTACCATTGTATCCACCTTGAGAGAGGATTTAAAAACCTCAATTATAAATAGATGCCATTTCTAAAGAGGAAGGACACAATCCATAGGTCTCATATTTAGTAGTATAAGAATAAGTGTTATCATTGTTACTTTTCAAAGAAATTTTAGGTGATGTAGGAGTACAAATTGAAGCCACCTTAGAACTTTTTGGCTTTAACGATGAGACTTTATACTCCCTGAAAAAGGTAGGTGTAAAGTCTAATGAACCCCAATAATCACCAAAGTGTGTATTTGAAGGTGAAACAGATTATATTCTACAATAATCTCCTCAAGAGAGGGAGAAGAATTGATTTAAAAAAAAGAAGTGAGAGAAAAGGGCTTAAAATGTTGATTATTTTTAGCCAATGTTTGTAAACAACTTTTTGGAGTTAGATTAGCTTCAATTGTATGTAGTTGATTGTTATGAACAAACCTAATTGATCGATGAATGGTAGATGAGACTTCCCCATCGCATGAGTCCAAGGTCTACTAAGAAGAATATTATATGAAAGAGAATTAGGCATGATGTGGATAAGGGTAGGCAATGTCATATGACTAACCCTAAGAAGTAAGGTTATTGTACCCAATGATTGCCTACCAACATTATCAAAGCCAAGAATGTTGAGTTTATCTAGTTTAATGAGAGAGGTATCAATATTGATTTTATGTAACAAGTCTATGCCATAGACATTAAGACTTGATCCACCATCAATCATGGTATGTCTAACTCTCATACTATGAATGAAGATGAATATCATAAGAGGCTCATTTTGGTTTTGAACTTCTATGGGAGGTAACTCATGCGATTGAAATACAATATCTGATTTTGTCACATGCATACAATCTAACAGAGTGACTACATCATTCAGTTGAATAGCAGGTGGAACAATCACCTTTTGTAAAGCTTCTTGGAGCATTTCGTGGTATGTAGGTAATGTTTACATAACAACTCCCATAGAGTGATCTTTATTGAAGTAGCTCGGATTTGCTCAACAAAATCATAATCTCTACCATTATGAGTAGGAAGAAAAGGTGCTTGAGGAAGAATAGGTTGAGAAGGTAGAAGAGAAGAAGGAACAAATTGTATTTGTTTCTTTTGTTTATTATTTCTAGTGTTATATGCATGGGCAACTTCATGATGCATGAGTTGGTGCGACACATTTTGATTGAATGGACTATTTCTAGTGATTTGTTTTGCATAATTGAAGATATAACTAGGAGGTCTCAGTGTTTTCGTAGAACTTCCTATTATTATAAATGATTGAGGACCATCATTACAAAGATGCACAACAATTTTAGGTTTCTTAGGTTCTTTTGGAGAATTGGAAACATAAATTGTATTGATGATTATTTCAAATAGAGATGGTTTAGGAGTCATAGAGGATGATTCCATTGAGATGAAGTCATCCAAGGCTTCATCTAATATATTAAAATTGTCAATATGAAATCACTCATCAAATGCATTAACTATATTATCCAATAATTAGCTAAAACATACTCAAAATTTATCAATTTCCAAGCTAGAATTACAACAAAATGAGATTTTAGGTAACCCTAATCAATATACATGAATGCAAGCAAGATGTATGATTAAAGAATGTATATCAAACTTAGTTGTAATCAGATCTAAAATCAGATCAGAAATCTAATTTGCACTATAATGATCTAACTTCATGAATCTTAAACAATATCCCAAGCATAGGCTATTTTCAATCTAAAACAAATACTTATTTTTCAAATTTAATATGACAAAATGAAAGGCATTCACTAAACACAAAGGGTTATAATGTGCAAAAAATAAACTTGCCTTAATCAACCTAACTATGCTAATAAGATCTGAAACAACATACTAATCTACAAACCCTAGGCTTAAGACTAGCTAGTTTTTTTATTAAATGCAAGAATTTTATAACCCTAATGATGAGTTTAAATCCAAAAATTATTATATGTAAGCAAGGAAATGAGTAATGCACTTAATCTAAATCATATCTATAATAGAAAATAAACTTTTTCAAATGAAGAAGGATACAAGAATGTAAGAGTCGTGTTCACCAATTGGTTATGTGGAAAAGAGTGATCTAGCCTTAGGAGTTAAACTAGGTCAAACTCTCTTCTACAAACATTGAGACATCAACTGAGCTTGGATTCTACCCTTGAGGGAGATACAAACTACACGGGTTATACCTCTTTGTTGTATAGACGAGTGTCAAACCCAATTCAACCAATCTATCTAGGGCACAAGATCAAAACCCTAATTGAAAAAGATTGAGTTACAGATAATTGTTAGAAGAAAAATCAAAGAAAAATCAGTTCCTTCCTCAATTTATCTTCTCTGCTAGTGCTTTGTTCTAATTTAACCTTGAGATCACTGATAGTTGCTGCATCACTTCCATGTCCTGATGAGCTCATTGGGCTAGGTGCAAAGATAAGTGAAGATACTTCAAAACCCATTGGAGGCATAAGGAGTTTCAATCTATTGCACTCTTGCATTAATTTCAAGTTATCCTCTCTTAATTGCTTTACCTCTGTGTGGAGCCTTTTTGTTGTTGCCTCAATAAATTTTTTTGTAGCTACTACCAATGATGCATCTTGTGGGACTATTGTATCTATCAATCTTCTCACAATGAGCTAACTAGTGAGCTCATTCACATCTTTGGCAACCCTTGGCTTACTATCACTAGGGTCCATGGCCCAAATTGCTAAGGCCTCATGATTTGAACTAAATCCTAACCCAAAGACCCACTCATCCTGCTCCTTTGTTAAATCATCTTCATCAAAATCCTCATGTCTTCTAATGGTGTCCATTACCATAATAGAAGAGATATCCCAACCTTCTAGTAACAAGATACCACTATCCTTTTACTATTTTCCTAGCTTCATCAGGACTAATTTTACTCATATCCATGTCCACCTCTTCAATAACTTTCTTAGCTATTTCATTTTTATTAGTGTCATCCACCTTGCCTTGTTCTTCATTCATCTTGGCCATAAAGGCTTCTAACTTCTTTTGTAACAAGAAAGCTCTGAATTCTTTAGTCTTGATAAAATTATCATTAGACAAGAGTTCCTGACAAGCTAGAGCTCTTAAATCCTAAATTGGAGTGTTGCTCTCCTTCTTGCTCATCAGAGTTCTAGTTGGAGGTGGGATTGAAATTTCATCCCTCTTAGGAAAACTCACTATCTATTGGATATCCTCCAAAAAATTCTGATTACCACCCATCTCTTCTAATAAAGCATAATTAACCAATTGTTCCATCATTATAGTTTCTACAAGGAGGAGGTATTTCCAAGCATCCTTTGTGCTTTCTTCAATTTCAGGGGCATAGGTTTCCTCTACCCTTTCATCTATGTCATATTGTTGCCCAGGATACCTTGTCTCAATAGGGTTCTTCTTTGGGACAACCTCTAACTGATCTACATGGTCTAACAAAATCTTCATTTTAACTATAAGACCAGTAACTTGAGGGGAGGCTCCTAGATATGACTTATCTACAAACATATTTTGCCTCTCTCCCATTAGAACTAGCCCATAAGTGTTCCTTCTTTGATATAATTCCTCCATGGATGCACCATCTCTAAGTAGATCATCCTACTCATCAAAGCAGTGTTCAAAACCATCCTTTTGTTTCTCTCTTCTGATCTTGCCTATGAAATGCTCAGGATCAAAATTCCTATGATCCACATAAGGCAACCTATAAACTGAAATTTTTTCCAACAACCTTCATGACCCTCTCAGGAATGAATTGCAAAGCCAAGAAAGTAAAGAGGTATAGGCAGAAATGACCCCTTCTTGCTTGCTCTCAAATGATATTTATCTGATTCATTAAGTTGCCACATAATCTCTAAAAAGGCAATTTTGTTTGGCACCTTTGCTAGAAAAAATGGGGTCTTACATTTTCCCCATATACTCTAATGATTGTGGTATCAGGGTATAAAAAATAGTCTCCCCAATTATGGTCCCATTTACTATCAGGCGTTCTCTCAAAAACCCTGAGAAAATCCATGATCTCCTTTGATAACCTAGGAATATTCCAGCCTAGTATTCCCAATATGTGTTCTACCTTAAACACCAAATAGTTATCACTGGTACAATAGACATCCCACAGGTTCACCATCCCATCAATTGGCATGGGCCCAGCATCTTTAGTCACATGTTGAGTTCTCAATTCCTTATCCCAATGTCTTAATCAACAAGACAATAAAATATCACACAATAGTGAATATCTCTTAAAGCTGGGAGCATGCCCTACCCCTTTACATGACACCAAATCATTGTGAAGATCCTAGGCCGGGTAAAAAGAAAAACCATATCTTCTAAATTCAAACCTGTCTTTAATATCACAAATCATGACTAACATGTAATAAAGGATCTGATCATCAAAATTTGAGCCCAAAACTTGATACAGAGCCATGTAGGTCATCACAAAGTAGTCTTCAAAAAGCTCCATCCTGAAAGGCTCTTCATCTTTCTCACCAAACCCCACATTCTTGCCTAAACTTCTCTTTTTGTGCAGGGGTAGCTTGTAGGTTCTGTAGGCATATCCATTTTTCCTATAATCCCTTTTCATCTCTTCAATATCAATTTTCTTATTTTCCATAGGGGAGAGGTTGAAAACCTTAAGTAACTAGTCCCTATCAAAGTGAAAGAGCAATTCACCTTTACTATTGGACAATCTTTGATTTATTCAATCATTCTCAGGTGGGAGATTTCCCTGACTAGAGATCACAATTCACAAATACATTTGGGACCACTAACCTACTAAAATTAAGATTCCATGGATGATAAATGGGTCTCTCCCTATCATGGTGGTAGTAGCCTAATTCAGATAATTCCCAACCTCCCATAAGCAAAACCACATCCCTGGTGCATCTCTGAAAGTCATACATTTTTCTAGTAACTTCCCCATGTCCTCAGTTAGTTTACCCCTCTTCAACAGTGATGAAGAGGGTTCATTTGCCTCTTGAGTTAGGTCTCTTTTGAGAGAATGCCCCCGACCACCTTTTGGACCCATGGTGAACTAAGGAACAAAGGAAAATTTAAACAGAAAGATACTTGATTGTAATTTTACTTTCAATTTTTAGGAAACTAGTAAATTTACTAAAATGTCCTTCAAAGAACACACCAACTAGCTTCTTTTAATTAACAAAGGAGGATTCAATAGCATACCAATTTTCTTCTCTTCAAATTTTGGTTAGAAGCCTGAATTGTTGTCTGCACCACACCACAAATCACAACCAGAGCTCTGAGTGACTTGAAATTTCACAAATGATACTCATCTAGTTGAGAAAGGCCCCTAAAACTCCTTTGGCATTTACATTAATGACTCAAATGAGCATCAACCTGGCTTGTGCATTATGACTGTCACTTCATTTAAACCTACACCATAGATCAAATACGAGAGGAAATCAAAGGTCAGCGCACATTTGAAATACAACACAAACCCTTAATATATTTACCTTTACTACGAAATGCACAAATGTGCTAACCATTATAGCCTTCAAATAAAATAGCATCATTGATCACCCCTTGGGAGAGGACACGTGTCCTCACCGTGCATCCATACATTCATGCATTGTATATCACTTCAAAGATTTGCACTAAGCGTGAGCCATTGGATCGGCTTAAGTGAAAAATATTAATTCGTAGCCATTGATCTTAACATGACTGGGGGACAGGTGTCATCATAGTGCACCCATGTGGTCTTAAATTTCTTCAACATAAAACTATATGCGCGGTGCACTCTTTAAACTTCAAGGCCAACAGGATCAGATGACGTGGCATCTTCTGGGCTAAGGAACCATAAGTGAATCTTTCTCCACCAGTGAGATACTTCCATTTGTGAAAATTTTCTTGTCTTATGAATCTTCAAGGCCTGGGCACTTTTAAGGAACATCAGATCATGACAAGTGTCACACTAGTGTAACATCCCAAGAAAATAAAAGGGACACCTTAGCCTAGATATGCTATGTGCTAGGCTAAATAAAGAATAGACACTTGTCAGGCACTTATTTTCTTAGATTTTAAAAGGCTAAATCTAATGGAACGGTAAATGAGGAATCACCAGTTCTCTAACAACAACTGGTTGGTATTCTCATGATGACATAGGGGATAAGTTATAACTTAGGTCCTTGAACAACCAGCTAGGGATGTCACCGACAGAATAGAACATTAGAACCATTAAAAGAGCACACAAGGGTTTAGGGTTTCAGAGTTAATATTTAACTTAGGAAAACACATTAAAACCCTAGAATATAATGAGTTCCAACATACCTTATGATATAAGTTGTAACCTCGGCCCATAATATAGGTAGTGACATCCTTTTCATTCCCTTTAATGAATGTTCAAATTGATCATCCAGTGTAACAAACTTATTTCTTGTAGTAGTTGCATTAGCCCTACCTAGCCACTTCTCAGCAATGGTAGGTAGCCTTGAAACTTCAACTATTATTTATTCTAAAACATTTACCTGAAGCTTGTTTATCATTACTACATCACCATTTAATGTTCATGCAAACTCATTGGAAATCTCATCATTGTAGCCTTAAATCTTTCCAAAATAGCTCAACTAGCCCATCTACTAGATAATGGGTAATATTGATTGATCATTCAATAGGGCTATGTTGTATGTGGGCACATGTTGCATGATGTCACCTTCCATGGCTACAAGTAGACCTATAGCAAGGAATTCTTTAAAATTGAGGAAATTTGATAGAAATGGTAGAGTTTAACTAGAGGTGCAAGAAAACAACACAAATGTATATTCAACATAGGACAAATGTATATGCATATGCAAGGGGGACGGTTAAACTAACATTTCATGTAGGGTGAACTCACATAATTATCTCTACTACCTAGTAAATCAATTCAATTATGAAGAGTTCAATAAGTTGCATGCATGCATGCTCACCCCTTGATCAAAGGCCACTTGTCCACAAGTGGTGTGGGAAGTTTATTGTGGTATAATGGCATGTGTGATGGATGTTACGGGTAGAAAATGATAGCACGGGAGTGAAATGGAAGCAATGATGGGATAATGGGAAATAAAACACTTATTTGAATGCGAATGTATTTAAACAATTATAACATAAAAGGAAATCATTAACAGAATAAAGAACAACTTGTTCTATGGATATGTACATGATTACCAATGATGGCATGGTGAGGTGGTGTGAAGCATAGTTGTTGCATGAAAATTTGAATGTGATGGGTGTTGGATGATTCATGTAATATCTAGAGCTGATGGATGAGTGGCATACTCAAGTTGTCATACTGATATCATACTACAGCTAAACAATGAGGAGAATAGGAATGAGATGGAATGATTTTATTGGTAGAGCTATGGATTGATAGGATTCAGAAGTGGGATTATGATTAATGAAATTATGGAAATAACTCCAAATTCCTAGAGAACAAAGTCCAATTATCAAGGGAGATTGATGATGTCCTATAAAAGGAGGCTAACGGGCCTAGCCAAAGAAGTAATTAAAGTTGAGTGGATGGAAGTCTAGATGTATCTTTTGTGATAGAAGAATCATGGCATGAACCAACGAATTTTGGCATCATTAGCTATAGAGGAGAAGTTGGGATAGATTGAATAAGGGTGTTGAAGTTGCATGGAAGAAGAGTGCTCATAAAAGGAACAAGAATATAGAAAGCATGGAGCAAAGGGCTAATGGAAAAATTAGCATACAAATTGTCCTACATCCATGAGTTTGGAACCTTATAGTAGTTGTGAGTTCCCCTCTAATATCTCATTAGAAGTGGAGTAACTATAGAAATACACATCTAACCTATAATAAATGTTAGTCTACCTATAGCCACTCAAATTTGACACTGAGGGATCTATAGAAACTTTGGCCCACTTGCAAAAAAGTTAGGCAAAAATATTGGTTTTCCGTTATTATGAATGACTTTTTTAAAGGAAGAGAATCATGCATAAATAGGTTATCATTTGATCTTGTAGGCCTATTTACTACTATGACTATTGTACCACAATGTATGTCTAATAGTTGGGGGAGATATTATCTAGATGAGGTGAAGAACTTTTGGATGAATGTTTCCTTATCAAAAGGCCACTTATAGAGCTTGAGGTGGTTGCCATGGACCATCAGACAAAAGTGGACCAGGTCAATGGTTGTCAAATTGACTACTCCATTTAGAAACATTACTTCTATTTCATATGGACCAATCCATCATGTTTGTAACTTTATTTTATGATCTTTATACTTTAAATCATATAGCAATGCCTATCACCTAGCCAAAATTCATTAATTCTAATGAATCTATCATGCCATTACATCAACTATTTTTGTATGATTTCCTTATTATGGACTACTTATTTTCCTAACTCATCCAATGTATTTAACTGCATAATTATTTCTTTTTATGCTTTAGACAAGTCCATCCCATGTTTATTGACATTCATCAAAGTGTTATGTTCAAACCCAATAGGAAGGACAACTTTCTCACAATAGACTAATTCATAGGGTGTGAACTCTATTGTAGTTTTCCATGTAGTTTTGTATGCCCATGCATATTTTGGAAGGCATGTTTCCCAATCATGTAACAATGTAGAGATATTGTCTTGTTAATAATATTGTCCAATTCTCTATTCATCACCTACACTTGGCAATTCGACTATGGATGATATGGTGTGGAATATTTATGGTGTAGTTGGTATTCATGAAAATGGGTTTCTATCAAATTTGAAGTGAACTATGGTCCCTAATCAGTGATTATCTATCTTGGGACTCCATAGTGAATGAAGATCTCCTCATACAAAAATTCTACTACTTTTCATCTCGAGCATGTGTTAGAGATTTTACTTCTACCGATTTGGTGAGGTAATTTGTGGAGACCAATATGTACTCCTAGTTGGATGGTGGATCAATGCATCCTATAAAGTCTAGTCCCCATTTATCAAATGGATCCAATACTATTTGTGGTTGCATGGGCAGCTCATCTAACTGAGTGGTCTTTCCCATTCTTTGGCAATGATCACAACAACATGTATACAAGATGGCATCCATGTGTAGTGTGGGCCAATAGTATCCAATGGTCAACACCTTGGAATCTATCCTCTTAACTATAAAATATCCCTTGCAAGGTTCATTATGGCAATCTTGGAGGATTTCTAAGACCTCATCCTCCCTTATACACTAGTGCAAGACAATATCAAGTCTAGTATAGAAGAGATATCCTACTATCCATGAATAAGGGAGACTTCTCTCCATTAAACTGCACTTTTCTTTTCATGAGAAATGTGGAGGAGATTTTATTATAACCAAATAAGTAGCATTATCTGCATACCATGGAGTATTAGTTGTTAAGGAAACCAAAAGTTCATTAGGAAAGCAATCATCAACAATGGAGTTTTCCTCATTTTAAGGGATGTGAGAAATTAAATCTACAATGACATTATTTTTACCAAGCTTATCCATAATTGTAATATTGAATTCCTACAACAACAACTAATGAACTATTCTACCTCTCACCACTATTTTTCTTGTCAAGTATTTTATTGTTGAATTGTCGGTATGATTAAAAATAGAATAACCAATGCTATAATGATAGAATTTATTGATTGCATTCACAACTACAAGAAATTCCTTTTAAGGTACTATATAGTTAAGCTCAATACCTTGCAATTTTTTATTGATAAAATATATTGCACTCTCTAATAGCCCATCTTCCTATCCTAGGATAGATCATCTAGCTATGATAGATGCATCAGCATGGAGGTGAAAATAAATTTTCCAGTCTGGTCCATGTAGCACTAGAGTTGTGCTCAATAAGTCTTTAAGAGCTTGGAATGCTTCATGGCATATATTTTTCCAAACAAAGATAGCATCTTTAGAAAGTAGATTAAATAAAGGTGTTGCTATCTTACTAAAATCTTTGATAAATCTATAGTAATAGCTAGCATGTCCAAGGATGCTTCTAACATCTTTTTGTTTGTGTGGTGTTGATAGATTTATGATAAATGCAACTTTAGTAGGGCCGACTTTTATTCCTATAGGGGAAGTGAAATGTCCTAACACAATTCCTTCTATCGTCATCATGTAACATTTTTCATTTCTCAACAAGTTGTGATCATGGTAGCATTGTAAAAATTTCTCCAAATTGTCAAGGCTTCTTCATATATGTTCCCATATACCATGAAGTCATCCATATAAACTTCTAAACAAAGAGGGGTTAGATTAGAAAAAAAATACTCAAAACAACCCATTGAAAAGTAGTAGGGGTATTTCACAATCCAAATGGAAGGACTTCATATGTGTAAGTACCCTAGGGGCATGTGAATGTAGTTTTATTTTATTTGCTTGGTGCAATTTTTATCTCATTATATCCAATGAAGTTATCCAAAAAGGAGAAGTATTGTTTACCATCTAATGCTTCTAGAAATTAATCAATAAAAGGAAAAGGAAAATGATCCTTCTTTATGGCACCATTTAGTTCCCTATAATCTATACAAATATACCACTTTCCTCCTTTCTTGGGCATAATTACAAGAGGCAAAACTTGCTAGCTATCAAATATAGGGTAGATGAAGCCCTCATCCAAGAGTTTTTGTAGTTCCTCTTTTACTATGTCTCAAATTACAAGGTTCACCCTTCATTTTGTTCTCCTAATAGGTCTACAATCCTCTTTGATGTAAATCTGGTGAGTGCAATGGTCTAGGTTGATTCCCTTCATCTCATGATAATCACCAAAAAATCTATAAATAGCACCCTCCGTAAGCCATTTTCATAACTCAGTTGAATGCAATGTTACTTTGATGCTGTGAGCATTTGACATCTATCTAATTCCATAACAACAATCTTGGAGCACAACCACATTCACGTATGCAACAAGAATTGCTGTTGGTGAGGACTTTTTATAGTTTTCATTAGCTTTTACTAACTCTTGGGCTTAATCATGAGGTTGCTAGTAGTTGCGGATAGAGTAGGTTAATCTAATTTATCTTTTTATTATATGTTCACTTTTACATGTACACATGAACAATCAGTAATAACTATTAAGTGTCCAAACATCTTAACTTTTAGACACTTCTTAGTGTGAAATTTAATACTACCCACCAGAAATATATATCCATAATTTTTAATATATATTTTTCCTTTCCACCACTCATTTCTATAAGATATTCAACATCATCAAATTTAGTATCTAATTATTAACTATTCTTCTTAAAAGTAAAAAAAAATTACATGGAATTTGATTTCAATTATTTATGATAGAAAATTCACAATACCCTATTTTTTCAAAATGAATGTTTGTCACACTTCCATACATCATCTCTCATACAAATCCATGTTAAGCTTTACACATTTAAAATAAAAAGTGAACTTGTGAATTTGTTATACTACTAGTCACATTAACAATCTATATATTTCATGATTTAAACTTAATTAGTATAATCTATATGTTTCATTTTATGTCAAAATTGCATAACACAACTTATATTTATGTAAAAAAGTTGATGCCTCAGTACTTATTTTTATATATAGAAGTTTCACACTCATCACTTCATTTATATATAAAATTTAATAAAGACTTTATTTTTATATAAAATTTCAATAAGATATACCACTTATTTATGATCAATTCTATTTGACAATAACTTTAAATATAGAAATTCCATTCCACCATTACTTTTAAATATAATTTCATCTGAATACATTTTCGTAAATTTTATTTTATTTTTATTCATTGGTAAACGCTTTTGGCCAGAGCTATGAACCGGCTACAATATCAGGTGGGTAGGGAGGAGACTGGACCTCGTGACCATCTTTACCGCAACGGAATTACTTAGCCAATCGAGCTAGGGCCCCTGCCCAGTAAAATTTTAATTTTACTATAAACTTAAAATATAATATATTTTATAAATAATTTATAATAACTAATCCACTTGTATTATTGTATTTAACTTCTCTTATACTATTTCAATCCAAGAAGACATAATCACTAGTGCTTGAATGTTTAAGAGGTGCAAGGGTTTAATGATATTAGTAATTTAGATGCATTAACTATGATTTGATATTTTTACATCACCAAGATTTGATTTTTCACATTACCCATTTGGATAACCTGAAAATAGTTTAATGAGGAACTAGAAAACTATTTTACCATGTACTACAAATTGGACAAAAGACTAACAATAATATAACCTTTTAGTTAATAACATAAATTTCTCCAAATAAACCAGAAGAAAGACTTACAAAAAGAAAGACTTACAAAACACTCATTACTTTAAAGGAAAAATGAAAAAAAAAAAAACGAAAGAGAAGAAAAAACTCTTAGTCAAACATTTAAAAAAACCTAAAATTTCGAATCTCCTGCGGACGGCATGAACGACAAAATTTGTCAAACAGGAGGATTCGGGACAAATGTCTATATTCCGGGCAAAGGGCGGCTATATTTCCCTTGGCATTTATCGTTTCTTTTTATCGACTGAAATTTGAATATTAGAGACGACTCCGCGTTTTTGAATAGGACTACGCGTTATATGCCTGCTTTAAATAACAAACAGATTTACTAAACAAACACTATCAGATAACCATTTCACGGGACAGTGTGCCTGCACTCCAAGATGTTGTCAAATGACTTTGTCTCCCATTTTCATTATTATTTCTCTCTGCATTGCCAATTCTTGCTTATAGCTTTCATTCTTCTTTCTCCTCCTTATCATTCTGATAAAAGAAGCTCTTCTCACTTTTAAACTTTCTTTCTTCGGATACTCCAACAATTCTATCCTCGATTGGTCTCCCCAACGCTCCTTCTGCAATTGGACTCGTAGTGTATGCTCTTCTCGTCATCAGCGTGTGGTTTCTTTGAATCTCGCATGTATGTCTTTAGTAGGTCCTATCTCTCCTTTCCTTAGCACTCTCTTTCCTTAGAGTGTCATCTCTCTCAAATAATAGCTTCCAAGGCCAAATTCCTTTTCAACTAGAGAGACTTTTTCACCTTAGAATACTTATATTGCCTACAAATAAATTAGAAGACTCGATTCTCACTACCCTTTCCAATTGCACTATTCTCCAATCTTTGTCGTTACTAGACAACCAGTTAAGCGGCCACATTCCTTGGCAGTTTGGCAAACTATTAGAGTTGCAAAATTTGTTTTTGTCGGGAAACCAACTCACTCGAGAAATCCCAACGCCCCTCTTCAATTGCACTCAACTTCAACTACTTAGTTTGGAGTGTAACCAACTAGGTGGCACAATTTCATTGGACTTTGGTAAATTGCTCCATCTTCAATGACTTTATTTATGGAAAATCGTCTCATGAGTGGAGACTTGTCTTTTCTAACAACCTTGACTAATTGCTTCTCTTTAGAAATTATAGACTTGTCTTATAATTATTTCAGTGGCATTCTCCCCTCTTCTATCAGCCAACTATCGAGCAAGCTCTCCCATATGTACTTGGCCTACAATAATATTGAGGGAAACATACCAAGTGGCATTGGCAATCTCATAAAGTTGACATCCATATACTTATCCAATAATCATCTAAATGGGACCCTTCCATCCACACTTGGTCAACTTTCAAATTTTGAAACATTGTATTTGGATCAAAACAATTTATATGGAAGAATTCCATAAACTTTAAGTCATGCAAAAAGGCTTGGCCTATTATCATTTAGTGAAAAAATGATTTTAGGGCGAATTCCAGATGCTCTTGGCAATCTTCCACAGCTAAGAGATCTTATTCTTCATCACAATCAACTTTCAGGAAAAATTCCTGGTAGTTTAGGGAGATGTATCACTTTGGAAATGGTGGACTTGTCTCACAACAAACTAGAAGGAAATATACCACCTGAATGGGCAAGTCTTACAAATCTCCAATTTTTTTTAATGTTTCCAACAATTTATTGCAAGGTTCTATTTTAGTAATGAGTAAAATGACAATGGTCCAAGCTATAGATGTGTCTCTCAATAACTTCTTAGGTGAAATTCCAACTGCATTGTCAAGTTGAACAAACTTGCAATATTTGAATCTTCCATGGAATTCATTTGATGGCCCAATACCAGCACCACTCACAATTTTGAAAAACCTTCAAGACATTGATCTCTCAAGAAATAATTTGTCAGGTGCAATCCCAACAGCGTTCCAAGAAATGAAAATGCTTCAACATATCAATCTCTCTTCAAACAACTTAATAGGAGAGGTTCCAAAGGGAGGAGTTTTTGCAACCATTGATGAGTTTGCAATTTCAGAAAATGTTGGCCTTTGTAACAAGTGGAATAATTTACAGCCATGCTCTGATTCCAAACACAAAAAAATTCTGTCTCCAAAAAGGTGATAGTACCAATTGTGATTGGCATTGCAATCTTCATTATGTCTTATGTATTGCTTCTAATTTTCTATAGGAGACATACTAATCAAACTACCCTTTGCCTGTACATTAGGCCTACAAAAATTTCATATGAAGAACTTGTAGGTGCAACTAGCGGGTTTAGCGAGACCAAACAACTAGGGGTTGGTAGTACTAGATCTACTTATAGAGGGATTCTCAACAATGTTACAAACATTGTTGTTAAAGTTCTCAATTTGCAAAATGAAAATGCTCTCCGAAGTTTTGACAGAGAATGTAATGTGTTAAAAAGAGTTAGGCATCTCAATGTGATCAAAATCATTTTAGTTTGTTCTAATCTTGATTTTAAAGCATTCGTTCTTCCATTCATGTCAAATGGAAGTTTGGAGAGATGGCTATATCCTGAGGGAGGAGATGAATGCAGCTTAAATTTGAGTGACCGATTAATAATAGCAAAGAAGATAGCATGGGGAATGGAATATCTACATCATCATTGCTTTTTGCAAGTCATTCATTGTGACCTAAAACCTAGTAATATATTGTTAGGGAATGATATGACTCCACATATAGTAGACTTTGGCATTAGCAAACTCTTACTTGAGAATTCAATGAATTCATTGACTTCTACAAGTGTACTAAATGGATCTATTGGCTACTTTGCACCAGGTATAAAATTTAATGTTATTCTAATACAAATTTTTGTTGATTATTTTCTTAATTTTATATGATTATTTTATAAGGCGTGAGAATCACTACCTATTATGTTGTATTGTAGAGTATGGAATGGGTAGAAAGATTTCAACAAAAGGAGATGTATATAGCTATGCAATTCTACTTTTAGAAATGTTGACAAGGAGGAGACCCACAAATACCATGTTTGTAAAAGGTATTAATCTGCCAAAATGGGCAAGTATGGATTTTCCAAATAAATCCACAGAAGTGGTGGACAACAACCTACTTCGAGTACTTTGAGATGTTAATGAGTCAAATAAAGAAATGGTATCATCATGCCTTATTCAATTTATGCAAGTACGTTTGGTTTGCACAAGGGAGCTGCCACAACAATGCCCAAATATGATGGAGATAGTTGAGAGATTAGAAAAAATAACAAGTGCATTTTTTGGTACTCCTAGAGCTTTTCATTTGTCCTTAGATATACCGCCTTTACTTGAGAATACAAGTAATCTAAGAAATATTACTAAAGATTAATCTACATCTACATCTTTGCTCTACATTTACAAAGTTCTTCCCTCAATTAAATAAAATATAATTGTTAATTCTTACCTTGTTTTTATAATTGTTGTTTTTACACTCAACTAAATATAGATTTAGCACAAAGATGCCACCGTCTGTCAGATGTAAAATATTGAATTAGTCAGAAATTGATATCTTGACCAATAAAAATATCCATTTTCATTTTGCTTTTCAGCTGATTAACTTACTGGTTGCCTATTGAAGATTATAAATGTATTTCATAATTTTAGATTACAGCACCCTTAGTATAATGAAAATTAATTTCATCTACAATTAACATTTCAAAGGGAATGGAAATATGCAATTATGCGCGTGTGCAGCATTATACAAGCTGATATCTGCTGGTTTTTTCTCCCAGCATCAGCAATAATCCCCACAAGAACACATCCCATTTTTAAAACGATGGAATCGATTTGACTCCCTCACAACAATTTCTCGTGAAGCAATATTGGAGATAAATTTCGTGGCAGAATGGCGATCACCACACACTTGAAAGTTCTTAACAATTGATATGATCAAGAAGTCCAAACACAATGGCCAGCTTCTCACTGTGGTGGTCAAGAATATGATCCTTCTGTTCTTCTTCTACATAAAGGAGAACATTTTTTTTGTCAGGCATATAACCTGCCTCCTTTAGCCATCAAGACAAGTTCTCCAACTCTGCATAAATTTTCTGTGTTTGTGGATGTGATCTATCTCCTAAAATAAAAACATGTACCTTGTTATTTAACTCAATCCACATCATTCCACCCGGTACCTTTTTTTCGTTTTCTTTCTTTCATCATTTTTCTAACCTTATCCACATCATTCCACCTGCCAGCCACTGCATTAATATTTGACAAAAGCACATAATGGCAGGATTTGTTTGGTCTAACTGAACAAGGTTCTCTGCAACAAGTTGTCCCAGCTCTATGTTGCTATTATTTCTGCAGGCACCTAGCAAAGATCCCCAGATAGAAGCATCAGGTTTTATTGGCGTTTTGTTGATAAATTCCTGTGCTTGATCCAGATGTTCTGCATGGTCAAGGAGATCAACCATGTAGCAATAATGCTCCATTGTAGGAACAATGTGAAATTTTTTATTTATCAAATGGAAGTATCGCCATCCATGCAGCATGCGGCAAAAACACCAACAAAGGTGACACCATCCGGCCTTGTGGCAGAGTTTTGCATTTCATCAAAGAGTTGAAGAGCTTCTTTCTCATAGTCATGAATAGCATATCCTACAATCATTGCAATCCATGAAACTACAACCTGGGTGGGCATCTTGTCAAACACTTTCTTGGCAGTATGTAGCACCTTCTTATATGAACATGAGGTTTTCACAGTCCATCCGAATAAGAAAAAACTTCTGCAAATAATACAGTTTTTTCCACAACCTCCGTACTTCGTTATCTGTATGACTGTCATTTCAAATTAACCGGGGAAGGGATTAGGGGTAGAATGGTTGAGAATATTTTCGGTAGTAAACGCCATTGGTAAAAAAAACTTGAGAACAAAGGACTTGCAATCTTGGAGGTGTATGAGATCTTGGGAATTTGGGTATGAGATTTTTGAACAGAGGAAACATTACACCATGGAGCCCATTTGTTGTCGCGGCAGTTCTGCCATGAGTTGTGTCGTAGTATAGGTACAATGCGTGTCATGTTTGAAGCCGGTTGCATGTTTACAACGAAAAATGAGGAGAACCCTAATGTGTTTGTGTTTTTGTTTTTGTTTTTCCCCAAATATATAGGTTAAAATATTAAATTTTAAAGATACAACTACATTTTCAAAATGATGAAGGCGGTTTAGGGTTATTTAGCTTTAGGTGTGGCTTGATTGTGTTAGATTAAAAATGTTGATAGTTTAATATTTTATTTCAAACTTGCATTATTTATTTGCTAATCTCATGGGTTGTGAGAGATCATGGCAAGTTTCTTAATTCTATAACATGCAACACAAATGTTAAATGCCCTAAGTAAACTTAATTAGACAAGTGTGATTAAGACCTAATCTGGACCAATTAGGTAATATACCTATTTCATATCAACAACTTCTCTTAATTGCAAATCAGGGAGAAGTAAACAAATGCAAAGATACAAAGATGCAAAGATGGGTCCCCATTACAAGGACATGTTAGGTACCCATGTACACAAGATCTGTCATAAACAGAATAAAGCAGAAAAACTTGTATGAAAAAATAAACCCTTTCCAAAAGAGAGAAAAAATGCAAACTAACATGTACAAGTGATGGAGTGATGGAAGGAGGACTCAACACCAAGACCCCCCAAGGACTACATCCATCACAAATATAAAATCAATAACCCCCATAAGAGGGAAAGAATGAGACTAGATATCCCACCCATAAAGAAGTAGTCTTGTGCTAATGGTGAATACTCGAAGAGAAAAAAAGTATGCATTGCCTACAAACAACGTTTACCCCCTTGGGAAGAAACAAATCCATTGGTGTATGTAGAAGAAACTCCAACTCAAAGACAAGAGATGAGGGAAGGAGTCGCATGAAAGTTGATGTCTCTGAAAATTGCTCAAGTGTCCACATGTCACAATCATCAGATGCCACAAAAGTAGGAACTCCATGCCTAATCAAAGAATGTGACAATCCAAGACAATAGGAAAACTCATGATTAGCAATCTTCAAAGACAACGAGGGTGTGAGAACCATCATGCAATAATTTTCATCAAAGAGGAAATGGATATCCTCAAGTGTGTCCTCCAAATCTGCAAGATGGGACTCACAAAACAAATATGAAATACCTATCAAAATATCATCCCACAAAGATGAATCTGAAAGACAAGATGGTTCATGCTGAACTGAATGAGCAAGAACAAGGGAATTCTCAATCAATGAATCCACCATAGGAATCAATGAAAGTGAAGGATCAATAAGTGTCTCTATAGTAGGAGAAGGAGATGATGCCTCATTATCCTCATCATCCAAATGTGCAAGGTCTTCCAAAAACACAAACTTCTTATTTGTATCATAGTCATATGGTATATTATCTGAATCATCAAAAGGTACAAGACAATTTGAAATAGGATCATCTAGGAATGGTTGAATATCAAGATCTCCATATATATCTCACAAATTTTTGTCCACATAGTATGAGGGCACTCAATTTGTGAAAGGGAACATGGTAGCTCCTAGAACATGATCATTTTTAGAATTCTAGAAAAACATCTTTGAGAATGTACCTAGTTGAGGAATAAGACCATATAGATGTGACAAAAAATAAAGCCAACACAAGTGTTTCAAAATTCCATCTCTCTATTTCTTATAGTTGCCCCTTTTCAACATGATTAGAGAAAGATGAAATAAAAAACCCATAATAAACTAAGACAGATCTCTAAATTACATAGACATGAAACCCTGAAATAAAACTATGAACTTCCCAAAAGATCACTATTGAAATTCAATCCCTCCCAAGAAAAAACAATTACCAATTTCAACAAGTTTTCCAAGCAACGAGCAAAAAATATCCAAAATAGCCTCAAACTAAAAATATGATGTCTAATGCATAATATGAGAAAAATGACATGGATATATCTATTGTTTAGAAATACCTTTCCAACACCTAGAAGAAGTAAAAATTTTAACACTATGGGCACAAGATATGGATCGATGAAGATCACAAGTAAATTTAGACTTCAAACAACAAAATTAGGCACTTGAAAATTTAAAAAAAGAAGACATATACCACTACAAAATACTTGGAACTAGCTTTCTGACACCTGTTCATTTGCGAAATTTTGATATCGTAGCAAAAATTTATGGCTCCTACAAAAAAAATACCTTATTAGGGCATGAAATAGGCATAGGGGCCCTACTAGGTGGTGGACTAGGTTTTACACAATATGTGGGTGGTAAAATGGTGGTAGACACTTGAGTGACTGGCGCTCTAAGTAAAAACACTGACTGAGGAGTGGCAGTAGTTGGCGTGCCACCCGTTGGGGATCGACCCCCTCTGGCTAGGCATGCCCATGGGCTCTACCATGATATGACTAGGGCTTGGCCCTTATAAAAAATCTCCCACCTCACTAAAATTGAACCACTAGATCAAGCAACAACCCACCTTGTAAACAAAATATCAGATAGACTAACAATAAAAAACTATTGAATAAACAGAATGGCCCACATAGGAAAATTTTGGATGATGTTAGAGCCTATGACCTTGTACATTGTTACATATTAATGGAGCACTAATTGTATGCTTGATATAAGGATGACACTTGTGCATACCCATTGACTAATAAAATCATGCCACATAGAGAATATTCTATGAATGATGCCAAAGGAATCTGTGGAATATTCCAAAACTATGCTAACTGAACCCTCGATTGTATTTGCAATGTGTTAGATCTGTATGGGACAAAACCATAGATTGTATGGATTATGTATTAATTGTACATAATTTTTCAACAATGATTTTTTCAAACCCTCCAAAAATGGTAAAAAAATTCTAATTCCAAAATATGAAGTGTTTTGTATCAAAATTTATCTCTCAAGCCTTCCAGACTCAATGGTGATGTTCATTTTGCACTAAAATGTACTATATAAAAATTCTTGGTGAAAATTCTCTTAACAAGGGAAGGAAATTATAGATCTGGAGCTCTAATACCATGTAAAACTCACACAATAGACTAAATAGATGCTCAAGATCACCTACATCCAAAACAAACTTCTACAAGAACAGAGAAGCAACAAAAAATTTATATTGCCAAACAATGATAATAATGCATACAAGATACAACATACAGAAGATTTTCAATGCATTAGACCCACATACAATGTACAATGAGCTCTACCTCTACTTATATAGGTAAGGTTGAGACCTAGGTCCCAACATGCACTCATGACAAGTGTCTTAAAATCCTATGATGTGAGACACAGATATTAAATTATCTAAGTAAACTTAACTAGACAAGTGTGAATAGAACCTAATGTCAAACCAATGAGGTAATATACCCCATTCAAACCAACATAACAAACATGTAGATAGGATGGATATATGAGGGTGTGTGTACATGTGAATGGGGATGATAGGTAGGTGCATAAAAACATGTGTGATGAGGTAGGTGGATAACAAAGGATAAGGGACCCAACTTGACATAAAATTACAACTATAATCAATATGTCTATGTATCATAACACTCCCCCTAAACACAATAAGAAATGATATATAAATTTCACCATTACAAATAAGTAATATATTTATAAACAATGTAAAAGATAAAACAAAACTAACTAGAAAGAATACAAACTAGCACTTGCATCTTTAACAGGTGTAAAGGTTTTTCCTTAGTCAAATAATGATATTATTAACTTAGATGCATTAATTATGATTTGATATTTTTACACCGCATAGATTTGATTTGTGGGAAGATTTAATTTTTCACATTATTGAGTTGAATATTTGATTTTTCACATTCTTGATTTGAATATTTGATTTTTCACATTATTGACTTAGATGACTAAAGATTCGATTTGTTGGAAGATTTGGATTTTCACATTTTTAATTTTCAAGGACGTAAAATTGGTTTAATGGAAAATTAGAAAACTATTTTGTAGTGTGAGGCAAATTTTTTATAGAAGGCTAACAATAATATAGCCTATTAGCTAAAGATAAACATTATATATTATATTAAACTATTTTAACAAAATCTAAGATTAACTTTAAATTTGTATTGTATATCAAAATAAAATATTTTTACCTTTAAAAAACAATATATGAAAATTTAAATAAATTAGTTTTAATTATTATAAAATATAAATAATATAAATAAACTCTATTTCCTAATAAATTTAACCAAAAAATTATAAATTTAATTTTTACTAAAAATTTGACTTTAAATTATGACACAACTTAAGTTTAAAATTTTAATATTTTGATTCTAAAATGAAAAAATGAATTTAGTAGAGTTGGAATGGTCATTACCTTGATTATAAGGTATATACATTATAAAATCCAATTTTAATACATCCCTAGATGAATTTGCATTTGGATAATTTCTAACTCAGTTTGAGTTAAATGAGACTAGTAAGCTTTGGGAAAGTGGAATGCACATCTTATGTTGCAAATTCATTTCAATGTAATGATAAAAGTATTTAGTAGGGTTTATTGTATTTGGGTGTTAACTAGCAATTACACCTTGGTGTGCAATGGGTATGCCGAAGAGTTTTGTAAGTTCAATTGGTATGTCTTTAAGTGAATTATGATTGTCTTGTATTCCTATGGTGCAAGTAATTTTTTATTTTTTTGAGTGTCATGAATTAATTTGCATAATCTTAATGGAGTTCAAGATCCTTATGTTTTGCTTAGTATCTACTTCAAATGTGTGAGCTTCCATGTTTTGTGTGTAGTTTCTATTTGCATGCATATCTTTTGTAGATTCTTGTTCATGCACAACACTTGGGTTGACCTGCATTTCATTAGTTGACAACTATGCATATTATTTGAAGCATGTATGTTTGTTTATCACAAGCCTCACATTTCACATCTTGACACCTACATTGAATAGACATTCTCTTGCAAATATAAGCATGGTCAGTAGCTACTTCATGTTTATTTGTCATCTAGCCTACCATCATGCATCCCCTGATGGAGTGGCACTTGATACAAAGATCAATCAAATTTAGTATCATTGTTTTTATAATTGATACATTTTCATAACATGACACCTACATTGAATAGACATTCTCTTGCAAATATAAGCATGGTCACTAGCTACTTCATGTTTATTTGTCATTTAGCCTACCATCATGCATCCTCTAATGGGGTGGCACTTCATACAAAGATCCATCAAACCTAGTGACTATCATTGTTTTTGTAATTTGACAAATTTTCATAACTTGGAGCTCAAATAGATTAAAATTAAATTTAGACATGGTATAATTTTAGATTGAGAATTCGTAATTGTCTAAGAATATTTAATTTCAAGGGAAAAACTTTTGATTTGTTTAAATTTACATATGATATCGGAATGATCTCGAGACCTCAAAAATGGCATGCATTCTATATCATGGGAGCCCATTGTGCTCAATCTTGGTTTGGCAAAACTTTTATTAGTCAAAAAGAGGCCCACCATGTAATTGAATTAATCATTTCATCAAGGCCTTAACATGTAGTCTTGATGTTCGCCCAACCATTATTGATTTTCTTTCACTCCATTCATGTGGTTTTTAGTGTGGTCCCCTGTGTATTCAATCCCTCCATATGGGTTTTTAATTCTCTTACCATTGTTATACACTTGCTTTCAGAGAGATAAAACGATTCTAACACCAAAATGGTCTACAAATAAGCATCAATATAATTCAATATAATAAATATAATTAAATAATAATATAGATAAATATGTGTAACGTAAATATAATTCAATAATAATTATAGATAAATATATAATATATATTAGATTTAATGTAAATATACTTTTTTACAAATTCAACTCTTTCACAAATTAAAAATAATTAAAAAAATCTGATTAGATATGTAGGTAAGCAAGATCTTGCTCTTCCTGGAAAACTTTTTGTTGACATGCATACTCATGCTCAGTCTTCTGAAAAATGGGCTACTATTTTACATAAGAC
The DNA here is from genome assembly GCA_027924645.1 of Cunninghamia lanceolata. Taxonomy (NCBI): domain Eukaryota; kingdom Viridiplantae; phylum Streptophyta; class Pinopsida; order Cupressales; family Cupressaceae; genus Cunninghamia; species Cunninghamia lanceolata. Next base: position 2,732,611 of record BSBN01000029.1, on the reverse strand, counting down.
ATTAGTGGGTGTTTCATTCAGTACAAATCTTCTTCACAGTATTGGTACCTTGTTGGCTTTTTCAAATGATGCATCCTCTCATCCTTCATCCTCTTATGAGCCCTCTCCTTCCACAGTCTCTCTCTATTTTTTTATCTATTTTATCTCTCTCATGTCTATCCCTCTCTCTCCCTCTTTCTCTCTCATTCTTTTTTCATATCTCTCTCTTAAGTTGTTAGATTTCTTATAGGTTAATTTAAATAATACTATATATAGTAATTATATATTATTTTATATTTAAATTAATAATGTATGATACTAAATGGAACTAAAAATATATATTTTTTATAAAAATAAATATATAATAAAGTAATAAATATAAATAAACATGAAACATAGAATATATTCAATATAAATATAGCATTAAATATTATAATATGACATTAGAACTAAAAATAATAATTTATATTATATAAAATATGGTGTATAATAATAAATATAGTTATATTTTTAATTTTATATATGAAGTAAATATAATTCAATAATAAAAATAGATAATATAGATAAATATTAAATATATAATTGATTTAATGTAAATTTACTTTTTTACACATTCAACTCTGTCAAATTAAAAATAATTAAGAAAATTTTAGTTAGATGTCAATCTTGAAAGGATGTCTCTCCTCGTGTGACAAACATAAGTGCCTTGAGTCCTGGACCATTTTGAGTTATGGGCATCTCGGCTCCTGTTCAAATGTTCAACATATCCTAATAAAATTTTGATTATGTTATTTGATAAAAATGCATAAATACAACTAATAATAAATGAAACTAGATAAAATGGTACAGAAAAACAAATTAAAAGTAGATTTATTTTACATTTTTTAATTTTTAAACATTATACTTAAAACTTCACTAAAATCACCAAATAAAAAAAAACTCCACTAAAATTATTATCATAAACATCAATATTTAAATCACCTGTCATTTAAATTTCATCAACCAAATACCTAAACTAATACATAAACATATACATCCACATTAATGCTAATCGACTTGACCAAAGATCAAATGATAAAATTAATTTAAAAAACTAAATCTGATGTTAAGGAAAAGTGATATCACATTGTTAATGTAAAAGAGAATACGTGGTTGCATAAACTGACAATAGGGAAAGAAAACCCTGTTCTAATAAATTGTAATACGACTTTGTAGCGTAATGAGTCATGGCAGTCGAAAAAGCCTCTGCATCATTGGGAAAAAAACTACAATGAAAACATTACAGGAAAAATTGATGATGGAACGAAGGATAGATGGTGGCTCAATCCATTTCAATTGTCTTGCACTATTGATAGATCTATAATTGGAAAAATAATTTGTCTATTCAAAATATACATGATCTACATATATTATAAGTTATTGCAATCTTCCTTATCAATCTCTCTCTTACCATATCTCTTTCTTTCTCTCTCCTTCCTTATCTCTCTATATATCTATCTCTCTTTATCTTCATCTTTGTCTTTCTATCTCTCTCTATCTCTTTGTCTCCCTCTCTATCTATTTCATCAAGCTTCTTGGTTGGTAGAACTATGTTTGATTCCTTTGCTAGATTCTTGAAGTGAAGGCATGGGAAAGGCATTGGATGCAAAGTGCTAAAGAAAGGAAGCTCATGGAGCAAAAAGATTGCTAAGGACGTGTTGAGCTTGGAGCAAGGATTCTAGGGACATGTGAGATTTGGGTGACCATGTCAAAATTTTGAGACAATATTGTGTATTGGAGGCCTAAGTTTGAAAGAGGACTATGTTGAAGATGAAGTTTACTTGGGAGGTCTAGTTATCAAGTTTGACAAGGAGGAGGAAATTCTTTCAAGAAAAGAACATAGAGCTACAAATGCACATTCTATAGTGAGTTGGGAGAACTTGGGGTGAGCATGACAATGGCATAAGACAGAGTTGATCTTATGGGGAAAAAGATTGTCATAAGAATGAGTTGCAAGGAAGGCAATGTGTTTTGAGTGGGACAAGTTGTGGTGATACCCGTGGTGAAGGTGAAGATTGTGGATCCCTCAACCAACAGATATGATCACACAACAAAGTATATTCAAGTATTATTGTGGACAGTCACGAGTTCTAGTTCATAAGATTTACTAAATACCACAAAGAAAATTCAATGCTAGATAATGATATGGGACATAGGGATACAAGACAATCATCATCACTTAAAGACATGACAATTGAACTTCCACAACACTTTGGTGTACTCATCCTAGAGATTTGAAAAAATGTAGAACTGGGCAAATAAAAGGTTTAAGTAATGCATCCAACCTCATCAAGATTTGGGTTCAAGCATGCTTGGGTATGCTCTAGTGCCATATGATAGTGAATGAGTATTACATCTAAATCTATAATTTCACCCATAGGGCAAGAAAATATCTAAAAAAACACTAGCTAGAGAGTTAAAAAGATGAATAGAATATACAAGATTTATTAACCCAACACAAAGTTTTACCCTTTAGATACAATCTAAACAACTAAGCTAATCAAGATATAATCATCATTAATAAGTTTACAATTAGAAAAAATGTTTTGACAAAAATTGAAGCATATGTTGAACCATCATAATTGTTATTCAAAGGATCTATATTATGAAATGTTATGTAAAAGAAATGAAGTATAATCAATATGATCATCTAACAAGCCATCATCATCAATCCATGAGTAATCACATGTAACAAAAAGAATAGCAATAAAATTATCAAATACAAAGGTTATTCTCATCATCATCTACAAACTTAGGTAATGCATCAAGATCACATGAATCTAGTCTATTAATTGACATTGTAAAGGTGAGACATCTTAAGGCATGCTAATGTCATGAATGGGTAGGATACATGATGGATCCTTCCTAGAAGAATGATCATCGATGTCATGAGGCAAAGGATCATCATGGAAAAAGTGAACAAATAATCTAAGGATCACTAATATCATAGGATTTGTATTCATTAACTCTATGGAGAAGAAAGGTAATACACAATAAAACAAAATATCCATAGAAGGTAATGCATGATAAAATAAAACCTCCATAGAGATGACATCCATGTCCAAGGCATAGATTTGCATGAGTGAATCAAGGACATAGATGTCATGTGAAATGAAAAAAAACATGCTAAAATATGAAATAAATGCATGAAAATTAGCCAAATAAGTCACCCTAAAGGTTCCATGACCCAATGTAAATTTAGGATGGGAGGTTGAGAAAACTAGGTTTCACAATTCAACACTAAACTGTAAACATGAAATGAAAGGGCAATGAAGACAAATATCCATGACAGATTTGAAAAAAATAGAGCTACATCAAATTTGGAAAAATTAGAGCTATATCAAAATTAAAAACATGGTAAAGAAAAGTAAACCCTAGGTCAAGTCAAGGGTGGATAGGGTGGACACAAGAATACGCAATAAATTCAATCACCAAACTTTAAAAAAAGATAGATCAATGGATATCTCAAATTGACAATAGATGAATGTCGTGATGTAATCAAAATAGGGTGGAAAATATGGGAATTTTGGCAGCAATTGGAACCAAAAACACTTTATCTTACCTTGCAGATTTGAGTGAATTTAATTTTAAGAAGAGATTGGTTGTAGATGCATTGAATTTTCTATAGCTGGACATCCTAAGTTGTGTGCAGATCCCTCTTTTATCTTAAAAGCTTAAGTATTTTGTAAATGAATCATAAAATCCCTTAAATTATAACACTATTTTTTTCTTTTGTCAGAGGTCCTCTGTCTTTTTGAACCAATGTTGTTGTTTTAATTAACCCTCTGAGCTTTTAACACTACTGTTTCTTTTATCTCCTCTTTCCTATACTTCAGTGTTGGAGATTTGGAGTGGTCTTGAACCAATGTTGAAGGTTCAAATGGTTCTTGAACCATTGAACTCTCTGATAATCTTGCCATGCTTCCTTTATACATTATTGGATAGTTAGAGAAATCATGAGCTATTAAACTCTCTAACTAGTTCAAAAGTTTTGAAATGGGTCGACATGTCAGAGCTGCAATGATTCATTGAATTGTTGAACTATCATAAGAATTCAAAATGTCGAAGGTTCAGCGCAACTATGAACTCCATAGTAAATCTTCAAAATGTCAGGACTTGGTAGGCTAAAAGAACCTTGTCAAGGGTTCAAGAGGTTCTTGAACCCATGGAACCTCTAACATTTCTTTATGGAAAAAAAAATTAAGTCTTTTCATTGGGGCTTTGAGAGACATAGGAAATAATCAAAGCTTCATGTGGTTCTTGAACCGTTGAAAAGGTTGATAACTCTATTTCTTTAAGAGGTTATGTCGGGGGTTCTGTGTTTCTTGAACCTCTTGAAACTTTGATAGGTTTAAGGAAATGCAAAAGCTCCGATAAATATAGAAAATATTGAAGACTTGGGAAAAACCACATAAATTGAACATCTTGATGTATGATCGACATGACAAACAAGGTATGTGAAAAATTTGATGGTTTAATCAAAATTTAGGGGGTTAACAGAAAAAATGTAACTTTAATTAAATAAGATACTCTTAAAGTTCCCACTTGTATTAGGGTCATGGAAAAGCATCTAATAAGTATGGGATATTATTATCCCAAATAGTGGCCTTTATTGTAATTTTATGAAATACACATTTCTCTTAGTTTCTTTTGAACAAAATTTATTTAAATAGTGTATATTGAATGAATTATAAACTCAAGCATTGGAAAGAGGAATATTTGTTATTTCAGCCTATTACCATTCTCATTACTGAGTGTTTATAGACATAGAGAAGATTTCAAAAAACTTGAATTAATATGATATAAAGACAAAAACACAATGATCAAGAAATCAAGTTTTACAAAAAAATGTAAATATTAAACTTTTATATGTTAATGGTACTTAATGAATACATATATCATTACAATGATTTTGTATTGATAACACTATTTTGTAAATTTTCAACAATGATTATAGAGATGCAAGATATGAAAGTAGTAGTTATTGATTTCCTCTTCCAATACTATTACAAATTGACAATAAAACGACGAATGATGGATCATTATTTATTATAAAATATACTCTCTCTCTCTCTCTCTCTCTCTCTCTCTCCTCTTTCTCTCACTTTCTCTCTTTTGTCCCTCACTCTTATTATTTATTATAAAATATACAATTATATATATTTATAATAAATATATTAGATATTTCATATTTATATCTATTTATTATTTAATTATAAATTTTTATATATAAAAACTAAATTATAATTGTATATTATTATATTATACTTAATATAATATAAATTTTTAAATATATTATCAATATAATATTATATTATAGAGTTGTATATTTATATTAATTATATTATAGATTTAAGATTTATATATATTTGTTAAACCAATTATATATTTATTTTATATAATAACATCTCTATAATAATTATATAATTGTTGTGTTACTCGGATATTATTAGATGTTGTTCAAGTTGCATTTTACAAAAGTGTAACTTCAATAAATATCACCTAATTCTCATGATAATAGTATTAATTATGATATGAAATTCCAACTCGAATTTAACTATATCCAATTTCAGAGTGATGGTTTGAAGGGGGCCTCAAAAAATAATTATCATTTCTAAGTTTTGAAATGCATCGGGATGGGGAAACTTGCATGTTCAAACTTCTACCCACTACTCTCGAGCTTAGAACCGTATTAATGTCATGAGAACTAACACCAAATTTTTGATTGATGGATTATGGAAAAATGGTGACGAAGAAATCAATTTGAACATTCAATACACAAACAAAAACAACAATGAATAGGAGTCAGCTATGTCTATTTTATGATCTTACAAATATACTTATCGTATTGATAAATAGTGTTAGCTCAATATTTTAGAGCACTATGGAAGGTTAGAATCATACTGTAGTCGGCTATCCTATCTCTAAGGTACACACAATGAGTAACTTCCCAAATCTAATAACTTATTGATGCATCATAGAATAAAGATGACCAAAGCTTACCTAGGATTAGGCTATGAAAAATCCAAGGGGCTTCCAATATAACAGTATGTACATGGAAGCTTGTAGCCGTATACAAAGGCTATTTGAGGCCTAGGTATTGGAGCAAAAATACTATTCACTTTTTATGGGGAATCTAGCTTAGAGAAGAATGAAAACTCTCCTAAAGATATTTTAAAACCCTTGGCATATGATTTCTAGCCTAAAAAGAAAAAAAGAACTAACTTCAAGGGAAAAAATTGTGGCAAAAATTTACGTATAGATTTAGTGCTACTATAACTATAACCACTTTTTGATCACCAAGATCTCTCTAGGGCCAAGGTGAGATAATATGATGGATAGTTATAAAAATATTAAAAAATTTAAACATAATTTTTTTTAATATTTTGTTGTATGAATACACTTTGTGATATAGAATAAAATATGTGAGAAATCATACATTCCATACTTTACACAATACACACATTTATCAAACATGTCCAAACTAGAGAGCTTGATTAAAAAATTATTTCATTAGTTTCTAGACGAGCTTTCATATTTTATTTTGTGTCTCCATTTTTTGAATATGCTAGATTGATATTTCCAAACATTGCATAGTTTGGCTTTACGTTTGGGGATCACATTTGATTAAAAAAGGGTTGAAGTGTTTCTAAGAAATCGAGTCCATCTCAACAATCACAAATATATCATCTAGTGAACATTTGTTAAATAACATAATTAGTTGGGTATGCATATTCTATGTTGAATTTATCAAATTTTTATGATAATTTAGATGTTGGAAAAGGCAATTAATTTTGGCTTTATAAATTCCAAATTTTATATTGGCTTAAGAATATATTTTTTTTTCTGTTTTCCTAATCAATATTGAGTGTAGTTAATGAAATGTGCACCATTAAGACATTTTACAAAAAAAATCATTGGCTTAATCTATTCTTTATTATCTTACCTACATATTTTTTGAGAAGCCACATCTATATCAAAACCTATCTATTTTTGAATTTGATCATATTGGTTCCCAAAATAACTACAACCTGAAAGCCTAAAACATTTTACAATCACCTTGGCCATGGGTGTCATCAGGGTGCTTAAAAGTGGTCTATCCACATGTTAAGGGTGATTTTGGCCAACTTATAGGAGTGGGTAGACTTCTCTACACTTCGAGCTCAGGTTAGACTCCAGAGGGATATTCAAAGGGGTATACCTTAGTAGGTATTGACTTTAAAACTAGATGAACAACTAAAATAGATGAACAACGAAACCAAAATTGTTGCCTTGGCCCAAATACTGTCACTGAATCAAGAATAGTTGGTTGTCCCAAAAGCCCTATTTTAATCTGATAGGAGCAATCCTACAGAGTGATGATTCTTACAAAATTGTAATTGCATCTAAAAACTAGATATACTTTTTTTTTTTTAAAGAGCTTGGGTGATCACAGGCTTCTCGACTGCTGCCTATCCATTGGGTAGCAAAGTCTCATATTCATCAAAGGAACATAACTACAAGGAAATATATGGTTACTTATTTGAAAATTCAAATGAATGAAATTTATCTCAAATCATGAGAATACTTAATAATCCAACACCATGAAATATTTTTCCATATGTAATACTGAAATGACCATTTACAAATCTTGAAAATTGATTAAGAATGGTGACATTCATTCAAACCAGTCTTTACAAGCATACCACTAAATGTAGCAAGAGAAAGTCCTAACTGTGATAGAAATTTCTTGAAAGAACACCTACAACAGTGGAGAAAAATAATGATTCAATACAAAGATTACAATATATTTGACATATACTTTTATAGCTACTTCATGAAGAACAAAAACTACAAAGTGGTCTTTTCCTTTCTACCTTTGGATCTCTGAACCTATCAAGAAAAACTTGCCTAAATGACCAACCCATAAAACATCATAAACACACACATATATAGCAATCTAGGTGCTAAACTCTACCATCATGTATGCCCATGTTATGTTAAATCTGGCCGATGGCCCTGCTAGAATAACTGCATGATTGAAGGAATGCCCATACCCTAGCATGTTTGAACATTGAAAGAAGAATATTTCCCACACGCCTTGGGCACCTAAAGTATTAAAGAGTGAAGGATGAATCCATATATTGGTACCTGCAAATCTATTTTATCCATTTTGTCTTCTTCGAGTACTGATGCATTAAAGATTTTCACTATATAAACCACATGTGTGACCTTGGCCTACAAAAACATTAATAGCTGAGTACCAATCCACCTATTTTATCCTGCAATCATGGTACAATTTTAGGTACCCAGAAAATAATGTCTGTCAGAAGCTTTTAAAACACTTTTAAAAGTGTTTGCTTTTAATTTTCTCCCTCAGGCATCCTTTGGTTTTGCTAGAATTTGGTGACCTTGAAGAGTTTGAAACCCTGCCTGGCTAATCTTTGCTTTCATTTGGATTCAAGTTTCATTTCCCTTTCTTGTCAGCTAATTTTCTAGTCATTAAACTGTTCAGTCGACGAACTACCAGGTTCACAAACTCTCTATTTCTTTGACAAAGGCTTTTTGTTTCTTTTTTCTTCTTTTTGTTCTTCATTTCCATTATTGGTGATCTTTTTTTTACCTAACCATGGAATCACCCTCTTTTATTCCTTTGTTACCTTCTTCCAACTTTTCATCTTCTCTATCAACAAGTCTTCCTTGCGGCGAACATGGTTATTGGCGAACCTATCGATTCACAAACTTCTCCTTTCTTTTATGAAAATTCACTCTTTTTATCCCTCAAGTCTTCCTTGTCTTTTTCTTTCTCCAATTTCCCATCCTTTGCACTTTATCTTTCCTTTATTGGCAACTATCGGTGAAATTGGCCCAATGTGAACCATCCTTCCACCACTTCATTCTTCTTCTTTCTTCGTTGTCAGCAAAATCACCTCACAGCAAACTATATTTCACCTATTTTTTTGCCTTCCTTTCTGAATTTGCACTTACCTCTATTTCTCCCTTTGTTGTCGGTAAACCCTTTGTCGAGAAAACCAAGATTTTGTGAACCAAAGGTTTCACCGACCAAGGATTCACCTTTCCTTTGCTTCCTTAGAAACTTCTCCTTTCCCTCTTTGCCTTATAAAATTTTACTTCCTTTCATCACCGATCTGGGCCACCAACGAAGTCTTCGTCAGCGAAACCTTCCGTCAATGAACCCAATAGTTCACAAACCAAAAAAATTTCCACCAAAGCCTTGACTTGCTCTTTCCTTTTCTATTTTTGCCACATCCTCTCTCCATCGATGAAGTTGGAAGTTCGTGAACTTCCAACTTTACTAATAAGGCCTTTTCTTTTCTTTCTTTTCTCCTCATTCAAAATTTTCTTTCTTTTCTTCTCATTCAAACTTTTCTTTGTTGGCAAATCTACCAATTATCAAACTTGGTGATCGGTGAACCTTTCAGTTCGTGAACCGCCAAATTCACCGACAAAGACCAGCAACTAAACAAATTTTCAAAGGGAAGAAAAACAATGACAAGGGGGAACTTTTACTTGGAAATTTTCTAAAAGAAAACCCATGGAAAACATTTTAGATTGGGTATAAATGATGGATTTAGATTGCAAAGGAAAAAGTGAGAATTTTGATAGATTTTGGGAAAAAATTATGCATGTTTGGGTATTGGTTTTTTTAGTTGCCAACACTGGCTCTGGTTGGGGTCGTGTCCCAAACAATGGCATAGGAAGGATCTTAGATCTCTGGATAGACCAAAAAACACACAAAAACAACACACAGAAAAAAAACAAAGACAAAAACACAATCAAGACCAAGAATGGTCAAGACTAGTCGAGGTCAAAAAATGAAAGATGTAACTTTACTACATTATTCAAAATTATTTGAAGGGAAACATTACTTATGAGAAGTAAAGATTTAGATGCTGTCCATGCATAGGTAGCTCCAACATTTCTCCCTCCACATTTCAGATATAAAAGGTGTCCTGGCCAGCCTTTCATCAATTTGATATGGGCCCATCCATAATGGTTAAAACTTACCATGCTTTTCCTTGTCTTCTAACTTTGCATTCTAGATGAGAACCAAATCACCAATCTGAAAGCACCATTTAATTATTCTCTTATTTAACAAATGTTCAACCTTTTATTGTTGCAGCATGTTTTTATTATTTGCCACCCTTCTAGCTTCATCCAATTCTGTCAATTCATGCATTCTTAATGCCAAAGCATCATCCCCATCTTCCGTATTTGTTGCAGCAATTGATACATAGGCAATTCTAATGTCATTGGCATTCTTACTTCTAACTTATATATAAGCTCAAAAGGACTCTTGCTTGTAGCACGTCTGTAGGTGATCTTATTAGCCCAAACTGCATATTTTAGCTTTTCATTCCACCTTTTCTTGTTCATATCTAGAGTCCACCTCATAAATTTAATGAGGTTCTTATTGCTAGACTAAACTTGTCCATTACTCTGTGAATGGTATGGTGATGAATGAATCAACTTTATCCCATATTTGGAACACATACCTATTATGTATTGAGATCTGAAGTATATGGCATTGTCTACAACAATTCTAGATGGCACGCCAAATCTGGTTATCACATTGGTCACAGGGAACTCAATCACTACCTTGGACATAGGGTTTAGAGTTGGAATGGCCTCAACCAACTTTGTAAAATAATCATTTGCCACCAATATCCATGTGTATCCATTACTTGATCTTTCTTGAGTTTCCCTGGGAAATCAATGCCCCATTATTGAAATGGTGCCTCAGTGATAACATTCATGAGGCAAAGAGCACCTTGAAATTTTAACTTTCCTGCAAACCTTTGACAAGCATCACATTTTATGACTTATTTTTCAACATCTCTAAAGAGGCTTGGCCTCCAAAATCCTACCTTAATAATCTTGTTTGCGGTGGTTTTAGCATGGATGTGCTCGCCACATATTCCTTGGTGATAAATTCTTCAATGATTTTCTCAAATTTTTGTCAGTCCAGACACTTCAACAATAATCCCTCATGATTCTCCACATTAAAACACGTTGGCTCAAAACATACCTCTAAGGTTGGAGCTTAAGTGTCCTTTGTTGAGTTACATTCATGCCTAGGGGGCAATGCATGTTGATGAGATAAAGATAATATTTTTGTAGCATGGATCATTTGTCAATGTACACACATTAATAGATGGAACAACATCGACCTCATTTATTTCAACTGCCTCTAAGTTGGATTTAGCCATCAACTTAAGTAAACCCTAGCCTCTAACCAGTTTGGTAACATGTACCTCAATGTCATGCTCTTAGATATGTTGATCCATTTGCATCTTCTCCCAAAAACTTCTTGTTGCATGAAAATATCTTTCACAACTAAATGGGGCACATATGCAATTGTCTTTGCAGCCATAAGATATAGCCTAAAGTTTTTTACTACCTTAATCAAAGCATATGCATGCTTTTCCATATTTGAATAATTCAAATTAGTAGCCTACAAGGACTTACTAAAGAATCCTATTGGCTACTCAAATCCATCACCATTCTTTTGCAACATTACAATAGCAATAGTATAATATGAAGCAAAATAGAAGAGCTGGAAAGGATTGGAATAATCTAAGCTTACCAACATTGGTGCATTCTTGAGATCCTTCTTTATGTCAACAAAAGCTTCAATTGGTTCCTTTCCCCATGCAATAGACTACCCCTTCTTAAGCATCTTAGAGATTGGTTTGGTCTTCTCAGTAAAGTTAGGGACAAACTGCCTTACAAAGTTGATTTGTCCAAAGAAAGAATGGATACCCTTGACTATTTTAGGCTGGGGGATAAGATCAATGCCCTTAACTCTTTCAGGGTCTATTCTAACCCCATCCCTTGACATAATATGTCTCAGCAAATTTCCTTCTTCTACTCCAAATTGACATTTCTTGGGATTCAAAGAAATCTAGTACTCCAAACATCTGTCAAAAATTAGTTGCAGATGCCTGCAATGATCTTTACTATCTTTGGAGAAAGTAGTAAGATCATCCTGGTATACAGTCATGATCTCATCAATGAGGCCTACAAAGGTCACATCCATTTCTCTTTGAAACATTGATCCTGGATTCTTCAACCCGAATGGTATCCTCAAATAAACATATATTCCCCAAGGAGTAGTGAATGTTGCCTTGTATTGTTCTGACTCCTTGACCATCCCCTAATTGTAGCTTGAGAATCTATCCATCCTAGACATTAGTTCTAAACCAACAAGCCTTTGCAAAATATGATCCATACTTGGAAGAAGATAATTATCCTTAAAGGACTTGATGTTCAAGTTTCTAAAATCTACACATAATCTAATCTCCCCATTCCTTTTCCTTATTGGGGTGAGATTAGACACCCACTCAAAATTTCTAATTGCCTTTATGATACCTCCCTCTTTTAGCTTTGCCAACTCTTTCTGCATCTTGGGAGTTATGGTGGGATTTATAGGCCTCTTCTTCTACCTAAAGGGTTTTGCACTAGGTTGAAGGGGGATAGTATGTTGAAATAATTCCTCCCTATAAGCCTTCAACTCATCATAAGACCATCCAAAACCTTTTTTGAAATTTCTTAATAAAGCAATCAACATTTTCTTTTCATGGGTTTTGAGTCGCTTGCCAATATAATCCATCATCGGTGCCTTGTGAGTGCCAAGGTTAATGTACCTACAATGATTTCTTCTTCAACTGGTTTACCTTTGCTTGTCTGGTGGTCGACATTATCAAACATCCTTTCCAGCACCACCAGTCCCTTTAGAATGGTATTCATCTTTAGTTGCACAACCTTACTACCAAACAGAGTTTTCTTTCCATCCTCAACTTCTAACATAGGTTACCAATCAATTAATTTATTGTCAAACACATCTATGCAATTTAGGAAACTGTAGATTTGATCACTATCATTGAAAACCTACTAGGTGTAAACATTATTAGGGATTGTCGGCCCAGTGAGAACTTCAACAACGTAATTGGAAAAAGGACAAGAATCTAGTTGTAGGTCAAACTTTGAACCAACAACAGCCAAAGCATCCACCTTTTCATTTCTACCTTTCTCGATCCATTCAAATCCAATGGCATTGAATAGTTCCAAAGTGTCCTAGACTACATTCCTGTATGCTCTCAACTTGTTGTCCTTGGTGGCAAAAGCATTTCTAATCCATTGCACAATTAATTTGAAATCACCATATATCTTTAGGCATTTTGACTCCATGCTTATGAGAAACATTTAGACCCAACAATAGTACCTCATACTCAGCTATGTTGTTAGTGCACTGAAAATCAAGTCTAAAGGACATGCCAAACTACTCTCCATCTGGTGCTATCAGAAAAATACCATCACTTGAACCTTCTCTTGAATATGCACCATCAAAATACATTGTCCACAAATCATCTGCACCACAAGTAGGAACAATGGGAGTGGAATGTAAAACATCAAAGCTATGATTGTCCCCACTGCAATATCCCATGAAGTGGTCAATGTCAGTGTCAAAGAAGTTGTCGTCATCATCCGTTGTTTTATATCTATCCTCAATGTTTTCACCTTCAACCTTTTTCTCCCTATATAACTTCACTTCCATGCTATGAAATGGAATAGTGGCATATGAAAGATCCATCTGGATACTCCTACCCATAGAGGTCGTCTACTTTCTTGATAACAACATACTCCACTTAGGAGGGCAGTCTACAATAGTTATATCCATCAAGAATGATTTGTCTGGGTAAGAAGCAAGTTTGGCCTCAACATATTTAACTAGACCTATCACATTAACTTCCCTGGAATATGTGGCAAAGCATTTGCCAAAATACCTAAGCACTTTCAATCCCAACTCATTCATTATCCCCAAGGGGATAACATTTTTGGAAGCATCAGAATCAAGCATGCAATTATGTAATAGCCAACCATTTATGATCAGTGTTGTGTAAAAAGGGTCTACTCCATCTTGTTGTTAACAACAGTTGATCCTAGATATACCTCTATAGTTTCATCATGGCCTTTACCCTCATCATAACTATTAAAAATATTAATAGATTGTTTTTGTGCATCTACAATAGTGACAAATGGCACCACCCTATCTCTATGTTCAAGTATTCTAAGAAGTTCCCCCGTAGGCACTAAAATTCTAACTTGGCTAAAGACTTGAGCCATGTCAATAGGGCTATATTTTTGCAAAGGAGCATCACATGAGATGGTTATATCATTTTCACAAGGAATGTATGGTATTACTTGATTTGAAGAAATATCCATACCTTTTTCCTTCATCTTCTCCTTGCCCTTTTCTAGTTCTTTTTGTACATGAGGTTGATCGTGCTTCTCACCTAATTTTGGATCATGAACCTTCAGAATGGATATAGCAACTAGGTCCCCCACTTGTGCTAGATTTTTCTGCACATACTTCTTCTTTGTTACTAGTGGTTATGCAAAAAGTTTCTTCTTTTCTGACACATTCTTCTTAGGGGCACTATAATCTTTTTTCTCCATATTCACCTTACTTTTTTTCCTTCTCACACTCTAATCCATTTTTTCTTGAGATACAAGAAGCATCGTACTAATTAAGTGTAATAACCTCATCCCATGATTCATAAACCTAGATGTATCAACAAAGTTAGGGCTAATATGTAAGTTTTTGATTTATGTAGTATTGGCTAACAAATAATATACGTTTGGATTAGAAACATGAACTACACCATCATCAAATAATGTTCAAAGAATCAATAAGATCAAGGGGATCATCATGAGTTTCTTGGGAAATATCATCATCCTGAGGAAAAGCAACATCATCTAAGGAAGGAAACAAGTAATGGACATCACTAAGACAAACATAATGTACCTAATCATTAAGAAACCATCACCACTAATCATAAAAAAATGTATGATTATCTTTAGGCTCATGAAAATCACTATCAATAGTTGTAGAAGAAATTATTGCAAAGACAATTGTCGTTGCACCAAAAGATCAACCTGTTAATCCCTGATACAATTGCCAGAGTTAATGAATCCACAGGAGGTAGTTAAGCCTTGTCACAAACCCAAGCACTGTACTGCACAACACAAGGAGACCAAGGGTACACACCTTGCAACAATCCTCTCGAGCACAAATGAGGGGTTCAAAACCGTGAACCAAGCGATGATACCAATTGTTGCAAAGATGATTGTTGTTACACCAAAAGATCGGCCCTGTTAATGCCCGATAGAACTGCTAGAGTTAATGAATCCACAGGAGGGGGTTAAGCCTTGTCATGAACCCAAGTGTTGTGCTACACAGCACATGGAGACCAAGGGTGCACACCTTGCAATAGAAATACAATCAATATGAATCTCATGGACAAGTAAATTGAATGCATCTAAGAGGGAAAGAAAAGTGCCTCATGAAGGATAAAATAATTCCATACACTTAATGACATAATGCCTCCATAGAACATGTGCCAACATTTATTTGATAGAAAGAAATAAGGTGATAAATGATCAAAGGTTTAGATTTAAAAAGGTGTAAGAACACATTACAATCCTTAATACATTCATAAATGGAAGCCAAAGTCAATGGTTTATAGGAATCCATTATTAAAATATAGTAATACAAATATACAATTGGAGATATACAAAGTGAAAATAACTAAAGGTCTAAATCCTAGGTGAAGCACTGAGTACACAAAAAGAAATCAAATTTTAAAAAACATATTGAAGTTGAGATGAAGGTAAGAAAATAATATCAAACTCAAGATCAGGTATGTGAAGTGATTAACCAAATAGTTCTTGCACCTGAGAGAACCTAAAAATGGTGATTAGAATTCTTTAAGTTATTGTAGGACTAGGAAAACTTAATAGGAAATGGTGAATGAAATCAAAGGAATGATGCTAGGGTATTACGAGGTTGGAAGTTAAAAAAGGCAAGGTAAATAGAAATAAAATGAGTGAAGAGTGAAATGGATGGAAAGAGGAATGAAGTAGGAAATAAGAAGAAAATTAAATGAAAGAAAGAGGATGGTATAGAAAGAGGTAAGGAGAAGGGAGGGAAATAGAATAAAAATGCTTAATGGAATTGAGAGCTAAGGAAAATGGATGGAGAGGGATGTAGGTTTTAAAAGGGAAGATAAAATATATATTAGAGTAAGTATGGAATTAAAACCAAGAAATATCTAGTAAACACTAAAATTCCTACTTTAAAATAGCAATTAGGTGGAAACTTTACAATTTTCCTATGTTCAAATGGGGAGAGGGATGCCTACTTTTTAGCTTTTCATGCAAAAATAGAAAAAAAATATAGTAGGCATTATAACGCATTGTTAAAGGCACCTCAAATTTTATTTTGTTGCACACTAGTCTTGAGGTCTAAACAAATCTTTTTTTTTAATTTTGGCTATGAACATAAGTATGATGTAAATATGTCAAGTGTGATTTATGCTTTGAAAGAACTGGCGTAGATATTGTTTCATCGATTTCATTTCCTTTTTCTTTTTATTTATGTTCATGTTGTTTGATAGCCTCATTTGTAACCTCGATAGATGGTGTTCCATGGTCATTAAAACCAATATACTCATCATCACTAGCATTGGAAGAATTGTCACCATTCAATTCCTTATGATTAGCCTCATTATATGTGCATTATCTTGAATTTTATATTTATCTATAAGTTCTTGAATTTTATAAGATATTGAATTTTATATTTGAGTGTGATGCATCTATTCAATCAATGCCCATGAATGTGGTGATAGGAAAAAAAAAATTTAACTTGAAATTTTGTGCAATACTAGATGTATTCAGTTCTTAACACAAGGCAAAGTGATATTCCTCTTGTTTTATTGTATAATTTGGTCAATATTAAACTTAATCTCAATAACTTATTAAAAGTGTTCCATAAAATCATTTTCTATATCCACAAAAGAAATGATACAAGCATGACATAAGGCAGAAAACCATGTAATAGAATAATCACTCAAGCTCCTCGGAAACAATATAGGAAGTAACTTGTTCTCCTTAAAATGGTGTAAACATGTTATCTTGAAGGAATGTGTATGAATTAATAGGTCACCTATACCATCAGATGTTATAACGTCTCAAAGATGCATCATAGGGAAGCACAAAATAATCCAAAGGAAAGTCCCCTTGGACATCCAAAAGTGTTATACAATTGTGATGCATAGAAAAATCCATGGGATCCCAAAAGGAAGGACCACTAGAAGGTGAAATAAGGCAAGAATGAGAAAAACATGTTTTATAGACAAAAGTAAAGTAATATATGAAAGCACATGACAAATCATGGAATTCTGTATAATATGAATGAAACCATTATTTTTTCGTAGAAATTAATGTATCAATAAATGCATTCACCAATGTATAAACATTGTGTATATGATCATAGTGTGAAGATTAGAACAATAGAACGTAGAAACACTCTGTCAAAGGTGGTCAAGACCTTAAAATACTTTGTATGAGTTATCCCAGTTTTGAAGTAAATTCAACTATTAATTCAATATATTTTCATAATTTTTACATTTATATGCAATATGTCATGCCATTTTTTTAACATTGCTTTGGGAGTTAAGTTGGATTAAAGATAATATTTTGTAATGCTAAATGAGGCACTTTAGAAGTGAAAACCATAAAATTGTTCCTCAAGACCAATTCAACCAATTGTATCTACATAATATTTGAATTATGCAAGTTCACCAAAAGAAAAGGAAATGATGAACTCTTGGATTCAAATCTATAAGTGTAATGTTATTTTTTTATATTGGTAAAATAGGTTTTTGAAAGGGCCCAAACTGTTTTATAGAGAAATAGGGAACTTGATCTATTTGTAAATGCCATTTGTTAACAATGGGAACTTGATGCCTCCAATCACAAGTGGTCCATTCATGCCATGATGCTTGCTACTTGATGGATACAAATTTGGATGCAACAAGTCAAACCACAAATTTCATAAATTATTTCAATGGAAAATAAATAATTTAAACTACTAAGCAAAAAAAATTGAACTAATAAACAAACATATACCACCAATGAGAACTCTACCATCAACTAAGGAGAAGATACTATAGATTCCTGAACAAAGTTCCTATATGAAAATTGATAAGAATGTAAGACTATATGTACATAATCATAATTTAAGTTTAGTTAACATGTAAATCACTATGAAATGATGAACAATTCAAATTGAAAGGTGAACCTCAAATCAAAGAAAGAAAAAATGTTACCAAAACATAAACTTAAGAACTCAACATTATACTTGCTTGATTTGTAAAAAACACCTATTATTATTCCAATTAAATCTAATGAACCATGTGGGTTTGCTCTACTCTTTATAGTATAAAGTATTGCTTCATGGTCAGACTCACAAACTTTCCATAAATTCTTATTGTGTGGTTGACCTTGATATTTGATCAAATGAACATTTGATGCAACAACAAGGTTAGAGTAATGAAGAATCTTCTTATGTGTGTCAAAGTCCTCAAACAACCATACATCATACTTCTTCATTAGGTACCTTCTAATCTACATTCAAATAACAACAATGGACCCTATAGGATAATCAACATCCTCTCAATCAATGATTTCCGTAATTAATTTATTTTTTGCCATTACACCTAGTGTAAATAATAATCTATCCCTTAATTATTCTAATCAGCAGTAACTACATAAACATGACCTGCATTGAATTGTATGAAGAAATTAATTCCACTAAATGATCTAAATATAATATAATGAGCTAAAATATTGATTTCAAGTAATTAATAAATCTATAATACTTGGTCACACTATGTCTGATACATGGTCAAAGTCAACTGATTCTTCCATCTGGTTGAGTTGTAGTGCTTATGGAAGTCCATATGTGTCAACTAGAACTAAAAGTGTACAAGATCATTCATCAACCCACTCTTTTGACTCACACTCTTCCCAAATAAAAACCATACACGAAGAACAAAAACATGCCATCTCTCTTGTATAAATAGTCCATGAACCTACATTTGAACTTCTAAACGAGTGGAACTCACTCAATCCTATTATTATAAAACAATCTTCATAGTTTGAAATATTACATTGTTCTACTGAACAAAGAAATCTACAAACTATAGACCGACATTAATTACCTAGTCTCATTATGGAGTTACACCATTGCATGATTGTTGCCACATCTAACAACTTATCACCACCTTGGTACTTCAACTCTTCTCTTGCTAGGGCTCTTTTTACACATGCTCCTACACTATCATTCTCCCCTTTTCCATGTGAAACCTCAATGAAACTCTAAATACATTGAACACCACTTGTCACATGCATCCTACTTAACAAATAGAGCATCTTTGAATTATTGAATTGTGATGTGTAGTAATTCAACCATAAGATGTGTTGACTAAATGTGATATTTATATCACTTAAATTATCATAGAACATTTTAAATAAACCTTGCAAAAAATTAATGGAATGAGTGTGATTGTCTTTGATGTAGAAGTGATACTCTTTCAGAGGTATGAAAATGTTAAAGGAAATTTATGGGAGAGGAAAGAAAAGCCATAACAAATATTAAAGTTCAGACTTTAATATTATATATTTCAAAAGTATGACGTGAGCATATATTTTTTTCTAATGTTTGCAAGTGAAGTTTATGTGAAACTGAAAGGAATAAATGAAAATTGTAGTGCACAGGAATGAGTGGGAACAATTTAAAATTTAAAGTTGTATACATCTATGTAGCAACTCGTACCTTCTCTCTATTTTGTTTTGCTTCTTCTATGCATTTGATGTTTTTCAATTAGCAAGGAGGGGTTATTCTATAGACATGAGCTTGTTCAAACCTAACCTATTCATTTTCTCTTCTCACTTCTTTCATTATTAGGCTCTAGGGGAACCTCCATATATGCATTCAAGACATCTAAGCTTTTGATTTTATATTCATTTGAACTATATATTTCTAAAATAATTAATATAAGAGGTTAAGATTCAAGCCATCCTTATTCTTATTTGTTATGGAATCAAAAAATGTCAATGTAAGGATGAATATAGGGGTTAGATACAAAGCTACAACTCCAAACTATTCTTGAACCTTTGATCTTATGGTTTGTGTTTAGTATCCTAGTTCTATTTTCTTCATCTAATGTATTTTAAATTTCCCCATGTTTGTTGATATTTGTGGACTAGTAGTATTTAGAAATACCTTTGTGGGGATCTTAGTATGTCACAAGGAGGTTAATATTCTCTTAGGTCAACTCTCACATATGTTTACAAATAATTAAGAATAGCAATCTTCATTCATCCATATGCTCCTAGGTTGTTTATGCAAAGATAGATGCCTTTCACTACAGTAGTTGAAATTTGTAAAATAAAAATGATAATTAAATAGTACCCTTCATCCTTGATTCTCTCATGTGTTGGGATGAATGGATTAAATTCATTTAAATACAAAGAAATAGAAACATATATCCTCTAAACTTGTATTTATTCTTGACCTTGAGAAGAGTAAAGGTGGGAAATTAGTCACAGTTGGCTTTAAAAATTTAAACTATAATGGATGAATCTATGACTATGAGGACCACCTCATATCAATGAACTAGTACCTATACATTAAATGGGCTAAATCATAGTGGATAATGTGTTTGTGTAAGTGTAATCATAGGTGTAATAGACATGTAAATAGGGTGGATGTATGAGGGTGCATGTAAATATGAATGAGGATGATGGGTAGGTGAATAACATAGGATAAGGGACCCAATTTTACATAAAATTATAACTATTGTCAGTATGTCTATATATCAAAACATTCTCCTTAAAAAAACTAAATAAGAAACAATATGTATATATAAATTTTTACCATTACAAATAAGTAATATCTTTATAAACAATGTAAAAGTTAAAACAAAACTAACTAGAAAGAATACAAACTAGCACTTACATTTTTAAGAGTAAGAGGTGCAAAGATTTCACTGATAGGAAAATTAATTCTTAGTGACCTAAAAGTAGTTTAATGACAAATTATAAAGTCTAACAATAATATAACCTATTAATTAAATATAAACTTTATATATTATATTAAACTATTTTAACAAAATCTAACATTAACATTAAATTTTTATTGTATATCAAAATAAAATATTTTTACCTTTGAAAAATAGCATATGAGAAGTTGAATAAGTTAGTTTTAATTATTATAAAATATAAATAATATAAATAAACTCTATTTCCTAATAAATATAACTAAAAATATTAGAAATTTACATTTTTACTTAAAATTGTATGACTTTAAATTGTAACACAATTAAAGTTTAATTCTTTTTAATATTATGATTCTAAAATAAATATTTATTTAATAGAGTTCGAATGGTCAATACCTTGATTATAGGGTATATGTATTATAAAATCCAAATTTAATACATCCCTAGATAAATTTACATTTGAATATTTCGAAATCATTTTGAGTTCAATTAGATTAGTAAGTTTTGGGAAAGTGGATCTTGTAATTGCAAATTCATTTGAATGTAATGATAAAAGAATATAGTATGGTTTATTGTATTTGGGTCTTAATTATTAAAGAATGTAGTTTTTTTTTTGAAATAGGAAATTTTGAGACAAATTTTGTCTATTATATGAGACATTTGTTCAATTAGGAATTGAGTTTAATATTTTAATAGTGTAAATCATTAAAAAAGTATAATATTAAAAAAATAAAAAATTCAAACATCTAATTAAATACATTTGACATTTTTTTTTTTACATTTGAGCACTTAATTAAAATACATGTATTAATATTGATTAGCAAACCAACATAGTTTATTAGATATATATAACTATTATTTTAAAATATTAGAATATTAGAATATAATCTAATATTCACTAGAAAACAATTTCTTGTACAAAATATCAATTGTATATGTTTCACATGTTATTTAAAATAAGATGTATAACTATATCATATTAGTTATAGGTGATCTTTTGTACATTTGTATATATAACTACAAAAATATAATTATTTATTTAATATACACAATTATTGAAATAATCTCAACACTTCTATTTAAAGTTACTTACACTTTGAAAACATTTCCATTTGTCTAACTATGATAAACATACAAGATAAAATATGTAAAACACACAAAAACATTGTAGAAATGAGATAAACATAATGCTTTTATTATCTTCATAGTGTCACTTTGAGGGGGCAACCTCTAGATAAAGCACACACTCTAATTACAAACATCTAAAATGATTTTCAATAAGAGGCAGCTTTGTCTAGTTTTTTAATCTCACCAATATACTTATCCCATTCATAAATAGTGTTAGCCCAATATTTTAGAGCATTAACTATGGAATGTTAGAATCATACTATAGTCCACTATCCTATCTCTAAGGTACATGCATTGAGTAACTTCCCAAATATAACCACTTATTGATTCATCATAGAATAAATATGACCAAAGGTTACCTAGGGTTAGGCTATGAAAAATTCTAGAGGGTCTTCCAATATACCCAAATGTAAATGGAGGCTTACAATTGTATACAAAGGCTATTTAAGGCCTAGGTATTGGAGCCAAAAAACTCCTCACATTTTATGGGGAATCTAGTGTAGCCAATAATGACAATTCTCTTCTAAAGATATTTGAGAAGCCATAGCATAGGGTTTCAAACCTAAAAAGAAAAAAATTCTAATTTCAAGGGAAAACATTGTTGACAAAATTTAGGTATAGATTTCTTTTTGATCACCAAGATCCCTCTAGGGAAAGGTGACAGCATGCGATGGATAGTTATATAAAAGGCCCTAAATTGGTAGAACTACTTGCAAAAATGGCGTTGGAAGCTTTGATACCACCTGTAATGAACCTACAAGACAAAATATGTGTTATGTCAGAAAATGTCCCCTTGGGGGCTTTTCCCTCCTAAGGTTTAGCTTTGGGGTCCTTTAGAATGCATTTAGGTCATATTGCATGTTAATGATGACTCCTGATGAGAAAACCCTGAAGTTTCATGGCAAATGGAACCTAGGGGATGTGTTTAACATAAATCCTACCTAAAATAGGGGGAAGGATGTGGGCGCTCGCACCCTAGTCCTGCCCTATTTTAGGTCAGGACCTATTTTTGTGTGCCAGTTATGTGACCGTTATTAGGTCCCAGGTTGATACCTCAAGTTTGAATTATGAATTTCTTAGTGGGAATGTTCGCAGTTACATATATAAGCTTGTTTAGTGATTCATTTGTAAACTAGATGGTAGTTTTGATCTATAA
This sequence comes from Cunninghamia lanceolata, assembly GCA_027924645.1. Lineage (NCBI taxonomy): Eukaryota > Viridiplantae > Streptophyta > Pinopsida > Cupressales > Cupressaceae > Cunninghamia > Cunninghamia lanceolata. The sequence goes on along the minus strand of BSBN01000029.1, from coordinate 2,709,403 downwards.
GCTTATGTTAAGGTGATTCAAGGCATTCATTGTGTTATAGAGTAGTATTTGTGTTTGTGATTGCAAATTTGACTCCATCTCCTCATGGCATGAAGAGCATCTTCCTTCCATGATATCTATACTACAAGCTGACATCAATTGTGTTTTCAATCATTTGTCATTTGGATTTTGCCTCTATCCCATAGGGATACGCACTCTTTATCTAACAACGATGTTCGGAAGACTTGAATCTCTCTCTAGGGCTTGACCGAGGCATGCCTCTAAACACAACCCCAAGCCACTCTTTATCTAGATAGAAGTAGGGTACCTAACATTCTAATATGTCTCTTCATTCACATTGGGCATTCCAAATGTTCTCAAATATGGACCATGAGATCTATCTCTACTTCCTCTACCAATAACATTTTCATTTCTTCTAACATCATACGCATTCCTATTCCATCTTCTATCTGTTCTAAGTATGTTATTTGCAGAGTCCTTGAAAGTATACTGATATTGGCTCCTGAGATCAACAAATGTATCATTTCTGCCAGAGGTACCTATTTGGTCTTAGGCATTTAATGGAGGCACCATATTGGGGCTTCTTTTCCTCCATCTACTCCTATTTCCTACATTGCTAGAGGATTCATCATGTCTAGGCTGCTCTTGGTTCCTTCCTCTATTCATTGTAAATCTTTTTTCACACCACAATGAAATTTATGGGTGGTAAAAATAGAGTCATCACTTCCCCTGCTGGGAAGAAATATATGAACAAACATTTCACTTGAATACTATAAAAAACCAGAATTAAAATGATTTGGTGGTTCCTTGACAACGACACCAAAATGTTGGTGTAAGTTGACGGGAGGCCAAACTTACTGAAAAAATGCAAATGACAAACTGATGCAAACTTTGATGACTATTATAGAGGTATATAAAATAGAACAACCTTTTAATTCATCCCCAACAATGGCACCAAAATGTTGGGTCCCAAGAAAACTACAACCAAAAACCCTAAAACATTTTACAATCACCTAGGCCAGGGGTGTCATCAGGGTGATTAAAAGAGGTTTATCCATAGGTTAAGGGTGATTTTGGCTAACTTATAGGAGTGGGTAGACTCTACACTTCAAGCTCATCTTACACTCTGGAGGGATACTCTGAGCTCAGCTTAGACATTGGAGGGATATTCCAAAGCGTATAGCTTAGCAGGTATTGACTTTAAAACAAGATGAACAACCAAACCCAAATCATTGCCTTGGCCTCAAAGAGTGTCATTAAACCAAGAGCAACTAGTTGTCACAAAACCCCTATTTTAAGTTGATGGGAGCAATCCTACACTGTGAGGATGCTTACAGAACTGTAACTATAGCTAAAAGTAGATATAGTATTTTCCTTTTAAAGAGCTTGGGTGATCACATGATTCTTAGACCAGTGCCTATCCATTGGGTTGTAGAATCTCATATTCATTAAAAGAACACAACTACAAAGAAATATATGGTTGCTTATTTGAAAATTCAAATGGATAAAATCAATATCAAATCATGAGAATACTTACTAATCCAATTTCATACACATATGTAATACTAAAATGACCATTTACAGATCCTAGAAATGGATTAAGAACTATCACATTCAATCAAATTAGTCTTTACAATCATACCACTAAACATGGCAAGAAAAAGTCCTAACTACGATAGAAATTTCCTAAAAGAACACCTACAACAGTGGAGAAAAACAATGATTAAATACTAAAATTACAATATATTTGACATACACTTTTATAGCTACTTCATGAAGAACATAAACTACAAACTAGTCTTTTCCTTTTTGCCTTTGAATATCTAAACCTGGCAGGAAAAACTACCCAAATGACCAACCCATAAAACATCAGAAACACAAGCATATATAGCAATCTAGGCATTAAACTCTATCATCACATATGCTTATGCTATATTAAATCTAGCCCATGGCCCTGTCAAAACAACTGCATGATTGAAGGAATGCCCATACCTTGGCATGTCTGAACACTGACAAAAGAAGATTGCTCACATGCCTTGGGTACTTGGAGTATTAAAGAGGGAAGGCTAAATCCATATCTTGGTACCTCCAAATCCATTTTATCCATTTGTCTTCTTCGATTACTGGCACATTGAATATTTTCACTGTGTCAAGCACCTATGTGGCCTTGGCCTGTAAAACATTAATAGTTGAGTACCAATCCTCCTGTTTCATCTTGCAATCATGGTACAATTTTAGGTACCCAAAAAATAATGCCTCTCAAAAGCTTTTACAACACTTTAAAATTGTTTTCTTTTAATTTTCTCCTTCAGGTGTCCTTTGGTTTCACTATAATTTGGTGACCCTAAAGAGTTTGAAATTCTACCTGGCTAATTTTCATTTTTATCAAGCCATTTGGATTTAGGTTTCATTTCCCTTTATTGTTAGCTAATTTGCTAATCGACAAACTATTCAGTTAATGAACTACCAGGTTCATGAACTCTCTATTTCTTTGACAAAGTCTCTTTGATTCTTTTCTCTTCTTTTTAATCTCCATTTCACCTATTGGTGATCTTTCCTTTTTCCTAACTATGGAATCACCCTCTTTTCTTCCTTCGCCATCTTCTTCTAACTTTTCATCTTCTCTATCGGCAAATCTTCCTCGTGGCAAACTTGGTTAATGGAAAACCTGTCGGTTCATGAACCTCTCCTTTCTTTGATGAAAAATTACTCTTTTTCTCCCTCTTCTTCCTTGTCTTTTTCTTTCTCCATTTACTTGTCCTTTGCATTTTATCTTTCCTTTGTCGGCAATTTCACCTATCGTTGAACTTGGCCCAGCGCGAACCATCCTTCCACTGCTTTATTTTTCTTCTTTCTTCATTGTTGGTGAAATCACCTCGCGGTGAACTATCTTTCACTTATCTTTTTTCCTTCATTTCTGACTTTTCACTTACCACTATTTCTCCCTTTGGTATCAGCAAATTTTTTTGTCGGTGAAAACAAGAGTTCGTGAACGAAAGGTTTCACTGACCAAGACTTCACCTTTTCTTTGCTTCCTTAGAAACTTTTTCTTCCTCCGCAACTTTGTTTCCTTTCCCTCTTTGTCTTAGAAAATTTTACTTCCTTTTGTCGCTGATCTACACCATCGGTGAAACCTTCCATCGGTGAACCCAATGGTTTACAAATCAAAAACTTTTTTGCCAAAGACTTGACTTGCTCTTTCCTTTCCTATTTCCATCACAACCTCTCTCTGTCAGTGAAGTTGGAAGTTTGTGAACTTCAAACTTTGCTGATAAAGCATTTTCTTTTCTTTCTTTTCTCCTCATTAAAACTTTGCTCTGTCAAGAAACCCACCAATCAGCTAACATGGCGATCGACAAACCTTTCATTTCGTGAACTGACAAATTCATTGACAAAGACCAGCAATTGAACAAATTTTCAAAGGGAAGAAAAATAATGACAAGGGTGAACTTTTACGTAGAAATTTTTTGAAAGGAAACCCATGGAAAATATCTCAGATCAGGTATAAATGATGGGTTTAGACTGAAAAGGCAAAAGTGCAAATTTTGATATCTTACTTTTTATTGAAACCATGAGGAGTTTTGTCGATTATCTTGTTGTTCCGTCATTAAAAAATATTATGCTCATTAAGAAAAAAGATACCTTACTTTTTATTTATACATATAATTCATAGATAGTGAGCCATGTTTAGATAAAGGTAGTTGATAGATACCTGGAAATCTTTATAATCATTGATTAATCGACAAGCCATTGATGTATCACTTTCAAATTGAATAACCCTTTCCAAAATATCATCAGGAAGAAATTGGTCAATTAAAACCATTGGAAATCATGTGCACAAAGGTACCACTAAAGAGTAATAGGCATTCTCTAAATATTCATTCAAAGTTGGGTGATAATCATTAGCAATCCATTTTGCATCTTGGAATTCTGCCAAATTAAGAGCAGTCCACCACAATAGAAGATATGAAATATATTGTAAAATTTATAACTATTATATTTTACATAAACATAAGATATTTAGTTATATACTTTTGAACATCAATGTGCTATAGATAAATTAGATCCAATGACTTACGTAATCTTGCATCCAGTTGTGAGCACGTGGACCATGTATTTTCTCTGGCTCAAGAACTAATTCCATGTATGTTTTATGAATAAATTGGAAACTGATTTGCATATAGTTGGGAAGATGATCCACCATAGACATATCCCAGCTAAAGAGTGAAATCAAAGTAAATAAATTCATTTAATAAAGTAAAACGAAATTAAAATAATATTCATGAATTGCATTATGAAGCCTCATAAGGCGATGACAATTGTAAAAAGAGTCCATAATAACTGATTTTGTACCTTCATAAAGTGGTTTTTCTATTTCTATAAAATGCCTATCTCAAGTAGTGGAACCTTCTAACTAGGAATTAAAGATAACCTAGGATAATTACTAATTACATATAAATAGAAATCATTAAACTTACTTGATCAAAGCCATCTTAAAACGTATAAGCTCATCAATGGTTCCATAAGTGTCAAAAATATCATCAATCATAGTAACAATGACACCTGATTTAGCATAGCCAACCTGAGTTGCAGTCAATTCAAGCTTGTATAATCCACATGCATATGCCAAGTAATACTCCACATGCCGATGTAAAAAAAAAAAAAAAAAAAATTGCTTTACACTTGTCTCATTTCATCACCTGTATATTTTTATTATCACATACATATTATTCCATATTATTGCTCTTGCTAACAATTTATACAACACAACTAACTTGTTTCCTATGTTAAATCAAATTCATTAATAGTTACATTACTTGTATATAATTTTGAGCTCTATTTGGTTTTGATATTGTAATATGTTAAAATCCAATATTGCTGCTTCCAAAATAGTTTGAGAAATATCATTTGGCATCCTGAAAGAAAGAATTGAGTTCCACAAGGTTAGTAAATCGTAAATGGTTTTTATCCAATCTATACTATGACTACTTATAAGACATACTAGATAAAAGGAGGACATCTTGTATTTGAGTTCTATCTAATCCATGGAAATTTTTAACAAACTAGTCTTCCTACCGAAACAACATAAATCGATCTTCACATTTCTAACTTCTAAGAATTAAAAAGTATTTCGATAGAGCTTCATTGACTTATAAAAACCGTCCATTGACACCCAAGAATCAATATCTTGTCTAAATAATTGGATAGAGCTTCATGCTTCCCATCATGAAGGTCTGCATCTCCAAGAATATTTCATCAAGTATTCAACCTGCATAGATTTTTTTGAGAAATAAACTCCTCGTTAACATATAATATGAAAATTTTATCTCCTAATAATCATTAAAATTTAATGCATTTGATGTAATGCTTTCCTCTTGTAAAATCTGGATTTTGATTGTGATTTCATGGCTTTGTACAAGTGCTTGTTGTAGGTATAGAGAGGCAAATAATTTAGCCTCTTTCATCATTGTTTCCCCTGGGAAAGAAATCTCTGCAGCTCGATATAAACTCAACATGCTTTTTACATGGTTGTCAGCATCTTGAGTGGGTGGAGTACAAATGAACTGCCTATTATTCATATTTGAATTTCTTAAATATATCTGTTTAGATCTAAACACAATAGTATTATTAGAAATCATATGTGAAATTCTAATAGTATTTTTAAAAATTTAGAGTTTGAACTCAAACACAAATTGGGGAGCAAAATTGAAAATAAAGACCTTGAGACACATGATAGCTATTGAGGCGAAGAATTCGAAATCCCAAAGCAGTAGTATAGAGATCTGCAATGGTATTATCTCTCCCATGAAATGCCATTTTCATTCCAATATCTGCTTAGAGGGATACATATAACTAGTTAAGTTCATACACACATTCTTTATTTTTCTTGTGATTTTGTAAAATATTATATTGTGTATTGTGAAAGAAAAAGATACTAATTAAAGCAAGCTTTAACGGTCTTTTGCACTATTCACCTGTACGTATAATCCAGAAGTGCTATAATTTTTTTCTCAAAATATCGATGAATTCCCACTCGTTGCACAACGTCAACTATGGAGAACCTCTGAAGCAGGTCGTATGGGGAGGGACAAATTTCTTCATCTCCAAGCAGAGGATTAAATGCCTTCTCCTTCATTTGCTCAATCAAGGCTGCTACCCTCTCACGGTATGAAGGTGCCTGTTATTCAAGTAAACCAACGGGTTAAACAAAACCAGGAAGAAAACAATGAGCATAATACTGAGCTCGCTATTTTAAAGCATGAGAGCAAATAATCACCCCGTATGGCGATGAAAGGGACTGTATGAAATCGTCCTCCCAAATGTTGGGATGATAGTTGCCGATGCTTCGAAGGCTAGGCTTAAACAGCACTCTAAGCTTTGACCGCTTAGGTGGTGCATGTGGGCTCGCTTAATCCGTTTTCTCACGGTTCCCCTGGATTTCAGCATAGACAAGGCACGTCAACCGTTTGACAGAATACCTCAAAGAAATGTCATCTCATGGAATGTCAACTGTATAGACATGGCATTTTTGTCAGAAATTAATGGAAAAAGTGCAAACTTTTTTATAGTAATGACAATCTTGATCAAAAGTCACTTAAACGATTCCAAATAGTGTTTACTCATCTAAATGTCAAAACTCAACATCAATGTATAAGGAAAAAGTGCCCATAAGAATATTGTAAATTTTGAACATGAAAAGGTGCATTAAGTGATAAAATTACACCCTAGAGGTGTTGAGAACATGTTTCAAAATGAAAGCATATGGGAATTGGTCATGGAGGTCTAAAGGTGTGCCTAGGAGAGAGAAAAGGGAAAAGGCAAGTTAAAAACAAGAAAATCACTCTCCTATCTTCATATAAGTGATTGTTATGTTATATTTGGTTATTGATATGCATGGATTTGAAGCAAAACCCAATTGGAGAAGATTTCACAACATCGAAGTGAGTGCTTGTAGCAAATTCTTTGAGATTCATTTACAAGCATCAAAGTGCAAAACCCCATTCCTAGTCTGCAAGCTCCACACAAGGCAAGTATTTTTAAAAACTTTGGTGATTATGAAGAGGTTCATATGGCAAATTTATTTTTGTTTACAAACTATTTGTGGTAATCTTTTACTATCTATAAGCATGAAACAACAATATTTGCTTACACCATAAGGTGACAAAGTATATAATAGATACAAATCACCTATGGTTTCAAGGGTATCAAAGCAAATTTTCTAAAAAAATTTAGTAGATTGGTATAGGCTTTTAAGGTGTCATCAATGATTTGCTTATTTTATGTCTATGGTTACAATTGTAAAACAATGAGTTTCAAGCTCCTACTACATACTTTTATTGTGGATTTTTGTTCTCAACATATAACTAGATCACCAAGTATTATTTTCACATAGAGTAGGGTTATGAGGGTTTATGATAGTTTTATCAATAGCTTTTTCATAGTTAACACAAAAAAATTTACTTGCATGCCCTAGGGTTTTAAGAAGAATCTAAGTTACAAATCTGTTTAGGGATAGTGAGGATTTGGCATAAAAATTAGTGAAAGAGAAGGTTTTCAACAATATAAAACAATAGTCATTTCATACATTTTCAAATGGTGAATTATCCATTGAAGTTAGTGTCTGAATATCCAAAGATCAAGGAAATTGAGATAGGACATGTCAATGTGCAAAGAGTGAGAGTTAGATGAATGCATCAAGAAAGGAAATAGAATTGCAACAAGACTTTGAGACAACAGTCTCATTGAGCCATCCTCTTCCATTTTCTAGGCAAAAACAACAATTTGTTGTTTCTTACACCAAACATTATGACCCTAAGAAGAGGGAGATATGATCAATAAGTGGTCAAGTTCTTTGCAAACTTGATGACTATTGAAAGTATTTCAATTTGCTATTGTATGAAGAAACTAAAGAAATTGACTTGGAGAAATGTAAGGAAATATGTAGTACAAAAACCATTAAATGTCAAAAACGTGTCAATAAACATTGGTTGAACGAAAATAAGAAATGTAATGAATTCAAACAAAAGCTCACAATCAACATCATTCTACTCAATTGCGTGACAAGGTAAGATGAAGCAAGAATGTTTAAGACATGGATTTTCTATATCATAAGCATATATACAAAAGGAAATTTTATTTGGATTGGGATATTTTAATTAGTGATTGCATTTGTGAGAAATTGATAAAGTCTTAGCAAATGCAAGGATTTCACAATGTTATCATATTTGGTTTATGCTTTGGTAAGACACGATGTTTTTTTAATTCTCAAGAGAAGGGTTATTTGGCACCACTTGTATTTATAGACATTTTCCATAGTTAGAGTTATAATTATATTATAGTGAATCCTTTCAAAAAATTTGCAAGGTAAATAGCTCTTTCTTGATGCATTATGTTAGAAAGATGGATGAGCAACTCCATATTCAAATCTCAAAGCAAGCCTTGAGGTAGCAATTTTAGAATGGGTATATTGATTCATGTAGTTTCTTACTTTCAACTATGTCAAGGTTTCTAGCTCTATTTATTTTCCCTACATGGTCCATAGGTATCCCAATGATTAGATTGTACTTATGGAGTTTATAAGAAGTTTTAAGAGATTCACTTATTCTTGAAGGGTTGACATAAGCAAGAAACTAGTTGCCCTATTCAATTGGGCATTTACAAATGTAAGAATTCCATTCATTCTAAGGACATAGGTGATGAAATGGTTAAATTTAACCTTAATATTTTCTATGAAAACCATACTTATGATCTTTGGAGCTTCCTCTTTGAAGTGTTAGGAAGTAAATTTCAACACATTACAAAATATAGAGGATGTTTGGGCTAATTGTGATGGTGAGTATGAGGTGAGAAGAATAGAAAATAGTTAGATGACTATAAAAAATATAGTATCTTTATTCTTGAGGAAGTACCTAAAGATATATTACATTCAAAATATGAGGTTTTGTCTCCACAGTATATAGTGGCAAATATTAGCAGCCTTTACTTGTGATCAATTAGTTTTTCAGGGAGAGTACTTCTATCCCTGATATGACCAAATGAGTGATTGATAGAAGCAGGATGTTCTTATAGGTGAAGATATCGCAAAAAATTATATAAAAGAGGCAAAATTTAGCTAGCTCCTCATGACCTCTACAAATGAAAATATTGTCTTCTTCATCTTCCTTGTTCACAATGTCAAATTTAGAAGTAGGTTAAATACATCCTAAAGCTAGATTAAATACATTCTAAAGCTACTACATGTTAAATACATCCTAAAGCTACTGCAAGAACCCAACTATCTACTGCATAAGTAAAATACACTACAACAGGAGTAAAACAAACTACTATAGGAAATAACAAAAGTTCTGTGATAGGAAAAAATATAGTCTGCTACAGAATAAAGAGTCTACTATGATAAGAAAGTAAATAGACTGCGACAGGAAATAACAAATTGCTGTGACAAGAAATAATTAATCTACGATAGGGAATTACATAACTACAATAGAAATAAACAAATTGTTGTGATAGGAAATAAAATGTCTTCAAAAGAAGAGGCCAAATGGTTATCAAGAGAGCCATTTGAAGACATAGAAAAATAGGTCATTAGCTTCAAAATAGACCAATATGTTATGAAGACCTCGTTATCATCGCAAAATAGGCCGATACCAATAATTCAGGTTGTTGAGTTTAAGCAAGAGACAGGTAAAAAGGTCTTTGGGCCAGAGGAATAAATGAATATCTAACATAGGCTAATTGATTAAAGTTCAGGCTGATAGATTAAATAGTAGGTTTATAATACAAAATACATTTAAGGAGAAGATACGCACATTAAGAGAATGAAAGTTGACTCAACTAAATTACATGCCAACATAAGTGCAGACAGGCAGAAACCTTTATTTTTTGGCCATAATAATAATAATAACACAATAACACAATCTGCTACAACAGGAAAACACAATTTATAGTGACAGGAATAACACAGTCTACTACGACAGGAATAACACAGCACAAACTTTGCTAATTTAAAACCAAAAAGAAAAGTACCCAGTTATCCACACTTCTCCTTAGTTGATTGTTTTCCTGCTTCTTGGTGCTGATAATTTGCAATCTATATCTTCGTATTTGTTTTCTAGTTTATGTTGCTACTCCCCTTTCCTTCTCTTTGTATGCTTTTAATGAATCATGTTTGCTTTATTATTAGTGTGTTGTTATTAATTCTAGCTTTCTTTTATTTTTACAAAACTGTAGTTTGCATGGTATGTGGGTGTTGAAAATACCTCAAGTTACTTGATTTTCAATTTAACTCCACTAATACTACCATTCCATTTTGCATTCCAAAGTTTTATATTATTATATTTAGATTGGGTTAATATATTCTTCAATTTATATATTTATATCCTTAATAATATATTTTTATTTTAAGTCTATCACAGATATTGCTTTCAAGCATGAGTATAATATGCATTAATATATATATATATATATATAATTATTTATATATAGATAAAACACTTGATTATTTATTAAGTTAAAAGGAAAATCAACTCATACATTTCAAATATATCTATGTCAAAAAATGTAATAATACATGACTAACTTATGTACTTCAATAGAACATATTGTACCAATAAAATCACACATGTATCTAATCATCATACATCAATCAGATCCATTAAACATATAAAATGCTCAAACATGACTACATAACCATATAACGATGCATAATAAAGCCACTCAATGAAGAAATATGAATGATACAAAATGTCATGAAACCAAGTGAGTGTGTCCATGCATCATGTTTATTCATCATGCCAACTCTTTCCGATGGCTACAACACTTCTACTTCAACCATGTTACCGTCTTTGACATTTTTCATACACCCAGTCACACTTAGATTTCCATCAATAGGTTAGTCCTCATAATCATAGCCGAAGCAAGACAATTATACCTCCTTAATCATACCAATAATAATCAATTATTAAATTGGCTTTCAAATTTTATGCATTTTAAAATATCGACTATTTTACCTTTACTCACATGAAATCATTCAATAGTAAACTAATCATAATTAAATATCCAATAATTTAAATTATAAATAAAGTCCAAAAATGAAATGTGACAACATTTCAACTTTAAGGGTTCAACATTTGATGTTTATCATTGAGATTTAGTGATCTATATTAAGTAATCATCATTTCATGTCCACATTTAGCTTTTTATTTACATGGTTCAGTATTTAGGGGTTAGGGTTGAGTTTTTGCTATATAGTATATAATATAGGTTTCAAGGTTTTGGGTTCTTGGTTGAAAGTTTTGCATTCAAATCTAGGGCTTGATGTTTAAGTGTGACAACCCTAGGCACATTACTTGAGGAGGGTTCAACATTTAGGGCTGAGGATTTGGAGTTCATGGTTTAGGGTTTAGGGTTCATTTGGAGCTGTTATGGTCTTGAGTGTATAGTGTTAGTATCTCTTAATATGATTGGGCATGTCTTATTGTGCTATTATATTGTATTTGTTCTCTTTCTTATTGTGAATATGTATTATGTTGTGTGCTTTATGATTATATGATTTCTAAGTTCTTGAATTGATGTGTTGTAATGTCTTGGTTGCTTTAGTATGTTCTTTGGGATGTTATTAATGTTGTGAATGTATGTGTTGTGAAAGTGGATCATCTTGGATAAGTTGTTTGGACTATAGATTTGACTGTATGTCTATGCAAATGTAAAGGTGAAATAAACTAAAAAACAATCACTAGACCTTGTTTGTTCTTCATGCTTATGGACTATCCATTTGGAGTACTTCATTTCTAGACTGATGATTAGGAAGGAAAGGGGTTCCTCTTATGTCTAGGTTCAAATACCTTCCACATTGGCAATTAGATCTTGAAGGGAGTAGCTTGCAGTTTGAGTTAAAGATTGTATTATATGTATATTACAGTATTTTGAGTAAGACCACTATTGTGTATGTGGTGACTTGGCTCATTGACCTAATTGTAACTATTATTATGGTTTGTAGTACTTGACCCAATATGCAATATAATATAGAATGATGTACTATTTTTTGGTTGTACTATCTTGTGTATTTATGGAATTGTTTGATTAATGAAATTCACTTTACGAGTGTGTTTTTATATTTACATTCCTAGTAATGGGATATGTTTGCAAATAATGGTAAAGTATTTAAAGAAAATGTTCTAGCCACTTTTTGGGGTATGTTACAACTTAGTCCCCAAATACTCTTCCTATTAAGTGTCAACCAAAAGAGGCAAACAACAATCTCCCTTTTTAAATTCTTTAGACTACTCTAATTAAGTGTTAGTGATGTTTATGGGGCTCATACTTTTTTTGATATGCAATGTGATTGCTTGGTAGACATTTACACATATTTGCAACATTAGTATTTTGTATGGCCTAAATACTAACCTATCTTGTAGCCAATAAATTTGTAGATTTTTTAATTTAATAAAATACATTGATGGTGACACATATATCACACAATTTAAAGAAGCACTACCATATTTCCCACTTCAGTAATGTAATCTATGGGATTATTTTATAATTATTTTTATTTCTAATGATGATGGAGTTGCTTCAATTCAAATATTCACTACTATTATAATGTATACACAAAAATATTCATTTATAATATTAGATGTCCCTTAGGACCTCAAGTGTGATACATTTAGTGATATTTACAAAGTGATATAACTTTTATAAGAATAGAAGGTTCTTCGTAACAAATTCCTTTATTCTATTGTAAAATTAAAAATACACTCATTATAAAGACTTATAATAACTTAGTAAAGTTTGTTTTCTTATAATCATAAAGTTGTCAAAAGCATTTGCATGAGATGAAGAATTAAAGTTCATCATTCTAGATTCTTTCCAAGAAAAACTATTTTCTTGCTTTCATTGTATACAAACATGTATGCTTATGATAACATTCCATTTTTAAATCTACTAAGTAGAAATTGCTAGCCATGACTCATAAGTTTTTGGACATTATGAAATGAATCCCCCATTATTAAATTTTGACATGAATCAAGTACAAGAATTCAAGATTCTTAATGTATTTTTAATTAAGGATTGTAAACAAACATTAGATGTAGCATATGAAATTTAGTCTTCCCTAGCATTTGCTAAATATGTGACTAGTGCAAAATTATTCAATTCCTATCTTAGCAAATGTAATTTAACTTTACTTTCGTTTGTTAGGTTTGCCACAAGTGAATAAAGTAGTCAATTTGACCATATTATGAATATAATTATAATATTCTTTTCAAACCTATGATGTCTTCCATTGTGTTTCTCTAAAATTTCCCTCATCCCTTTGAGTTGCTCTTGTTTTAAATCCTATTGTCGCTCCAAGCACTTATGAAAAGCCCTATTTAGCTCTCTCTAACCACCTTCAAACCCTCATCTCATTAGTATTAATTTATAAGTCGCATCATGCACAATTTGTAATGCAACGAATGTGCAATTACAATGAGATATAAATTGCTATTTTATTTTTACATATACAACTATTATTCTCTTCTCTCTAAGATCAATCTATAAACCTCATTATGAGAGTTTTTGAAGTGCCATGCATAACCACTAATTAAAATATAAACACATTTCTATTATTATTTTTTACTTCATTATAAATTATATTAGTTTCTTTCTAATTAAAACCAAATAAATTGAAATCAAATTAAATTAAAAATATCTAAGAATTCACAAATCTATTAGTATCTCACCAAGCAAAGGGATGTAAAACAACATTAGAAATATCTAACCATAAATGGCACAAAATCTACATACACTTATATAAAACTACATATTGAATCTAGAATGTGTAATTAAATGCTTCACCTAATATACGTAAAAATCAATACAATTAATGAAAACCAAAGACCTATACAAAATGGCAAGGGTAATTGTGAGACCTCCTCTCCCATTTCATTTTTTTTAATCGGTAATGGGAGAACAAGGCCCCACACTTTTTTAATGACTGGAGCTATGAACTAGTGGTTTAAACCTATGAGCTCGTTGGCCCAGCGAAGGCACAAGGCCTGCGAGCTCCTTGGCCCATTGGGGGTTTGAACCTCAGTGGCTGCCACTACAAGTGAGCGACTTGACCACCCAACCATGCCCTTATGGGCCCTTCTCTCCCATTTCTTGTTGCTCAAGCATCTATCCATTTACTTGAAGTGTTCCTCAACTTTTGTTTTTCACTCTTTCTTCATCGCCTCCTCAAACTTTTTATTTCATACATATGTAGGTTTTATGAAAATAATTCAATTAAACATCCATGTCATCATAAAATAAGTCATTGACAAATACCTCAACAATGTATATAAGTGGTGATCTCCATTGCAATCTATGTATCTAAATTTATGAAGCCAACATCATAGTCTAGATTACCAAATACTCAAAATAAAAACAAAACCAATTTATTTTTCTAGTAACTGAAAATACAACCTTATTCCTTCATTATTAGTACAAGTTTGACATGGTGCACATTATTATAGTGTGAGCCTATTTTTTAGATCACTTCATTTAGCATCACCAATAATCTCCTCAAGAATATTCTCCTAGCTTAAAATGATGCAAATAATTTACAATGCTCACAACAATTTCTCTTGCAACAATTTTGGAGATAAACTTTGTTGCATTGTGACAATCAACACATACTTGAATGTTCTTAACAACTCTAATAGTTGTTCTAGGGGGTGTATCTAAAAAACCAAAAACAATTACCAACTTTTCACTATGGTGGTAGAAAAATAATTCTTTTTCAGACCCCTTTTCCACATCACTAATTAAATGTCTTAAATATGGAAAATACCCTATTGCCTTCACCTGCCAAGCCAGTTTCTCCAACTTTGCATAGATCTCCTATGCTTGGATGTGATTTGTCTTCTAAACAAAAAGCACGTACCATTTTGTGGCCTTTAATCCAACTACATCTAGGGATCTTTTTAATTCCTTTATCTTTCATCAATCTACTACAACAATAAGCAAATCACTGATGGTCCATCGTAAAAGTCTATACCAATCTACTATTTTGTTAGAGAATTTGCTTTGATACCCTTGAAACCATAGGTGGTTTGTATCTATTATATACGTTGTCACCTTATGGTGTATGCAAAGATTGTTGTTTCATGATTATAGATAATAAAATATTATCACAGAGTTTGTAAAATAAAAAATTTGCCATATGAACCTCTTCATAATCACCAACGTTTTTAAAAATACTTGCCTTGTGTGGAGCTTGCAGACTAGGAATGGGGTCTTGCACTTTGATGCTTGCAAATGAATCTCAAGGAATTTGCTACAAGCACTTACTTGGATGTTGTAAAATTTTATCCAATTCAGTTTTGCTTCAAATCCATTCTTTTCAATGACCAAAGATAACATAACAAGCACTTATATGAAGATAGGAGAGTGCTTTTCTTGCTTTGAACTTGTCTTTTCCCTTTTCTCTCTCCTAGGCATGCTTTTAGACCTCCATGACCAATTTCTCATATGCTTTCACTTTGAAACTTGTTCTCAACACCTCTAGGGTGTAATTTTATCACTTAATGGACCTTTTCATGTTCAAAATTTGCAATATTTTTATGGGCACTTTTTCTTATGCGTTGATGTTGAGTTTTGACATTTAAGTGAATAAACACTATTTGGAGTCATTTAATTGGCTTTTGATCTAACTTGTCATTACTATAAAAAAGTTTGCACATTTTCCTTTAATTTCTGACAAAAATCCCATGTCCATACCCTGTTCCAAAGCTCCCATTTTGGCACAGGCAAGGAGGGTGCTGGCTTTACAACTGTCCTCCAATAATGGCATTTCATGAAACCACATTTCTTCGAGGCATTTTGTCAAACAGTTCACGTGCCTTGTCTATTCTTCCACATTTTGCATACATGTCTACCAGAGCAGTTGCAACTATAACATTTCAGAAAATTCCTCTATCCTTTATGCTTTGATGGATGTCCATGCGCTGTACCAAAGCCCCCACTTGGAACGGGCTGGGAGGGTGCTGGCAAAGGTTTCTGGCTTTAAACCAGCCGGTTGCATTTGCTTGAAAGTTTCTAAAGTCTTTTCAACAAATCCATTTTGTGAATATCCTGCAATCAGGGCATTCCATGAGAACACATTCCTTTGAGGCATTATGTTAAACAGTTCACGTGCCTTGTCTACACTTCTACATTTTGCATTTCCTGCAATCATGGCATTCCATGAAATGACATCTCTTTGAGGTATTCTGTCAAACAGTTAACGTGCCTTGTCTAGGCTTCCACATTTTGCACACATGTCTACCAGGGCAGTTGCAACTACAACATCTGACAAAATTCCTCTATCCTTTATCCTTCGGTGGATGTCCATTCGCTGTTCCAAAGCTCCCATTTCGGCACAGGCAGGGAGGATGCTGGGAAAGGTTGCGGAGTCTGACTTTACACCTGCCAATTGCAGGAAGTGTATATCCCGTGATCATACGCTGGCAAATGTAAACTGATCGAGTTGAAGACCTGTTTGTTGCGTATGGTGAAAGAGTACGAGCGCTTCGTGAGGACAGCCATGTCTTTTGTACGCTGCACTGAAACACTTTATGTTATCCACGAAGTGAGTTTGAATTTCTGTTTATGGGCAGGAATCGAGCGGCTGACTGACTGTTAATGGCGACAGAATAGGGGAATGGAAAGGGCATGGTGAGAGAACGGATTAAGCAGGCCCACATGTGCCACCTAAACGGTCAAAGCTTAGAGTGTGATCTTTAAGCCCAGTCACAGAAGGATGGGAATTTATGGCTATCCGATCAAAATCCAGGCATTATTTTTCATGGACTTCAGTGTGCAAGCAAGATGCTGAAGCCTGAATGAGGGGACAAAGAATTCATGGAGCAGATCAATAAGCATGTGCGTGCCTTGACCTACCATTTCAGGTCGTATTTCTGGCTCGACTTCCACCAGCTTAACATCATTTACCGTTACAAGATAGAGGAATATTCCCATACCTCTGTCAATAAGTTTAACGTCATTCCTGACTCCATACCTAACCGGGTCTTCGATTTCATGACAATGAAGGATGGTTATTTCATTTGGAATGTGAGCCAGCCAGAATGGACTTCTGGTGGTTTTGTTTGGAAAAATGCGTGGTGATTTTGAGCTCTCTTGCCACACCTGAGCAAGCGTGTGTCATTATGGATCCATTGGACGAGTGATGGGAAGACTTGATCAAAGACATGCCTCTTAAGATTGCTTATTCTGCAATCGAAGGCCACGAGTGGCGTATCATCATAGGCTGTGATCGCAAGAATACCAAGTGGAGCTACCACAACGGTGGTTCTTGGCGAGTATTGCTCTGGCTACTATTATTAACAACTGCGTGTGTAAAGTTAGGGAGGCCGCAGATAGCGAGGAGGGTGATAGAGCTGGCAGAGCAGAGGTTGTCATAGGAGGTAAAACTTAACCAGCCGGTGCATTGTTAAACGAATGGCTGGTCGAAAATTTGTCGACGGAAATAGTGTTGACAAATTCATCGACAATCAATGTCACTAAACTGGTCGAATTCATTACAGTCGGCTGGTTGAAAGTAAAAGTTGACAGGGATCAGAGTCGAAAAATCCATACACAGCTGGCACGCCAATGTGCTGGCTGTTTATGGTGGGCGGTCAAAGGATGGGTGGCTGGAATACTCCGATGGGACACTAGGAAGATATGAGGGGAAACAAGCAAGGAAGTTGCAGACGTGGACGATTGCTGGATATTTGGTGTCAAAGCTTCAATGCTTGAGGATCCCTTGTCATGAAAATCAATTGTGCTATCTCCAATGAAAAGCCAACTTAGCTCTAATACCATTAATCTGAATTTAGTTAGGAAATTCAGAGGAAAACACCTGGTGAGAAATTTGTGGTATTGTAAAACACATTACAAACAATGTGTGAAAAGATTTTATTTCAGAAATGAAGAGTTCATACAATTTGGGCAATCTCAGCGGATGAGATGTATCTCTGAGAAGAGATGTATGCTTTGAACTTCCCACCTTTTGATTTTGAATTGAACTCATTTATACATTTTCAAATAAGCTGAAAAGCCACCACATCCATGTCTTCATTGGAAGTCGAAATAGAGAACTTAAAACCAAAAAGTCACCACACCCATTTCCTTTGTAGAAGTTGAAATTAACACTTAAATAAGGATACAATTATTTAAATTAATTTAGATATCCCAGCTTGTTGGGATCAAGTTATCTATAAGACCCAATATAACTAACTCAAGGAATGTGTGCCACATGCCAGCATCTCCATCCACCTAAATACATTACAATATCATATATTCCCTAGGTACATAACATGCCATCCTTCTTTGACATGTTTCATCCTAAAAACATGAGAAGAAGTCAAATAGCATGACTATCACAAGTCATCATAAATATGATGCATGACAAATCATCTAACCATCCATAATTGATCCTTTTAGTGGTTTTAGCATGACAATACCTATATCCCGGGATCCTTCATCCATGTTTTGATGCACCCATTTGATTCCATTTCTTAACACATTAAGTCCTTTGTTACCATGAATAGACATTACTTCTATGATACCACTAACTATTGTAGTTGTTCCTTTGATTCCATGTAGGTCAATAATGATTGAATTGTTGAACATTTCCATGTAGTATCATGCCTCTATGATGGTTTCCTCCATGATTTTTGTCCCTCACAATGATGAGGATGCCTATATATATCCTTCGCTATCACTAGAACCTTCTCTGATTCTTCATCATTTTTTGTCACTTGTTTTGTTTTCTCGTGAGGAGTATTACTTGTCTCTTCTTTTCTCTCTACATATTTCTCCTCTTGTATGCCCTCTAATTGATTGGTACAATCTTTAGTAGATTCTTGAACTTTCTCTTTCCTAACTTTCCTTTGGACTTCATTATGAGTAATATCTTGTAATGTGACCTTTTTCCACCTATACCAAACCTTCATGAACTTCTTTTGCCAACTGATGTTTATTGTTTCCAAAGATTCTAACCAAGGATAACCAATAACAAGATCCAACCCATCCATATCCAAAGCAATAAATTTTGAATCTAAAACATATTTATCCATAGATAGCTTCAAATCTTCAAAAAAATTGAATATCCTTACCCATATTTGATTGTTCTTGATATTCTTTGCTTGTAACTATATCTTTTTGACTAATTCCATGTTCATGAAGTTATACTTGCTACTAGGGTTTATAGAAACAATAAAATTTTCCTTTTGAATACATCCATGAAATTGAAGGACTGAATACTCCTTCCTTGGAGCTAAAGTGCATATACTTGTATCCTTCATCTTCTCTTGATCATCCTCTTTTACCTCTCCTCTTTCTTCTACTTCTTTTCTTCTCCATTTTCTTTTTCTTCTTCTTTTTCATCACCTTCTTGTTCTTGTCCTTTATCTTCTTCTTGAGCTTATCTATTTAAGAAAGCTTGTTCTAGTTCATCCAAAGAAGAAATATCATTATGCAATGGTCAATACCATTTGTATGCTTCACTCCCTAAATGTTAAAAAAATATATCTATTTTATATATTTTATCTTGACCATAAGCTCTTTCATATTGGTTCCACAATTGTAATGCATCTCCACTTCCATCTAAACTAGGAAACCCCATTGAATTTATGGTTTCTAAGTTTTTATAGCATGCCTAACTTTGATTGAAATATTTCCTAATGTTGTAGGTATCAAAAATTAAAATTAAAATAATGGACCTTTAACAAATGTTGGCAATATTTCTATAAATGTAAAAAATATCAAAAAAAATCCTTGATTTGTGGCCTACAAATTGAATTTATGAAAAATCATAAAATTGCAATAACTCATTTAATATTGATGATAGAAACCTAATTTTTGGACTATAGAGTCTTTAGGTGATCCTCAACCTTAAATTAAAAAATTGTAAAAAAAATTCATAGTTTTTGTAGATATAGGCAAATTTTCAAAAATTAGGGTTTTGTCCACATTTTCCCAAATTGTAGCTCTAATATCATTCAATAAGATCCACACATATATTAATGGAAATGATATAATGAAAAATATAGATTTCACACAACACAAGAGATGTTTGTGGGCCAAGATGCCTAATATATGTGGAAATAGAATAAACCCTTGAGGCAGGGTAGCACCATACAATACTCCTTATGGAAGAAGCCACTCCACTCTATATCTCCAAGAGATCCAAAATACAATATCATACTCCAAACACATCCTTACAATGATAATCAACTTCTTTATATAGACCTCCTCCTAATAACATAATGGAGGGTTAATCAACCCTACTAAACATCTAATATAATTAATTACACAAGTTATCCATAAGACCCAATATAACTAACTTAAGGGATGTGTGCCACATGTTGGCATCTCCATCCACCTAAATACATTATAATATCATATTGCTAGGTACACAACACTTACAAAGCATATGCACCCAACTAATACTAGCTATCATAAAGTAGAATGGGGTACATAACACTAGCTCAATAGCTCAAAATAACAATACATACCTTATTGAGATTATTTATTTATTCTTCTCCACTTTCTTAAATATAAGGAGCTATAGGATTCATCAAAATTTTCATTATTTCATCCTTTATACCTTTGAATGAATTTGAAAATCCATCAATGTCCCTCCAAAGGAAACTCACCCATCTATACAGACAATCAAAATACACCCTTTTACAACATGTCGGTATATCTTTGTCATAAAATAAAAGATCTTTGCTTAATTCTTCCATGTTCAATTTAATGACCATGTTTGCATGATCTAAAGCCTTCTCCATTGTGGTTCCAGGATTTTCTCTTATATAACACTCTAGCCACGAAGTAGTCTGTTGATTATCTTGTTGTTCCTTCAATAAAAAATATTATTCTTATTAAGAAAAATGATACCTTACTTCTTATTTATATATAATCCATAGATAGTGAGCCAAGTTTAGACAAATGTAGCTGATAAATACCTGGAAATCTTTATAATCATCAATTAATCGACAAGCCATTGATGTATCACGTTTAAATTGACTGACCCTTTCCAAAATATCATCAGGAAGAAATTGGTCAATTAAAAGCATTGGAAATAATGTGCACATAGGTACCACTGAAGAGCAATGAGCATTCTCTAAATATTCATTCAAAGTTGGGCGATAGTGATTAGCAATCCATTTTGCATCTTGGAATTCTGCCAAAATAAGAGCAGTCCACTGCAATAGAAGATATGAAATATATTGTAAAATTTATAACAATACATTATTTTACATAAACATAAGATATTTAGTTATATACTTTTGAATATCACTGTGCTCTAGATAAATTAGATCCAATGACTTACATAATCTTGCATCCACTTGCGAGCACGTGGACCGTGTATTTTCTCTGCCTCAAGAACTAATCCCATGTATGTTTTATGAATAAATTGGAAACAAATTTGCATATAATTGGGAAGATGATCCACCATAGACATATCCCAGCTAAAGAGTGAAATCGAAGTAAATAAATCCATTTGTTAAAGTAAAATCAAAATAAAATAATATTAATGAATTGAATTATGAAGCCTCATAAGGTGATGACAATTATAAACAAGAGTCCATAATTACCAATTTTGTACCTTTGTAGAGTGGTTTTTTTATTTCTATAAAATGCTTATCTCAAGTAGTGGAACCTTCTAGCCATGATCTATATATAACCTAAGATAATTACTAATATAAATATAAATCATTAAACTTACTTGATCAAAGCTGTCTTAAAAGGTATGAGCTCATCAATGGTTCCATAAGTGTCAAACATATCATCAATGATAGTAATAATGACACCTACTTTAGCATAGCCAATCCGAGTTGCAGAGAATTCAAGCTCATATAATCCACATGCATATGCAAAATAATACTCCACATGTCGATGTCGGAAAAAATCAAGTTGCTTTACAGTTGACTCATTCCACCACCTACATATTTTTATTATTATATACACATTATACCATATTATTTCTCTAGCTAGTAATTAATATAACACGACTAACTTTTTTCTTATTAAATCAAATCAAATTCACTAATAGTTACATTACTTAGATATAATTTTGAGCTCTGTTTGATGTTGAACTTGTAATATGTTGAAGTCCAATATTGTCGCTTCCAAAATACTTTTAGAAATATCATTTGGCATCCTGAAAGAAAGAATTGAGTTCCACAAGGTTACTAATGGTTTTCATTCAATCTATAGTATGACTACCTATAAAACATGCTAGATAAAAGTAGGATATCTTGTATTTGAGTTCTATCTAATCCATGAAAATTTCACAAACTAGTCTTCCTACCAAAACACCATAAATGGATCTTCACATTTCTAAGCATTAAAAAGTATTTACAAAGAAGAAGGTTGTTTGGACTGACTTATAAAAACCCTCCATTGACACCCAAGAATCAATATCTTGTCTAAATATTTGGATAGAGCTCCATGCTTCCCATCGTGAAGGTCTGCATCTCCAAGAATATTTCATCAAGTATTCAACCTGCATAGATTTATTTGAGAAATGAACTCCTTGTTAACATATAATATGAAAATTTTAACTCCGAATAATCATTAGAATTTAATGTATTTGATGAGATGCTTACCTCTCTTAAAATTTGGATTTTGATTGTGCCTTCCTGGCCTTGTACAAGTGCTTGCTCTAGGTATAGAGAGGCAAATGATTTAGCCTCTTTCATCATTGTTTCTCCAGGGAAAGAAATCTCTCCAGCTCGATATAAACTCAACATACTTTTTAAATGGTTGTCAGCGTCTTTAGTGGGTGGAGTACAAATGAACTGCCCATTTTCATCTTTGAATTTGTTAAATACATCTGTTTAGATCTAAACACAATAGTATTAGAAATCATATGTGAAATCGTAATAGCCATTTTTAAGAATTTAGAGTTTGAACTCAAACACAATATGGGAGTAAAATTGAAAATAAAGACCTTCAGATACATTATAGCTATTGAGGCGAAGAATTCGAAATCCCAAAGCAGTAGTATAGAGATCTGCAATGACATTATCTCTCTCCCATGAAATGCCATTTTCATTCCAATATCTGCTTAGAGGGATATATATATATATATATATATATATATATATATATATATATATATATATATATATATATATATATATATATATAATTAGTTAAGTTCATACACACATTCTTTATTTTTCTTGTGATTTTGTAAATATTATTTTGTATTGTGAAGGAAAAAGAAGCTAATTATAACAAGCTTTAATGGTCTTTTGCACTATTTACCTGTACGTAAAATCCAGAAGTGCTTTAATTTCATTCTCAAAATAACGATGAATTCCCAATCGTTGTACAACGTCAACTATGGAGAACCTCTCAAGCAGGTCGTATGGGGAGGGACAAATTTCTTCATCTCCAAGCAGAGGATTAAATGCCTTCTCCTTTATCTGCTCAATCAAGGCTGCCACCCTCTCGCTGTATGAAGGTGCCTGTTATTCAAGTAAACCAACAGGTTAAACAAAACCAGGGAAAAAACAATGAGCATAATACTGAGCTCAGTATTCTAAAGCATGAGAGCAAATAATCACCCCATATGGCGATGAAAGGGACTGTATGAAATCGTCCTCCCAAATATTGGGATGATAGGTGCCCATCCTTCGAACCACCGAATGCTCGTTAATTGTTTCTTCTTTCAATAATCTCGGACTTTCAAGAATTACTGCTTCAGCCATTGTGTGCAACTATACTGTACTATACTATACTCTCAGATTTTCTTGCAGCTGTGTACTGTGCTCACACAAAGAAGTGAGGATTCTATTGAAAAACTAGTATTTATAAACGAGTAAATAACCCGGACAATGTAAGGCAGCTGCCTGGAGCGCTCTATGTAAATGTCATCCACTTTCAGAGTTGAACCGGTCAAACAGCCAATAGCATTTTTCTATTTCATTCACAACAAAAAGTGTTAAATATAGGAAAACTTTTCATTGACCAGAATTTACCATTAAATATTGAAGTGGATGACATTTAAGATCAGCCGTGTTCAATTGTGTAAGGCACTCCAAGCAGGCTGATCTTAAATGTCATCCACTTCAATATTTAATGGTAAATTCTGGCCAATGAAAAGTTTTCCTATATTTAACACTTTTTGTTGTGAATGAAATAGAAAAATGCTATTGGCTGTTTGACCGGTTCAACTCTGAAAGTGGATGACATTTACATAGAGCAATTGTATGGGCTGATCTTTACAACAGTGCTATGTGGCAGTTGAACATGTGAATTAAACAATTGACTGTCAAATTACATTCCAATCCATTCCAGGATAAAATAATTAATTTTATAATATTGTGTCTTGCTCATTGAAAATGTGTATTCAGTCATGTGATAACCATTATCTGATTTAAATATCTTTTTTTCAATGGTCAAATGGTCAATAGTAATTTTACATCTCATTCATAATAAAAGTGATAAATATTTATTCTATTTTTAATGATACAATTTAACCTTTAACTGTTAAAATGGATGATATTTTAAAATAGTGAAAAATATATAATAATAAACTAGTATAAGAGATATTTAACTAAAAAGTGAAATATCCATTTAAAAAAAAGAAACTAAACTATTGTAACCTAACTATTTTTTATTTATTTCATTTTAATTATTTTATTAAAATCTTTAAAAGTGCCCTATTAATCCTGTAAAGTTTATATAAATATAATTAATTTAAATTACTGCTTACATATTTTTTTATTTCATTGGATTAGCAGTAGACTAACGCTGGGCATTATGTTTTTCCCTTTTGAAATATACGGGAGTCACTAATATCTGTTGGTGCAGTCTTTGTGGCAAATTCAAACCTTCTCGACTTAAATCGACCTTCACTAATATCTCTAAGAACGTGTAAACACAGCCAACCAATTTTGTCTTTGTTGAATTGGAGATGGACTAGGTTATTGCGATACAGTAACGTGGAATAACGTGGAATGACTACATCAATTTTGTCTTTGTTGACTCTGCAGTAACGTGGAATGACCGACTATATTAACGTTGTGGTGTTGTTGGCAGGTGGGGGCCTACTTTGACGGTCGATCTTGTTTGTCAAGTAAATCTTTTTGTGAGCGTCATCTATTTGAAATTCTAAAGTTTATTTTTTGAAAATATATATAGACAAAAAAATATATATTTAAGAATAATTATATAGAAATTTTGACAGTTTATTTGAAATCTTCCTTTTCAAATGATAGTGTCTTCCTAAAATTTTAATTGTATTTTAGGACTAAAATGACTAAATACGGCCATACATCCATCAAATTTAAGCCCTGTTGGCTAGCAACAACGTAGAACATAACCCACCAATTTTGACTTACATATCCACTTTCCTCAACTACTCTTAATTTCCATACTTGATTTATTTAATTGTTTCTTCAACACATAATCAATTATAGTTATAGACAATGTTGATGATAAGATGCCGAGTTGAGAAAAGTATGAAAAATTCATTCACCCATGTAAATGTAAATGTGGATGTGAATAGTATCAGCAATGTTAAGCAAATGATATACACAAATGCTTATTTCAGTTATGTCATTTGCCTACATTGTGCTAGGCAAATGACATACACAAACAAGTGTTTTAGTTATGTCATTTGCCTAAGTCATGTACAGGTCACAACAAACTATGGTTTTACTCTTAAACAACTCAAAATAGCTCATTTTGTAATCAATTCTAAATTGCCCCCCCCAAAAAAAACTTATTTTATAATCAATTCTAAATTGCCCCCCCAAAAAATTATAAATTGTTATTAGTTATTGTTGGGCCCACCACTTGCATTTTTCCTTCCTCACGGAATTGAGAAAAGTGTGAAGAATGCAATGAGAGGCAGCCACATCACTCATTCTAATATTATTTTATTTCTCTCCTAAAATCTAGCTTCACTTGCATTTTTTTATTAATATGGATGTGACTTTAATTTACCCTCCATCGCCAAAGCTACAATGGTCTCATCACTAGCCAACTAAGATGTAATAATATCAATACTCAGATTTATACATGATTTGTGAAGCTGTAATAATATTGATATTAATATTAATTTATTGTTTGAATGAAATAAATAAATATAAAAAATAATTAAATTGTATTAAAAAAATTAATAATTTTTTTTAAGTAACAAATTTTGTTTCAAAAGGATATGTACAATATTTTAAATAAAAGTTATAAAGTAAAAATATTACTATAAAATTAAGAATGGTTTAAATAAAATATGAAATCTAGTCAAAAAATTATTTGGGCCTTATCTAAGTCTAAGCAGTTAAGTGTTAGAGGAGTTTGAGCCATTTTAACATTAAAGAGCCCACAACCTTGGTAAGACATGACATTCCCTCACGCTAACCACGATCCAAAAAGGGATCAATTTAATAGAGTTAATAAGGCTTCTAGAGTTATTTTTAGTTAAGCTTCTCCAGAAAAAGATATTGTCTATTGCATTTTGGTTGATATTATATTTTGGTACTAAATGATAAACAATAAAAAAATTTAATTGATATGGTACTATAATCATAACTTTTAGGGCATTTTTATATTTATTTCTATTATATTCTAATTAGTATAATATTATATTAAAATAATTATAATGTATTTCTATAAATATTATATTATAATTCTATCACTCAAATATAATGAATTTGTATAATATTTAATATTTAATATTTAACATTTATAGGGTAATAATGAATTTACTTAGAGTTATTGTTTTTGCTTTGGAACCATTTAGGAATTATATTATTTTATTTATATTGCTATCTTTATTTTTATTTCAAGAATCATTTTTATTTATTCACTTTAAAATTTATTTTATTTTACATTTGTGTTGATTGTGTTTTACTTTTTATGTAGGCCTATTTTACTTTCCTTTACTATCAAGACAATTAGATTAATTGATGTGTTAATTAAATATTAGTTATAATATAATATAACTAAAATATATTTTCTATAAAATAAAATATATCAAAATATTTATAATTATATTTATAAACGTAAGAATATAAAAATGAACATACAAAAGAGCAAATTAACTATGAAAACCTACTCTATTCACAATCATAAAATACCTCCAGATTAGACAAAGGAGACCATGAAGAAAAGATGAAAACTATACACAAATGTTCTCACCAAGGCCTCCTTGTTACACCAAGCATGTGGTGGATTTGTCCAAGTGGGAGAGTTGGGGAGATTTGAGATGTTTCAGTGCTAAGAAAGACAACATAACTTTGTACTCAAGAGTTGTGTCTAAATGGCCTTTGAGAGGTCATATTTATAGATTTTTGGGAGAATGGATGAAGGACTAGGATCAATTTTTAAGATCAAGGGCTCTCATTGCTTGAAGACATGAGAAGCCTCCAAGTCTCATGCTTTCGATGGTGGTTAAAGGGGCTCCCAAGATTTTAAGGGGAATCAAGGCTAGAGAGATTGTGCATTGGAGAGAATAGATGGTGAAGATTATAAAATATTTTCTTGGAGTGTAGTGAACATCTTGTCCATGTTTTCCAATTACCCCTTATGTACATGTTGAATGGCATGTGTACCTTCTTAGGGACTTGAGCACATAATGTCTTGATTAATCAAAGTTAGGCATGTGCAAATGATTAATGATGGTAAATGATGTGATTTAGACAACTAATAAAAATGCACAAAATAGAGATTAAATAAAAATAAAAATTTATTTAATTTTTTATGGGGCTAGGATAAGCTTAGATAAATAAATATTTGTATTTATTGATTTAAGGTTAGACTAGAAGAAGAAGATTATTTAATTGAATAAAGAGTCCATACTATCCAATTAATTTGGAATAAATGATTTGCATGAATAGTGATTTTATTAATTAAATATTGTTTAATTAATGTTGGGATGAGGGTTCAGTAATTAGTCAATTAATATATTTATTCAATTACATATAGAGGAAATGATCAAGTGATGTCCTAATCATGGTCAGAATCATGATGAGACAACTTTAGGTGTCTACATTTTGCCTCCCTTTGAAATGGTGTTAAAATAATATTGTTTCAACTTAGAAAAATAAAATTTCATTTTTTGATGAAGTATGGGTGAAAAGATGCCCTATATAATTAACTCTTTTTCTCAGAGTAAAAATATGCACAACGAATTACAATCTAAATCATAATGTAAACTTAATGACAATATCTTTTACTGAATCACATAAAATAAGTAAATATTAAAGATCTTTTATAAACTTTAACTATATGAAAAATGAATTAATTCCCAATCACAAATAATTTACCTAACAATGGAAAAAAATATGTATCTCTGGTGTTCTCAAAAGTTCTTCCAATATCACTCTACAAAATGGATCAGAGATTCAACCCCATTTCAGCTAGTGAGCTTTCTAGGAGGAACCTAGTTCTTATTCAGAACCAACCTCAAGTGCTTCCCAAGCATTCAACATTTTTTTAGAAAAAAAACACACATACAAGCCCTAGCTAGGACAATCCTGGGTGTACATTGTACCCCAAGTTGGACACACATTGTGTGCCCCTTATCTAATGGTCACTGCCTACCAAATAACTAATCCTTTTCCTTTGTGATTTCTTGCAATGACTTTCCTTATTTTCCTGTGTCCTTTTTAAATTATTTTTCACAAATTTAAATAATAACCCCAAGGTTGGCTCCAACTATCACATCCTTTTCTGAGTAATATTACAAATAACCTTTTAATTGTAACTTCTCATGAAAAACACTCCAATATGGGTGTACTTATTAATAAGGTTCTTTAATCTTTATTTTAACTCGAAAGTAACTTCTTCTTTTTCTTTCTTTTTATATTTCTTCTTATTTTCTTCTATTTTATTTTTCATATATATATACACACACACACACACACACACACACACATACTCTAAAGTTTTCACAAACATTATTTATTTAATTCATTCTCGGGGAAAAAGTCCCATAACAGTTCTCCCCCTTAGCTGAGTTGTTGTCCTTAGTAGCTCAACGAGAATCTATAACAAAAGATGCAAAATCACGTAGTTAAATAAATGTGGATGTAGAACTATCAATATCACTATGAATTCATTTCACTTAGCTTCATCTATAATTCTATTTTACAATTTTATAGATATTTTCAGTAATACACTCTAATGTAATTTAATCACAAATAGATTCAACATGTTGCAATTTTTATATTCAATAACCTAATCATAACTATATATACTTTTACATGAAATAGATCATGAATTTGCAATTAAGGAGTTAATTCAATTCTATATACTAATCCCCTAATAACTTTTAAATTTGGTCACTCATGTACTACTTAGTAAATAACATACATATCTCATACTATGCAATCACCCACCTTCACTACTATATAACTTACATACTCATATATTCCAAGATGATAATCATGTAGTCCAGACTACATGACTATCCTCTATTTCTATATAATATTGCACAAAATACATGTATAATGTTATTGGGTTGATCAAGTCCAATAACATAGTACAATAAAACAAATATGGTACAAAACAATCTTACAAGGCAACATAAATATCAACAACTATTACCATCACAAAGGACATCATAGAGAAACACTAGGTCTAACATTTCCCTTATGTAATTAGGTTAATTGAATATCTTTCTTCATCTTTTCCATCTTGATTAATCTCACAACCATCTAATTAAGACTTCCTAAAATAATTAGAGACACAATTCAAGGTCTTTTGATTGATTTTCCAAACCCAAATCCCCAAACAATGTTTAAAAACTCAATATTTCAGAAGCTGGGTTACCAATATTTCTATGCCCTTGGAGTCTTTAAATTATTGTAGCTATGATCATGGATTTTTTTTTTATCTTGTACCTTACCTTGGGGTTATATTTTACTCTTATATAGTAAGCTTATAGGAATTCTGACTAAATGTCCATGTGCGTAGGATGTGTAAGATGATTAGATATTTACTCACAACAATGAGCTCAAGAATTTTATTCCCAATATGAATTTTAATAACCTTGATGTCTCTCTATAATTTTGACAACATAAGAAAATTCATGAAAATTTTCTATAAAATATAAAACATGTTGAAGATTTAAACATTAAATGAACTAGCTCTTTTCCACAAAATCTCTTGAGGAACTTGCATATTACAAAAAGGTTTTATTTAATCTAAGAATGGATTGAGTTTGGGATTGGCTCTCCCCCTATAAATTCCAACATGTCCTCATGAAAGATGCTAAGATAATTATTTTGGTTTCATATCTTGTAAAATCATTGTTTCATTTCACCTAAACAACATCCTACTTTCCAATGTGAAAATGATCCCAGGACCTGTGGGTTATGCGCCCACAATGTAACTTAAGTTGGACTCATAGTATGACTACCTTATTCAACTTTGATTAATCAAGTCCACATAGTACAAGTAAAACACATGGGATAAGTAGGAATTTTTTATTTATTTTTATTCAATAATTTGTAAAAAGTCATGCTTCTAAAATTAGATGAGCAAATTCAATTAAGAAGGATTGATTAGTCCTCTATGAGGTTTCCTAAGTAACTTTTCTAAGTTAGAATCCATGATTGATGTAGATAAATTGTTTAATCTAAATATACAAATAGTCTTATTAGGAAATTAAATCAAAATGGTCATATTAATTAGTCATTGTACAAGTTATTCTCTCTCTAATTTATGCTTCAAATTTTTTATTAAGGACTCAACAATAGAAAAGAATAATATCATCATAACATCAGTACTAATGTTTGTTTTGTGAAAAATAATGATATTGCATCTTTGCATTTTGACCTTCACATTGTGATTAGATAGATTAGTTTGATATATAATAAGTGAGTTTGGTTTAGTCCTTGGACTAACCAAAGTGCCTTATATTATTATGATTTAAATCTTTAGGATGTATTAAAATTATGTTTGTAAAAATCCTATAGTGCTCCATGTTGATAGGGTATTCTTCAAAGTCATAAATGGATTGATCTATAAATAGTGATATAGTTACAAAATTGTAAATAAATACCAAATGTAACTTATGTTAGATAAATCTAGGTATCAAGTTTGTGTTTTTAGTTATCAACCAGCATAGTTTCACATCCCTAATTTTGACTATGTTTTATTTTTCACTTTTATGCAATTAGTAGGTAATTTTCCATGGATTAATGATTTGATGTTTAGTGAAAATGTCAGGATAAATCAATGATTTAATGAGCTTATTATTAAATGCATAGAATTTTGACATGTGTTAAATGTTATTCTGATTATTCATGATTTATATGTATAAACTGATGATACACTAATCCTAGTTTGGTGATTGTAAGTTGTAACTAGGGAACAAGTTTCCAGCCTCCGATAAAGAGAGGGAGAGAATCATTGGAGAGAAGTGGATATAGAGGCAAGGGAGGAATAGCTTGTTGCCATCCAAGTCTTGTGATATTTATGTTTAGTGAACCCCATTGTTAGTGGTAAGTTGTGTTCAACCTATTTGGTCAGAGATTGGGTTTTGACTCAACAATTGTTGATTTGACAACAAGAACCATAACTGTAGTTTTTGTAGAAAATTGAGTTAGGAAAAGGGACCATTGACAAGATGTGGTTGATAGTCGATATTTTTACATATGCATTGTGACTATAGTTTATGTTATTATAACTATTTTTCTAGAGGTTAAATCTATATTATTGGTATTGTCAAAGATTTTTGGTAAGTGTTCGGTTATGATAACTTATCCTTTCTATAGTGTTTTACGAGATAGAGAGGTGGAGAAAACCTCGACCCCATTCTCCTATCCTTACATATGTTGGTGACAATGTAAGTGTTGGGTGTTTTATTCACCTTGTGGTTATGTTTATTTATATATTTAATATGATTTGAGTAGACCTTATTGGTGGTCGATAAAACTTCTTTATAAGCATAGTTATGATTTCTTGATATTGCAAATAGCTTTTATTGATGAAGTGGCTTGACCCCTTTACTCCCTAACTAATATAGAGAGAAAGGAGGATCTCATCAACTGACATGAAGAGTGGTCATTTATGACCTTCACGTCCAATATTTGCATGCCTATGAAGATTTATTGTAGGCTAAGTTTAAGTAGAGATGCATTTCATTTTGAGGATGATTATTAAACACCGCATGATCTTTCAGCTCCTAAGACATACACAGAGAAATTGGAAGCAATCAAAGGAGCATTGAAGTCATCAATAAGAGCGGATCATGCTCGTTGCAGAAGATCCAAGACAGTGGAAGGATCTTATTCGACATATATACATGTGCTTTTCTTTTTATTTACATTCATATTTCTAAATAATTCTCTAAGACCGATATAGATAGAATGTTACTATGATATGTCCGAAACTCTATTATTTAAGGCTAACATCCCTGTATGTGTTAGTGGAAGAGATTTTGTTATTTGAGGTTGATATCCCTATATGTGTTAGTGGTAGAAACTTTATTGTTTGAGGCCAACAACCCTGTATGTGATAATGTTAGAAACTCTGTTATTCAAGGCCAACATCCCTATATGTATTAGTAGAAAAAAAATTATTGTTTGAGGCTGACATCATTGTATATATCTATGGACGAAATCCATCTAATATAAGGCTAATGAGCTTAAGTTATTACTGTATATATTTAAGGCCGAAACTTAATACGATATAAGGCTAATGCGTTTAGTTATTACATATATTATGGTTTAAAGGTTTATAGTATTCTTGTGTCATAGATGACCATTATTGTTTATTACTTTTGAGAGTTGATTGGTCGATAGCCTATCAAACTTCTGTGAGAATTCATGGTCGACAACTAGTTTAAGCCTATTTTCTTCATAAGATTGAACTGCCTTATTCTCCTATGTATTATCTATATGTTAAAGATATGAATGATATCTTAGACCTGAGTGATACATGTGTTACATTTCCATAATCCATACTGTATATACTTTAGCAAGCTGTCATATATTTACTAAGTAGGCCAAGATGTGTTTACTTTAGTAGGTTGAGATGTGTTTACTATAGCAGACCGTGTTGCAAATGATATTGTTGTTTTTAGTCTTTAACTGTGAAGATTTTGTCAGTTTGTATCAAACTGAGCCTCTAGTGTACTTTTTTGAGATATAAGAGTAAAGATCAGTAGATGTATTCTATTTATCTATTTCTACATTCTAGTTTTGTAGTTTTCATTTAAAAATTTAATGATAGGTCTCCTTTTATTCTTAGTAAACAAGAATGATATTAGAATGATATTAGATATCATTGGAACATCAAGGTGAAATTATATTGTTATATTCTCACTAAGTAAATGTAAATCTTTAAGTCCAAGATAATGTGCACAAGTTTATAACCCTTCCTTGTCCAGAGTTAGTGGATGGAAAAAGACTATTAGTTTGAAACCTAACACATTATTCTCTTTAGACTCATATTCTATTTTGGAGAAAAAACTTTGTTAATGGTATCTATGTTATGTAATTTAGTTATAGATTTATCTATAAGAAAATAAAAACTCATGTTCTTTACTTTATGAGAAATGGGAAGTTGATTAGAGCCTTATAATCTATATAAGACTAGAGGTTATTATAGTCGTATGATATGTTATACTTTTTACCTATGGATAACAAGAGCTTTTAATGTTGTTTTATATGTTGGGTTAGAGAAGATAAGTCCCTAAGAATAACCCATATAGGTTTAGTAAACCTAAGCTTCTCCATATGGTTATGTCATTGATTTAAATTAGTGTATTTATGGTTGACAGGGATTAGTCGAGAATTCATAGATCAAGACAAATACCTAGGAAGAGTTTATAAAGATTGTGATAAGGTTAAATGATAGAGTCGATACTCAACATCATACCCAATAATGTTAAATTTATGAGTCAGAGTGTAGGATGACAAGAAGTCATAGATCTGATGTAGAAAGATTACAACAAGAGACTTTTGAAAACATTAAGTCTTTTTTAATCTATCCATTGTATTTGTATTCCTAGAATTTAGTATAAAATTCTAAGTTAGATTGACTAGGACTAGAATTAAGCCAAGACATTACATAATGTGATAGTTTCCATGTCGAGTTAGAGGTGTGTGAACTCATGACTAGATTTATTGTAAATGTTTATATATATAGAAACTTTGGCCAAAGTGATGCATTTGTCTCTACATGCATTAGTCGGTTCATAGTGTCTAGATGGCGTAACATGTTAGGAAGATCATAGTTAGCTAAAGTTTGTCTAGGGTTGTATGGTTGACTTTGTTATGTAGGACACAACACTAGTACTCAGATGGAAAACCTATTGGTTCCTTATTTCTATACTCTTCATGAAGGGTAGGGCCACTTCCATGAAGGAAGGTGTGTAGGGGACTGTCAGTTTGTGGTTGGAGGTAAAGCAGTCAGATGATGCTCTCCCTCTGTAGCAGAAGACACACTGAGACTTTAGTGATAGATATTGAGATTCCAGATGTAGTATTCTTTATGTATTGATGTAAAATTATTCTCATTACTAAGTGCAATTATGTATCATAAAATGTAAAGTGAAATGTTTATGATTGAGTTATCTTTGAATACAATGAATTTCAAGGTTGAAACTTATATAAAGATACATATTTATTTCATTTTTAATTATGCAAATGATAAAAAAAGAATCATGTTTACCTTGTTTATTACTTCTTGGTAAAATTTTGTGTAAACCCTAATCATATGAGTAGGCATGTTACATATGGTTTCAGAGCAATCTAGGTTCAACACATGGACCTATGGGCTCACTATGGGGAAATTTGTGAACATTTAGTAGATTACCCAATGTTTGAAATTAGTTTTATGCCAAAATCACATGGAGGAGAACCAAGAAATTGCTTGAAAATCTAGTCCCCAACATTTACCAAAGTTAGAGGTTAAGAAAGAACCTACTGAGGAGGTTAAACTCAAAGAGCATATTGATTATGCTGAGGGTTCCTGGGTGGAGGATTATGAGACTAAGCATATATGGCTAGAAAGGAAACAACGTATCAAACTGGCCAAGGAATCTATTATACCTACTTGTGTAGTTAAACTAAGTACACCTTCTACTAAATGCAACATGCCATTTGGGTGTGGTCATGATGTCCCTGTCATAGGAAAAGAGGTTTTGGAGGAGTACTTGCATGTACATCCACCCTCTAACTTTGTTTTACAAGATTCTGATGGTGAAGAGGAACCTAAGCAATATCCTTTAACTAACAGTGACATGTAGTCTTTTCTAGTTAATTATATAAATAAGGATGTATTTATACCCAGAATAAACTATAATAAGATAAGATGGATTTTACATAAATTTAAGTTTTGTGAATGGATTTAATTGATGAATTTTGAATTAATGAGATGCATTATTTCTGAATTGTAATTTATTCTTTGATACAAATATTAGGTGTGATATAGAGTATTACCATGGTTTGAACTCAAACAACTCTTGAAGATAGTCAAGGTGAGTCGAATCCTTCTAAAAATCTAATGGCTAAGCTAGCTCAGATATTGACCATGTTGAATGAAACTAGGAAAAGGTTTGGAAACTTGGAACAAGAGGTTAGAGGTCAAGGTAGATCTGAAGGAGGAAATGAGGACTTACATCAAGGAGATGATGAATATGTCCATGAATCTAGTATCCATAGTGATCAAAGGGAGAATGTTGATAAAACTAATTCCCAAGAGGAGAAGAGAAGTAGACTTGCCTTTGAGTTGTCTCAAGATATGAAGAAAGTCACACCACCAAAGGTCGATCGAACAGAGAGTGGTGATGCTATAGAATCTTGGTTGACAGAGATGGAAAAGTATTTCAAGATTCAAAATTACTTAGTGATAACAAAGATAGTATGGGGTGCCTTTCAGCTGGCAGGAGAAGCAACCATGTGGTGGATGAATAAGAAAATGGAACTAGGGTTAAGTTCTTTGAGCTTAACCTAGGATCATATTGTAGTCTTATTTCACCAAAGGTGGTTATTGTAGCTTTTTTTCAATCAAAAGCTAACATATTTTTAGAATCTGCATCAAGGGGATATATGTCAGTGGTGGAATATTGGGAAAATTTTACCTGTCTCCTAAAGTATGTGCCACAATATTAGAAAGATGAAAGGTTTAGAAACAGGAAATTCATCATGGTTCTAAATGCCTAGATTGGTGGAGAAGTGGATGAGCATGGTCCTACCACTATAGACCAAGTTTTAGAAAAGGCAATCAAGAAAGAGCAAAAATTAAAGTCAATTTCTACTTATTGTGAGAAGAATCGCAACAGGTTTAATAAGACACAAACTTCTCAACCTTACAAGAAAAGGAATGGCAAACAAGATGTGGCTAAGAAAAGTGACAAAGGTTCCAGAAATAAAAGGAATAGACCCAGTATTGAGAAGAATAATGGTAATGTTTGAAGGAATGACAATAGTTCAGGGAAAACTGCTAGGAAGCGAGGACCTCCTAGAGGATGTTTCTCCTGTGGTAGCGATCACTATGTAAACCAATGCCCAACTAAGAACTAGGGAGTTTAGCAGCTAGGTAATGCTTTACCTACATAGCAATCATCTTTTTAATAGAGGATCCACATGGCTTCTAATAATCACCAAGTGGAGTATCAGATTACTCCCATTAAGACAATATGTACTTTGTTTGGAGTTCCTATATCTATTTTGATTGATACTGGATCAACTGAAAGTTTTATTTCTCCAAGAGTATTAAGTAGATTTCCTAGAAGAGATGGTTATATGGCTAAACCCTAGTCAATTGAATATGCTAACTAGATGAAAGCTCAGGTAGAGAAGTGTCTGTTTGAAGCCAAGATTGAACTTCCTAGTTTTTCAATTGAGGTGAATTTGTTTGTAGCCCCACTAGGTTTCTATGATGTTATCTTAGGAATAAATTGGCTATGGAGGCATAGAGCCAATGTCAATTGTTTTGCAAAAATAGTGGAGTGTTTAGATGATGTAGGAAACAAAGTCTTTTTGCAAGGCACTCAAAGAGAAGTCAAGATAAGACCAATCTCTGCAATGCAATTAAAGAGGGCTAGGAAAAAAGCTTGTCAACTTTTTGTAGTCAAAATGGACCAAGTAGAAGAAGATCCTAGTCATCATAGTGCATCTTTGGAGAATTATCCTTTCTTAAGGGATTTCTAGGATGTTTTCCCAAATGAACTTCTGGGATTTCCTCTGAAGAGATTTTGATTTCTTAATTGATATAATACCTAGATGGGAGCCAATTTCTAAGGCACCATATGATATGACTACTATGGAGCTGATAGAATTGAAGCCTAGCTTCAGGAGCTGTTGGCTAAAGGGTTGATTAGACCCAGTGTATCTCCTTATGGAGCACCTATTATCTTTGTTAAAAATAAGGATGGAGCTTTGTGTCTATGTATAGACTATCATATGTTCAATAAAGCAACAATAAAGAATAAGTACTCTCTACCACATATTGATGATCTTTATGATCATATGCTTCGCACTTAAGTGTTTTCTAAGATTGATTTATGATCTAGATACCATTAGCTGAGAATAAAAGTTGAGGATATTCATAAAACATCTTTCACAGATGTTTGCCTCATGATCATGAAGTATTTTACCCTGGATGACCGATTTAAGGTATTTTACCATTACCATTTCATTTTACTTAACCATTTCAGGAATAGGTTGGAGCATAGTTTCCACTTTTTTTGTTGTCTTCCCTTGAGAATTCCATTAAGTCTGCTAAGGAAATTAGTCCTAACAACCCTAACTACTCACTCATCCCTATCCACCAAGGGCTCATCCTTAGGCTGTATCATTTCCATTTAGCCTTGTGCCCCCTGAAATAAATCAAAGTTAGCATGCTGGAGGATACCCCATCGACCCAGACCCCTGCTTCTAAGGGAAAATCCAAAAAAGATGTTGGGTCCCTCAAAATATCCCCGAAAAACCCCAAAGGGGGACCCATAATTAAAAACAATCAAGGTAGTATCCCTGCTAGAACCCCTACTCTTGATTCTAAGACTAAAACCCCCAAGAAAGCTAGCTACAAAATTTATACCCCTGACCTAGAGATCGGGAAGGGAACTATGGTGTCAGCTAAAAGGGACTGGATGGTTGAGGAGGATGAGGGCCATCTGCATCCCAAGAAGGCTAAAATTGGGAGAGCAGAGTTAAAAAGGGATGAGGGGCCCTCGAAAGTCATAGACCTTGACTCGGGACCTAAACAAACAGAGAGTGCAGATGAGGGTGATGCTGGTAAGAATGTTACCTAAGGAGTGCATAGGTTGAGCCGTATTGCTGGTATCCCATCCATTAATCCTCAGGGCATGGACATTCCTGAGGATTCTGAGTTTGTGGAGGACACCATTGGGGAGGGAGAAGATGAAACACCCACTGAATATGTTTATGAGGATGAAGGATCCAGTCACTTTACTGAATTGAACAAGCCTGGCCAAAAGAGATGGAGGAGGAGGCCAAGAAAGATTAGGGATAGAAGAAGAAGGGTGGCTTCTCGTTGTGTAGCAAGACTATGGAAGAGCTAACAAAGCTTAAAACTAGGATGGATAAGATGTAGAAGAAATAGCGAGTGATGATTGAATTTGCTACCAAGGATCTCCATCATGCAGCTTTGGTGTTTGCTGCTATTGAAGAGTTTGATGAGAAAGTTAGAGATGTCGGGGTGAACAGCCTAGGTGACTACAAGGATATGGTTAACTTTCTGGGTAAGTATGAGATGTTTGATAATCCCTAGTGGGTATGCTATTTCTTTTATGTTTATGATTAGTCTAATTTTTTTACTGTTGTTTATGTATTGTTAATGTACTATTTTTGGCTCATTTGAGGCCTCTTTTTTCTTTAGTGGTCTCTTTGTAAGGGTTCTGGACCCTTTTTCCAACTGAACTAATCAAAAACATCTTTCATGACAAGGTATAGACATTATGAGTTCACAATTCTATATTTTACACATATGAATGCCCCTACAACATTCATGAATTTGATCAACATTATTTTTTTAGATTGCTTGGATAAATTTGTTCTAGTGTTTCCATATGACATTTTTATTTACTCTAATAATGAGGAAGAGCACTTGCAACATCTTGCTTAGTTTTGCAGTGGCTGAGAGAACATAAATTGTTTGGGAAGATTTCTATGTGTACTTTCTTTTACAAAGAGATATAGTACTTCAGACATATTATTTCAGCTAAAGTAATATTTGTAGACCCTACAAAGATAAAAGCTATACTTTAGTGGCCTGTGCCAAACAATGTGCATGAAGTGCACAACTTCATGGGGTTAGTAGGATATTACAAAATGTTCATCTTGAACTTTTCTAAGATTGCAAGCCCAATCACTTCACTTCAGAGAAAAGGAAAGTGATCAACTAGACAACATAATGTCAAGAGGCATTTTGACTAGTTGAAAGAAAGGTTAACAACTACACCAATATTGAAAGTCCCTGATCCAAAAAGTCAATTTGTTGTCATAATTGATGCCTCAAGAGAAGGTGTGGGAGGAGTTCTTAGGCATAATGGGCAAGTAGTAGCCTATGAATCTAGGAAGTTGACAGCATATGAGTAGAATTATGCTCCTCATGATTTAGAGTTAGTAGCAGTTGTGCATGCTTTGCAAGTGTGGCGAAATTACTTGCTAGGAAAGCCCTTTCAATTGAAGTCGAACCATCATGGTCTTAAGTACATATTTTCCCAACCTCATCTTAATGTTCAATAAAGAAGATGGTTGGAATTAATATTTAACTATGATTTTGAAATAAATTATATCAAGGGAAAAGAGAATTGAGTAGCAGATGCTTTGAGTTGATAGAGACATATCTCATCAATTGTCTCTATTCATTCAAACTTCAAGGATTTAGTATTGCAAAATTCTACAGGTGATGAGTTCTATGAGCAAAAAAACCAAGCTCTCTTAGTAAATCCTCAAGATTTGAGGTATGAAGGGTTTAATTTTGAACCAGATGGGATTCTAAGATACAAAGGAAGGATATATGTTCCAGATTCAGTAGAATTGAGAAACCTTGTGTAGAAGGAAGTTCATTTTGCACCATATTCAGGTCATCTAGGAGTAACTAAACTCCTAGCCAATGTGAAACCTCTTTATTTTTTGAAAGGAATGAAGAATGCCAATTCAAGATTTGTCTCAAGTTACCTAGAGTTCCAGAGAGTTAAGGATGAGCATCAGCATCTAGTAGGACTTCTATATTCACATGATATTTCAAAATGGAAGTGGCAATTCATTAGCATGGACTTTGTGCAAGGTCTTCCGATGTCACAGAATAGACATGATGCTATTTTAGTGGTGGTGGACAAACTCACCAAGGTAGCTCACTTTATACCTAGAATTTTATCATATGGAGCACAAGTCATTGCTCATAAGTTTGTACAAGAAGTGTTTAGATTGCATGGAGTTCCTGAGAAGATTATCTCAGATAGAGATGCGTGCATGACGTCAAGGTTTCAGCAAACTTTGTTTTCAGCGCTACGAACTCAGGTCAATATAAGCTCATCTTATCATCTTGAGACAAATGGTTAGATTGAAAGGGAAAATTAGATTCTCAAAGATTTGTTGAGGATGCATTGCATGGATCAACAATACAAGTGGGAAGAGTATCTACCACTTGTGGAGTTTGCTCATAAAAACTAAAATTTTTCTATCAAGATGTCTCCATTTGAAGCATTGTATAGAAGAAGATGCTGAAATCCTATAAGTTGGGATAAGATAGAAGATAGGACTAGCATTAGGGAAAAAAAGTTGTAGAAATAGAATAATTGGTTAAGCTGATCAGAAATAGATTGGTGGAAGAAAATGATAGATAGAAAAGTTAGGCTAATGCAAAATGTACACCAAGGCAATTCTTAGCGGGAGAAAAATTTCTTTTGAGGATCAAACCTCAGAAAAGTTCCACAAAGCTTGGAAAGTCTTCCAAACAAGATCCTAGATATGTAGGACCCTCTGAAGCTCTCAAAGTGATCAATCTAGATGCCTACAGGATCTCTCTACCACCAACTCTTACCAGGATGCATAATGTTTTTCATTTTTCATATTTGAAAAAAGTATATATCACGTGATAATCATATTCTTGATTGGAATGCATTATAGGTACATGACCTAGGAGTGTTCATGATTGAGCCTCTCAAAGTGCTCAAAGTTGACAAGCTCCACTTGCATAATAGAGGGGTTACTCAGTGCAAGGTCTAGTGGGACTAGTATGTGAAGGATAGTGCCACATAGAAAGATTAACATGATTTTTTAAAGAAATTTCCTCATTTGTTTTATGCTTTTCAAAGTTGAACAAAAATGTTATCATGTTATTATTTTTAATACATTGGATCATCAAGGATGATGAATCATATGGGGGGAGATATGTCACATCCCTAATTTTGACTATGTTTTATTTTTCATTTTTATGCAATTAGTAGATAATTTTGCATGGATTAATGATTTGACATTTAGTGAAAATGATAGGATAAATGATTGATTTAATGGGTTTATGATTAAATGCATATAATTTTAACATGTGATTATATGCTATTGTGATTATTCATGATGTATATGAATTAACAAATGATACAATAATCCCAGTTTGGTGATTGTAACTTGTAACCAAGAAACAAGTTTCTATCCCTTGAGAAAGAGGGGAGAGCATAT
The DNA here is from genome assembly GCA_027924645.1 of Cunninghamia lanceolata. NCBI lineage: Eukaryota > Viridiplantae > Streptophyta > Pinopsida > Cupressales > Cupressaceae > Cunninghamia > Cunninghamia lanceolata. The sequence continues at coordinate 2,667,776 of BSBN01000029.1, read as the reverse complement.
TAGAAATAAGTGGATAGACGTAAGGGATGAATAGGTTGTTGCAATCCAAGTCTTGTGATATTTATGTTTAGTGAACCCCATTGTTAGTGGTAAGTTGTGTTTGACCTATTTGGATAGAGATTGGGTTTCGACTCAACAATTATCGATTTGACAACAAGAACCATTAGTGTATGTTTTGTAGAAAACCAAGTTAGGAAAAGGGACCATAGACAAGATGTGGTTGATAGTCAATATTTTTTCATACGCATTGTGATTATAGTTTATGTTATTATAACTATTTTTCTATAGGTTAAATCTCTATTATTGGTATTGTCAAAGATTTCTGGTAAGTGTTCCATTATGATAACTTATTCTTTCTCTAGGGTTTTGTGAGATAGAGAGGAGAGAAAACCTTGACCCCATTCATGTATCCTTATGGATGTAGGTGACAACATAAATATTGGGTGTTTTCTTCACCTTGTGGTTATACTTATTTAATATTTAATATGATTTGAGAAGTAGACCTTATAGGTGGCCGATAAAACTTCTTTATAAGTATAATTATGATTTCTTGATATTGCAAATAGTTTTTATTGATGAAGTGGATCGACTACCTTTACTCCCTAACTAATTTAGAGAGAAAGGAGGAGCTCATCAAACGACGTGAAGAGTGGTGATTTATGACCTTCATGTCTAATATTTGCATGCCTATGAAGATTTATTGTAGGCTAAGTTTAAGTAGAGATGCATTTGGTTTTGAGGATGATTATTAAACACTGCAAAATCTTTCTCCTAAGACATATGAAGAGAAATTGGAAGAAATTAAAGGATCATTGAAGTCATTAGTAAGAGTGGATCGTGCTCATTCGAAAAGATCCAAGACTGTGGAAGGGTCTTATTCAACCTATATATAGGTTCATTTCTTCATATTTACATTCAGATTATTGAATAGTTCTCTAAGACCGATATAGCTAGAATGTTGTTGTGATATGTCATAAAATCTATTATTTAAGGATGACATCCCTATATGTGTTAGTAGTATAAACTTTGTTGTTTGAGGCCAACATCCCTGTATGTGTTAATAGCAAAAACATTGTTGTTTGAGACCAACATCCTTGTATGTGATAATGTCAGAAACTCTATTATTTAAGGTCGACATCCCTATTTGTGTTAGTGACACAAACTTTGTTATTTGATGACAACATCACTATATATATCTATGGATGAACTTCATATGATATAAGGCTGATGAGCTTAAGTTATTACTATATATATTTAAGGCTGAAACTCCATACGATATAAGGCCGATGTGTTTAGTTATTACTTATATTATGGCCAAAAGGTTTATATTATTCTTGTGTCGTAGATGACCATTATTATTTATTACTTTTGGGAGTTTATTGGTCAATAGCCTATCAAACTTTTGTGAGAATTCATGGTCGACAACAGGTTTAAGCCTATGTTATTCATAAGATCAAACTGCCTCATTCTCCTATGTAATATATATATGTTAAAGATATGAATGATATCTTAGGCTTGAGTGATACATGTGTTACATTTCCATAGTGCATATGGTGTTAAGTTTAGTAGGTTGTGATATGTTTACTTAACCAAGCCAAGTTATGTTTACTTTAGCAGGTCGAGATGTGTTTACCATAGAAGATCGTGTTGCAAATGATATTGTTGTTTTTAGTCTTTAATTGTGAAGATTTTGTTAGTCTATACCAAACTAAGATTCTAGAGTACTTTGTTGAGATATAAGATTAAATATCAATAGATGTATTCTATTTATCTTTTTGCATTCTAGTTTTGTAGTTGTCATTTGAAGACTTAATGATAGGTCTCCTTTTGTTCATAGAAAACCAAAATGATATTAGATATCATTACAACATCAAGGTGAAATTATAGTGTTATATGATCATTAAGAAAGTGTAATTCCTTGAGTGCAAGAGAGTGTGCATAGGTTTATAACCCTTCCTTGTTTAGAGTTAGTGGATGGAAGAAGACTATTAGTTTGAAACCTAACACATTATTCTCTTTAGGTCTTCATCTTCTATTTTGGAGAACAAACTTTGCTAATGGTATCTATGCTATGTAATTTAGTTATAGATTTATTTATAAGAAGATAGAAACTCATGTTTTTTACTTTATGAGAAATGGGAAGTTGATTAGAGCCTTATATTCTAAATAAGAGTAGAGGTTATTATAGTCATATCATATGTTATACTTTTTACCTACCAATAACAAGAGCTTTTAATGTTTTTTGTATGTTGAGTTAGAGAAGATAAGACCCTAAGAATACCGAGATAGGTTTAGCAAACATAAGATTCTCCATATTGTTATGTCATCGATTTAAATTAGTGTATTTATGGTCGACAGGGATTAGTTGAGAATCCATAGGAAGAGTTTAAGAATCTTTTGATAAGGTTAAATGATAGAGTTGATACTCGACATCATACCCAAGAATGTTAAATTTATGAGTCAAAGTGTAGAATGACAAGAAGTCATCTATCTGATGTTGCAAGATTGCAACAAGAGAATTTTCAAAAGATTATGTCTTTTTAAATCTATCCATTGTATTTGTTTCCTAGAATTCAAGATAAAATTCTAAGTCAAATTGAGTAGGACTTTAGTTAAGCCAAGACATTACATTCTAAATTTTCTATTCAACCAATCAAACTATAGGATGAGATAGTTTCCACATCAAGTTAGAGGTGTGTGAACTCACAACTACGTTTATTGTAAACATTTATCTATATAGAAACTCTAGCCAAAGTGATGCATGTAACAACCCCCGTGTTGGTATTTTGCTTTTTATTTTCCTTGATGGATTGATAACTCTGTATTTGGTATTGGATTATGCATCCTGTTATTATTTTGTATTGGCACCAGTGATGTGCAATCTTGATACTATTACTATGTTGACATGATTATTGTTTATGCTAGATTTTGTGCTTACATGATTAGATGCTGTTAATGTTACTTTTTCATGATTATGGACATGAAAGGGATGATGTCATAACACTCGTATCTGAGAGGCTTATGATATCATGACCCTCTTCCTAATGGTTGATGTTGCTTCGGCTATATGATTTATGTTATATGCACATGTACTTTGACGTGTGCTTGGAGTGTTGCAGGTACTGAATATCCACTCCAGCTGGATTAACAGGCCCGAGCATACTCATATTCCCTGATAGTGGTTACTAGAGATAGTCACAGGACATGTTCCCTACCATAGCCCACTGCACTCGGTTAGTGCAGTGTTCCCATGTTGTTGTCTTACCATCTAGTTACCTAACAGTAACATCCAGATTACCTTACGATCATATATGGTTTACCAGTATGTCTTGTTGAGGTATTTTGTCTTGGTTTCGTATTTTGTCTTGGTTTCCATTAATCATTTTATGTGGCTATATATTCATGTATTGGTTGTCTGTGTTATGTTGTGGTTTCAAGTATGGTATTTTAATAGTGTTTAATTAAATGGAGATTTTAATTGTATACCCATGTGGTTTTAAATATGCTATTTTAAATGATTTTAATTATACATTTTCTTAGCTCTCATAGTCATGGTTAAATCTGAGTTGGGGGAGCTTTATTTATATTTGAATGTTGGTTTTTATTGGGAGTGAGTTTTCTTTATTTTAATTCTTATTCTTCCCATGCCATACGATGGCTCTCAAGGGAGGTTGGTGAGAATAATGAAGGCAGGAGGAAAATATCTTTGGGAGGAGTTGATCAAATTGATGGCTGGGTCAAAAATTGGGGACGATGGTGTGTAGGAAAAGGTAGAGTAATACGCCTGATCTTGCAGAGGCTCTAAAAAAAAAGCACAAGAAAAAGGAAACAAGGCACTGCATATCAGAGGATGGAGGTGCGTCTGAAGATGAAAAATGATGCATAGCTTATCTAAGCTCCAATGCAACCAGTTTAGGTCAAGCTCTAGCTTAGGAATGGAATGATGTGACCAGTTGATGTATAGGGATTTACCTCATAATATAGGTGTCGTTTGATTTGAAAGACACTGTTATGTCAAGAGAAAGCGTTTGAGAAAGCAAAGAACCCAAACGAGCATATCAATTTGGAAGATTTGAGGCGAGGTGAAGGGGAGTGTGATTTGAATCGCCTGAGGAGCAAAACAAGTATTTACATTAGTTCTTTCTTTTTCCAGCACAAAAACTAAAACCAATTTACTGCAATTTTATTAACCACAAAAAAAATTGCAACCCATTATTGGTTTTTAAAATATGCCAAACTTTATTTCAATGCAAGATATTTGTATCGCCTCTTCCTTGGGATTTATTCTTTAACCTGCAGAACTATTTCCTAAACTCTTTCGATATAAGGGTTTTAAAAAAAATACAGCATGTGATTTCTATTTTATAATTTTTAGGGAAGAAACAAGGGTTCGATCTTATAGAGAATACAATGAGGGCAGTCATACAAAAAAACTGCGACACATGATAGAGATTGAAGAGATCTCAATCCCATGGAACCCTTGTGTTATATGTTGACTTTCTACAACTATTTTTATGAGAATGCTTTTTAATAAAATGGAGTGTGTTTTGTTTTTAGCATTACGGTCATTTACTACTGAATTACCAGCCTTGTGGAAACCATCACCCTTGAGTTAAAGAATGACATGGCACTAAAATAGCTTAGAAACATTGATCTGTGTTTGTGCATTCAAAATTGGTAACGTAATTTCTAATTTTGAAAATCTACCACGCAATACAAGGATCTAAGGGAACTCCCGTAGGAGGAAAATTTAGATTTCCATTTTGTAAGTCTGTGTTTTTACAAAAAAAAAAAATTATTATGTTAAAATGGTAGACAATATGCAAAATTTAGGCTGTGAATAGACTTGCAATACCATTTGCCATGCTTTTCTTATAGTATCTATGCATTCCTTTGTGAAGAGTGATCAAATTGGGGTCACTAGAGTTATTACTCAACTTATCTACCTGACAAAGGGCTATTTTTAATAAAATTACACTGTCATCTCAAGCTTTTGTCTTGTAGATCACTTTTTTCATATTTAGTATTTCAATTTTAGAATTCAGTATTTTAGTCAATTCTGGATTCCTTGTTTGGTTAAACAAGATAAACTAGGTCTAGGCATTAGAGTGGTCATTTGGAGTGGCTTTCTACGGGCTTGGAGCCCACAAGTGGCTGCCAGGGGAACTAGTAGTAGAGTTATAGTAACAAGTGATAACATAATAAAATATTGGGGTAAAAACACTAATATGATAATGAATCCTCATGAATGGCCTTGAGCGCTTGTAAAGGCTAAGGATGCATACAAGAAGGCCTATCCATCTGCAAGGTGTCGAGTTATCCAACTGCGGGGTGTTAATTCGGGCATGATTGAATCTCCTCGTCTCTACGAGAGGTGTACTTAGTTCCATGTGGTGCCATCCCTTCGAGCATGGATGATGTCACTCCATCTGATTTACACTCTAGTATCTAGTGCCTTAGTAGTCGTGAGTAGTACTTGACCTGTGATTGCATGAGCATCACTATATTACAACACTGGCTTTGTGCATTGTTTTCTGTGTCTGCTTTGTGATTGATGTGAGTGTTGGCCACCTTGTATACCCTTGCTTTGGTACTTCTGTTTGAGCCTTCTGACTGCCTTTGAGCACAGTGGGGTGGTCTCTTATGAGTCCACATGGTTGGGAGGTGTTGCCACCACCATTGGGGATTGGTGAACAAGTTATTGGAGCACCAGTTGGAGATGTTCTCTCTCTCTCTCTCTCTCTCTCCGTTACTTTATCAATTGTTGTACTCCTTCAGTTATTGTATCATATTCATGGCTATGCCATTGTACTTGTATATTCTTTTATGTAATTGTACTCTCTTGAGAGAGAAGATGTAATCATGTAATTTAATGAGAAGAGTGAGTGGTTTCTTATTTGACTTATGGATTTTGGTGTGGGTATCGGATCCGCATGTACTATGATGATTATGGATTTATGTTTATATTTGGAATGGTATTAGGAACATTTGAGTTGGTGTTTAAAATGAATGCAGTTTTTAATAATGTTTTCACTAGAGGGTGAATTAGTCCTCTCCTTTGGGTTGTTCATTCTGCCATACTTGGCCATCAATGTTGTCGACTTATTGAATCAGCAACCTATCATGTGTATGTTATCTGTTTATGTCAAAAAAAAATCTTGTCCTCTTTTGGCTCTTACCCTTAGAGGGTTATGTAGCGGGATGTTACATTTGGTATCAAAGCCCATGTTCACACACTGGGAGCTCTGGCATACTTGAGCCTGCTATGTTTTGATGTGGTTGGCGTGTGTGGCATTAGCTTGTTATATTTTTTTATAGTGTTGTTGTTATGTTTTCATGCCTTAGTATGGTGCATAGGTCATCCTTGTGACGATCTATTTTGATGTGTTCTTTATTTCTTGAGTATACCTCCTAGGGGTAGAGCCAGAGGTAGAGTTAGACGTAGAGCCATTGTTCTTCCACATAGCACCCAGCTTAATGATGATCAGTGTAATTAGGATGAGCATCAAGAGGAACTGCATGTTGGAACCAAGTTGAAGGGCTCAGGCGTGCTTAGGTTTTAGCTCTTTTACAGAAGATTATGGACCTATTAGGACCTTGTCAGGAGGTATCTCATGAGGAGGAGTTACGCCCTTCTCATTAGGATGGTTAGGATGCTAGAGCTAAGCGTGAGTGTTTCTGTAGTCTAGGTCATTCAAGAGAAGTTGTTGTGAGGGATAGGGTGGATGGAGATAGTTTTGCTGTAGGTCACATGAGGGATCTGCTTAGAGCCCATCCCCCTACTTTTGATGGTTCTAGTATAGGTATCGAGGCAAAGACTTGGTTGATTGATCTCGATCGATGCTTTGCTTGCATCCTTATAGTAGCAATACTAGAGCTCGATGCGCCATTATGCATCTCAGACATGGTGGTGAGTAGAGGAGTAGAAGCTTCACCTAGACATTGCTTTTGTGTCATGGGGACTATTCTTAGAGAGGTTCCATGCATGATTTCTTTTAGACTACTACCGATAGAGATGTGTTGATGAGTTCCATTAGCTTCATTAGTTGACTATGACGGTAGATCAGTGTGAGCACCATTTCTTTGAGCTTAAGTAGTATGCTAGCATTTCTAATGACGAGCCAATGTTAGTGTAGCATTTCATCAGGTGCTTGAATGCTCGTATCAGTGGTGGTGTCTATGTGTTTGAGCCGAAGACCTTAAAGATCACCATAGAGAAGGCGAGGTTGAAAGAGGAGAATTTGGGTAGAGGCTTTGATGGTTAGGTAGGTGTTTAGATTGGTAGTGCCCCTCATTCATGATCAGTTTCTCAGGGTACATAGTCTTAGGGAGCCAGACCATCTAGATCTCAATCTGTACCTTCTAGATCTAGACAACGACAGAGACATAGACCTCTGCTTAGTCTCAACAGAGTGGGCAGAGTCCTGGTACTCCATTTTCTAGAGATCATCCACATCATCATTGTTAGAGGAGGCAGTAGAGTGGTTTGACACAGTGTTCTCAGAGTGCATAGTAGGGTTCTAGGGGTGGTGGATCCCAGCAGTCGTATGCACCATTTTCAGGATGAGGTTTTGGCAGAGGCAGTTGTTTTGCTTGTGGGTAGTATGGTCATATAGTTGTTCATTATCCTCAAAGATCAGTGGCTAGAGGTAGTCAAAGAGAGGCTACTTTAGAGCCTACAGTAGGTGATGCTAGTAGATCACATAGAGTTTTTAAGATGGTTGATAATCGTTAGGTTGAGCATTTGGGTTAGGTTGAGCATTTGGGCACCATGGTTGAGTATTCAGGTGTGTTATGCAGGATTACCACATCTAGCTTGTTTGATTCAGGAGCTTCAGATTCTTTTATTTCTCCTCTCGTAGAGTGTTGTGGTCTTGTGGTGACAAGGTAAGATGTTGGTTGGTAGGTTGAGTTAGCTACTAGAGCCAACGTGGCTATAGACTACCTTGTTCATGGTTGTGTGTTGGATTTGGGCAACTTCACTACCACAGTGGATCTTCATGTGTTGTCTTTGGGGTCCTAGGGGATTATTCTAGGCATGGATTGGTTGGAGATCCATCTAGCTAGTAAAAATTATTGGCATAAGTCAGTTCAATGTGTAGATGATGTTGGAGAGTGTGTTGAGTTAGTTGGGGTTCAAAGACCTATTTCTCTCCATGTGATTTTAGTTATGTAGCTGAAGCATGCTTATGACAAGGTTGCCAGATGTTTGCTATTTTAGTTAGTGATCTTGCTGAGGGTGGGAATCAAGAGGTATCTCTTGATGATCATCCTATTCTCTAGGAGTTTGCAGATGTTTTTCTAAGTGATATTCCAAGTATGCCTAAGCGCGACATAGACTTCCATATTGATTTCATTCTTGGTGAGGAGCCTATTTCTTGGGCACCGTATTGCATGACTACTCAAGAGTTGAGTGAGTTGTAGATGTAGTTAGAGGAGTTACTAGAGAAGGGTTTCATTCATCCTAGTGTATCCCCATGGGGAGTGCCTGTCATCTTCGTGAAGAAGAAGGATGAATCTCTTCGCTTGTGCATTGATTATCACTAGTTGAACAAAGTGATGGTGAAGAATCGTTACCCATTGCCTCAGATAGATTTGATGTTAGAATACCATCAGCTTCACATTCATGAGTAAACATTCATTGAACGATATTTCATACGCACTAGAGGCATTATGAGTTCATGGTTGTCCCTTTTGGGTTGATCAATGCTCCATCAGTTTTCATGAGTTTGATGAATGGGGTGTTTTGCACCTATCTTGACCAGTTTGTTCTCATGTTCCTTGATGATATTTTGATTTATTTGAGGACTATGTAGGAGCATGAAGGCCATTTATGGCAAGTATTGCAGTGCTTGTGAGATAATCAGTTGTTCGGTAATTTTTCCAAGTGTAAGTTCTTCCAGACTAAGGTGAGATATTTGAGCCATATCATCTCAGGAGAGAGTATCTCAGTGGTTCCCTCTAAGTTTTAGGCCATTATGGATTGGCTAGTGCCAACAAATGTGGTTGAGGTTCGTAGTTTCATGGGATTGGTGGGTTACTATCGTTGATTTGTGAGAGATTTGTCTCGGGTAGCCCATCACATCACTTCTCTTCAGCAGAAAGGGAAGAAGTTTGTGTGGTCATATCAGTGTGAGTCATCTTTTTAGGCTCTTAAGGAGCGGCTGACTAGTGCACCTATTCTAGTAGTGCTAGATCCTACATGTGATTTTGTAGTGTGCACCGATGCTTCATTGGAGGGTGTTGGGGTAGTTGTTATGCAGGAGGGATGAGTGATTTCTTATGAGTCCCATAAGCTCAAGGATCATGAGTTGAACTACCCCACCCATGATTTGGAGTTAGCAGTTGTTGTCTTTGCACTTGTGTGTTGGAGACTTTTCCTCTTGGGACATCGGTTTGAGTTGCATAGTGATCATCGTAGTTTGGAGTATATCTTCACTTAGCTAAATTTGAATGTTCGACAATGGCATTGGATGGAGTTCCTTTGTGAGTATGACTTCGAGGTTTGCTATATCCAGGGTAAGGAGAATAATGTTGTGGATGCCTTGAGTAGGAGGAGACATGAGATTTCAATTTTATCTCTTGGAGTGGATTTGCGGAGCTGTATTTTGGAGTCACTTCCTAGTGATACTTGGTATCAGGAGGTTAGAGCAGAGATTGAGTCTGGGAGAGTCCTTGAGGGTAGGTTTATAGGTTTCTCTCTTGAGTCTGATGGACTTTTTTGACATCTTGGTCATATTTATGTTTTGGATTTTGGTGATCTTTGTTCCTTGGTTTTGTTAGAGGCCCATCATACACCCTATTCAGCTCATTTGGGTGTCACAAAGATGCATGCTGATCTTCGATAGTTGTATCATTGGGCAGGTTTGCAGTGTGATATTGCCAATTTTATGGATCAGTGTCTTGAGTGCCAGTAGGTGAAGGCAAAGCATTAGCACTCGACACGACTGTTGCAGCCTCATTCCATCCCTAGATGGAAGTGCGATATGATATCTCTTGATTTCATAGTGGGGCTACCTATGTCTTCACATTGTCATGATGCTATTATGGTTATAGTGGACAAGTTGTCCAAGATGGCACACTTCTCACCCATGAGATCTTCATACACTGCAGCATCCGTAGCTTGAGTGTTTATGGAGGATATTGTGCATATGTATGGTATTCCTTGTAGGATCATTTCTAATCATGATCTAGTGTTTACTTCAACATTATGGACTTCTCTTCAGCATGCTTTGGGAGCTTAGCTTAATTTAAGCTCTGCATATCATCCTGAGACTGACGAATAGATGGAGCAGGTTAATCAGGTCTTAGAGGATATGCTTTGGTTGTACGCTATGAATTTTCTTATAATAATGGGTACCACAATTCTCTTAGTATGTCTCCCTTCCAGGCCTTGTATGGTAGGCCATGTCACACTCCACTGAGTTGGGATCGCTTAGAGGACCAAGTTCTTTTGGGTCCAGAGATGCTTTAGGATATGGAGCAATAGGTAGTGTGGATCAAAGAGTCGTTGGCTACAGCTTAGGATTAGTAGAGGAAGTATACTGATGCCTGTATGTTGGATCACCACTTCTCGGTGGGTGACTGTGTGTTTCTGAGAGTTCATCCGCAAAAGAGCCCCATCCGTAATGGGAAAGGCTTGAAGTTGGCACCCCATTTTGTTAGACCTTTTGAGATCCTTGAGAGGATTGGTCCTATTGCCTATCGCCTTGTATTTCCACCAAGTCTATTGCGCATTCATGATGTTTTCCATGTTTTAGTTCTTAGATAGTATATTCTTTATGTGACCCATGTTCTTGATTAGACTACCTTGTAAGTCAAGGCAGACGGGTAGCTTTCTTTGGAGCTTGTACACATCCTTCAGCGTCAGAGGTTGACCCTCAGGGTTTGGGACATAGAGCAAGTAAGGGTCCAGTGGGATCCTAATGGTGAATCCTCAGCATCTTGGGAAGATGCAGCGAAGATGAGAGATCTTTATCCATATCCTTTTGCAGGCTTCCAAGAGTAAGCCTAGTCCTAGGCGGTATGATGTAACAACCCATGAGTTCCCATTTTTCTTTTGCGTTTCCTTGATGGATTGATAACTGTGTATTTGGTATTGGATTATGCATCTTGTAACTATTTTATATTGGCACTGGTGATGTGCAATCTCAATACTATTATGATGTTGACATGATTATTGTTTATGCTGGATTTTATGCTTACATGATTAGATGTCGTTAATGTTACTTTTGCATGATTATGGATAGGAAAGGGATGATGTCGTAACACTTGTATCTGATAGGCTTACTATATCATGACCCTCTTCCTGATAGTTGATGTTGCTTTAGCTATATGATTTATGTTATATGCACAGGTACTTTGACGTGTGCTTAGATTGTTGCAGGTACTAAGTATCAACTCCACCTGGATTCACAGGCCTGAGCATACTCATATTCCTTAATGGTGGTTACTAGAGATAGTCATAGGCCCTATTCCCTACCCTAGCCCATTGTACTTGATTAGTGCAGTGTTCCCGTGTTGTCTTACCACCTGGTTACCTAAATGTAACGTCTGGATTACCTTATGATCATATGTGGTTTACCAGTATGTCTTGTTGAGGTATTTTGTCTTGGTTTCCATTAATTGTTTTATGTGTCTATATATTCATGTATTGGTCATTGGTGTTATGTTGTGGTTTCAAGTATGGTATTTTAATAGTTTTAAATTAAATGGAGATTTTAATTGTATACCCATGTGGTTTTAAATACAGTATTTTAATTGATTTTAATTATCCATTTTCTTAGCTCTCATAGTCATGTTTAAATTTGAGTTAGAGGGGCCTTATTTATATTTGAATGTTGGTTTTTATTAGGAGTGAGTTTTCTTTATTTTAATTGTTATTCTTCCCATGCCATATGATGGCTCTTAAGGGAGGCTAGTGAGAATAATGAAGGCAGGAGGAAAATATCTTTGGGTGGAGTTGGTCAAATTGATGGCTGGGTGGAAAATTGGGGATGGTGGTGTGTAGGAAAACACAGAGTAATATGCCTAATCTTGTAGAGGCTCTAAAAACAAAACAAAAAAGAAAGCACAAGAAAAAGGAAACAAGGCGCTACATATCAAAGGATGGAGGCGCGTCCCAAGATAAAAAAATGATGCATAACTTATGCTAAGATCCAATGCGACCAGTTCAGATCAAACTCTAGCTTAGGAATGGAATGATGTGACCAGTTGATATATAGGGATCTGCCTCATAATATAGGTGTGGTTTTATTTGAAAGACACTACTATGTGAAGAGAAAGTGCATGCAAAGGCAAAGAACCTAGGTGAACATATCAATTTCCAAGATTTGAGGCGAGTTGAAGGGGAGTACGATTTGAATTGCTTGAGTAGGAAAAGAGGTATTTACATCAGTTCTTTATTTTTCCAACACAAAAACTAAAACATGTCTACTGCAATTCTATTGACCACAGAAAAACTGTAACCCATTGCTGCTTTTTAAAATATGCCAAACTTTATTTCAATGCAAGATATTTGCATCGCCTCTCCCTAGGATTTATTCTTTAACCTGCAAAACTATTTCCTAAACTCTTTACATATAAGGGTTTTCAAAAAAATTACAGCATGTGACTTCTATTTTATAATTTTTAGGCAAGAAACAAGGGTTTGATCTTATAGAGAATACAATGAGGGCAGCCATACACAAAAATTGTGACACATGATAGAGATTGAACAGATCTCAATCCCATGGAACCCTTGTGTTATACATTGACTTTCTATAGCAATTTTTATGACAACGCTTCTTAACAAAATGGAGGAGGTTTTGTTTTGAGCATTATGGTCTTTTTCTACTGAATCACCAACCTTGTGGAAACCGTCAACCTTGAGTTAAAGAATGACATGGCACTAAAATACCTTAGAAACATTGATATGTGTTTGTGCATTGAAAATTGGTTACGTAATTTCTGATTTGGAAAATCTACCACACAATACAAGGATCTAAGAGAACTATTGTAGGAGGAAAATTTAGATTTCCATTTTGTAAGTCTGTGTTTTTACCCTTTTTTTTGGGTTATGTTAAAATGACAGACAATATGCAAAATTTAGGCTATGAGTAGACTTGCAATACCATTTGTCATCCTTTTCTTATAATATCCATGCATTCATTTGTGAAGAGTGATCAAATTGGGGTCACTAGAGTTATTACTGAACTGATCTTCTTGACAAAGGGCTATTTTTAATAAAATTACACTACCATCGCGAGCTTTTGTCTTGTAGATTACTTTTTTCATATTTACTATTTCAAAACTAGAATTCAGCGTTTTAGTCAATTTTGGATTCCTTGTTTGGTTAAATGAGATGAACTAGGTCTAGGCATTAGAGTGGTCATTTGGAGTGGCTCTCTATGGGCCCGGGGCCTACAATTGGCTGCCAGGGGAACTAGTAGCAGAGTTATAGTAACAAGTGTTAACATAATAAAATATTGACGTAAAAACACTAATAAGATAATGAGTCCTCATGCATGGCCATGAGCACTTGTAAAGGCTAAGGTTGAATACAAGAGGGCCTATCCATCTGCAAGGCATTGATTTGGGCATGGTTTAGTCTCCTCATTTGTATGAGAGGTGTACTTGGTTCTGTGTGGGGCCATCCCTTCAAGAACACATGATGACACTACATCTGATTTACACTCTAGTATCTAGTGCCTTAGTAGTCATGAGTAGTACCTTACCTATAATTGGATGAGCATCTCTATATTATGACATTGGCTTTATGCATTGTTTTTCATGTTTGCTCCGTGATTGATGTGAGTGTTGGCCACCTTGTATACCCTTGCTTTGTTACTTCTATTTGGACCTTGTGACTACCTCCAAGCACAATGGGGTGGTTTCTTATGAGTCCACATGGTTGGGAGGCTTTGCCACTGCCATTGGGGACTGGTGAACAGGTTACTAGAGAACTAGTTGGATATGTTCTCTCTCTCTCTTCGTTACTTTATCAGTTGTACTCATTCAGTTATTGTATCATATTCATGGCTAGGCCATTGTACTTGTATATTCTTTTATGTAATTGTACTCTCTTGAGAGAGAAGATGTAATCATGTAATTTAATGAGAAGAATGGGAGGTTTCTTATTTGGCTTACAGATTCTGGTGTGGGTATCGGATCTTCTTTTACTATGATGATTATGGATTCATGTTTATATTTGGAATGGGTATTAGGAACATTTGAGTTGGTGTTTAAAATGAATGTAGTTTTTAATAATGTTTTCACTGCAGGGTGAATTAGTCCTCTTCTTTGGGTTGTTCCTTCCACCATACTTGGCCATGAATGTTGTCATCTTATCGAATCGGCAACTGTATCATGTGTATGTTATCTATTTATGTCAAAAAAAATTATCTTGTCCTCTTTTGGCTCTTACCCTTTGGGGGTTATGTAGCGGGTTGTTACAATGCATTTGTCTCTGCATGCATTAGTTGGTTCATAGTGTCTAGATGGCATAACCTATCAGGAAGATCATATTTATCTAGAATTTTGTCTAGAGTTGTATGGTTGATTGTATTACATAGATAATGACACTAGGACTCAAATGGAAAACATGTTGGTTAATTATATGTATACTCTTCATGAGGAGTAGGGCCACTTCTAGGAAGGAAGGTGTGCGAGGAACCGCTAGTCTGTGGTTGGAGGTAAAGAACTTAGATGGTGCTCTCCCTTTGTAGTAGAAGACTCACCGAGACTTGAGTGAAAAATATCAAGGTTCTAGATGTAGTATTCTTTGTGTATTGATGTAAAATTATTCTCATTGCTAAGTGCAATTATGTATTGTAAAATGTAAAGTGAAATGTTTATTACTATGAGTTGTCATTGAATATAATGAATTTCAAGATTGAAATTTATATAAAGATATGTATTTCTTTCTTTGTAATTATGCAAATGATTATGTGTGTGTGTGTGTGTGTGTGTGTGTGTGTGTGTGTGTACCTTGTTTATTTACTTTTTGGTAAAATGTTGTGTAATCCTGAGTAATATGAGAAGGCATGTTACATATAGTAACACCAGTTCCTAAGAAATAGACATAAATATAAATAAAAATTGGAATAGATTTACAAATTTGACTATTAGAATAACTAACTTATTAACTCTATTTTTCCAAGACAACTTCCTTGGGTATTTGAGTCAAAATCCATAATAACTAACATACTAGTCCAACATTGGTTGTAAGATGCAAATGAAAGGTTTATGAGTATTTCATGACCTCTATTCCTTGGATCATATGAAACTCTTAATGAACCTCAAACCATGATTGGATTGGAGTATCTCCCATTGCTTTGGATAGGGTATATATTCCCATCATATTTATCATAGTTTGGGTGCCTAAAAGTAAAACCTTGATTCACTATCAACCCCTTTAACATCTTTTCTCAGATTCTAGTAATCTTATTAGTCTCATAATTACCATTTATAATTATATATGAAATAAGGATTGAACTTTTTATATAAAGGCTTCTACCTTATTTAAATGTACTCAATGGTAATGAATAATAGTGAAGGACCAATAGCACAAATAATTTTATGGTTTCGTTACCTTTGCCTTACAAGATAGTAACAAACCAATATCAAATCACAATGATAATTAATAATAGTGGCCTAACCTTATTAATAATATTCATATTTCCCAAAGTTAAGAATGTTTTCACAATTTGGGTGTTTACCTTCTTTGGTGTTATATAAGGTATTACTTATTGATTGTCTTTATTGGTGTTCTAACATAGTGTAGGACTAGTTTTTAAAATCATGCATGCAACCCATTGAGGAAAATTACACTTAGATGTAACATCATGCAGTGGTGTCTTGTTGACTAAAGTTTTAGTTACTTTATAAGTCTTATAGTATATGACTCAACTCAGGGTGTATCACACTTTCCACTCTACTCTACAATCATAATAAGATAATTTCAATTTTTTAATGTATATCTCCTCTATTAGTTTATGTAGTAGAGTAAATTTCAATGTTTGGATGAAGTTGTTTATTATACCCTAAAAGTGTCATATATTTCCCTCTCAAATACTCTTATAATTTGTATAGGTGGTATAATATGTTGAATTAGTATGTACTATATGCATTCTTATTATAATTTATGTTGCAGAGAATTTAACATGAATGCAAATAAATTCGTTAACTAGATGAGGTGGCACTGATTTGAATCTATTAATATCAAACTATTTTACAAATTATTCTAGATCTCTTTGCTAATCATATCCTCCTCTTCCAACTTATTGTAACCAAAAATCCATATCGTGTTACTATAAACTTAAAAAATACTCAAACTCTCTAAAATCAAGGCACTCATGCCCACAAGCTCCTCTCAAAGGAGCGACCTTTTCCTAAGGAGATTCTCACCTCTCAAACCCAACCAAGGGTTTCTCTCACAAATGGAGAGATCAACACCCTTTACAAACCTTACCAACAATACACAAAAATGACCAATCCATAATATCAAATATGGACAAAAATCTTAATAAGCATTACAAAATACATTTTTCTTAAGGAGATTGACAGGCTACATCTCAAACTACCAAGAGATTTCTTGAAGAAATATTGGATCTTTAGAGTGGGACTTGGAGATTTCTTAAAGAGATTTCATTTCTACTAACCATCAAAATAATCATAAATCACATGCATATCCAAATTCAATCTACTCACCATAATATGTATTAAAAATAATTTCAAATTAAATTATTTTCTATTAACATCTCACATCCAATATTGTGATCTACTAAACATATGTGATCAATTACAATACAATTCAACTAAGTAGAAGGATTATTTCCAAACACAATTGAATGATATACACTTAACTCAAATCAAGACATTCATCTTGTATTCATAATTTGAATAATAAAATAACTATCTTATAATTAGATCCATGTAGTGCCCCTGCATTCTCATATTGGTTGTGCAGATAGTCTGGCTAAGGAGCATGAAGATGAAGGTAAAATAATAGGAATATTTAGGGTATGTTAGATAGTTGATGGTGTACATTATATGATGTTGGTAGATACTACATTCATGTTGGTGACATTCCTGATTATCCTCATGTGTGGTTTCATATGACATTTAGCATGTTTTATTGATAATCCTTGTTGTGACACTGATAATTTATATGCTCTGATATTGTTTTACATTCAGGTGATTATGATGATCTTACTATGATTGTCATAAGTTAGAATTGATTTTTATGCGACTGATTTTGTAATATAGGATGATCTAATTATTGTGTGGTGTGAAAAGAGACAATGTCGTAC
Organism: Cunninghamia lanceolata; assembly: GCA_027924645.1. Taxonomy (NCBI): domain Eukaryota; kingdom Viridiplantae; phylum Streptophyta; class Pinopsida; order Cupressales; family Cupressaceae; genus Cunninghamia; species Cunninghamia lanceolata. The sequence continues at coordinate 2,650,485 of BSBN01000029.1, read as the reverse complement.
TAGTCATTTGTGAGTGTTTGGTGATGTTGTGATTCTCTTTCACTCTATGACCATTTGATATTTATTATACTTGTGCATAGACTGTGTTGTGTGCTGTAGGTTATAGGTACAGACATTGACTCCACCTAAACTGATAGGTTTGAGCATGCCTTAAACCCAATAGAAACTATTGAATGGAGATAACATATGGTCCCCTAGTTAGCCATCATCCTTGAAAAGGATGAGTATCCATTTTTACACCCAATCAGTGTTGTCTGTATGGGCATGATAGTCAGTCGCTGTCATTGTGGTCATGCTTTTCAATCGTGCTTAGTGTCAGGTACTATTTGGCATTTGGGTTATTTTGTTTGTAATTGTTTGATTAGTGCTTTGGTTAGTTGTTGCATTAAATAATATTATTAAGTTAAGAAGTCACTTTTAAAAAATAAATACATATAGATGCTTTTATGTAAATTTAAGTTTATGAGAAATTATATTATATTGCATTTTACGGTCAATAAATAATAATAATAATGAGGAAAAAGAAAGTGTTCTTAAAATGGGGATATTAAAATGAAAATATTTTATAAACAAGTAAATGTTTTGTTAGTGGCAATAAAAATAAAAATATAATATTTATGAGTTGCCTTAAGAAATTATATATATAGCAAATTCTAAAATAAATAAAATTAGAGAGAGATTATTGTCTGGTTAAAATAGTAAATTGTAAGAAAGTATTAAAGGCAGAATCTATTGCCATTATAGAGGGAATCTTAGAAATAATTGCTTCTTTTGAGTAAGAGACTAATTTTAGTGAGTAGAAAGAAATTGCTTTTTGAGAGGAAGTAATAAAGGCAAAATTTATTGCCTTTAATAAGGAAAATCTTCTAGAAGAAATTATGGCAGTGGTTATGTATGCTCAACTTTATTTTGAAATTTGAAGATATAATTTGGGGAAGGAGAATGCATTTAAAGGAGGAGAATATGTTTTATGTTTTCATTATCTCTCTTTCTCATGAAGTTTTTATTTTGCCACCATAAACCATAGCTTCAAGAAGAAAAGACTTGGGGAAAACTGGATGTGAGCTAGAAATTTTGTGAAGATGTGATAGAAGTAATATTCTATATATGGATTGAGATATGAATTTGATTTATTGTTCCATTGGATTTAATGAAATAAATTTGTAATATGCAAGCTTTATATTATTCTGTGAATTCTCTTCTACATATTCTTAACCCAGTCTGTTGTGTTATCCATAACTTTATTTTCATGAACTAGGTTCTTCTAAAGTTTCTATATATGGTGCAAGACCTAGTTTTCTAAATCATATCCGAGAATCATCTATACCCAGTTTGTCCTTTTGGAGATATGAATGTTTTGTGATTGTCTATCTCTCACCCATTTCATCTCCGTTTTAGTTGTCTATTACATTAGCCATAACTTAATTTTTATGAACTGGGTTCCTCTAAATTTTTTTTATATGGTACACGACCAAGATTTCTAAATCTTATCCAAAAATTATTCTTACCCAGTTAGTTACTTTGGAGATATGAATATTTTTTGAATGTCTATCTCTCACCCATTTTGTCTCTATTTAAGCAGTCTGTTGCGTTAGCCATAACTTTAGTTTTACAAACTGGGTTGCACTAAATATTTGATATATGGTGCAAGACCTAGTTATCTATATCATTTATAGAGATCAACTTTACTCAGTTTGTTATTTTGGATATATGAATATTTTGTGACTGTCTACCTCTCACCCATTTCATCTCTATTAAAACAGTTAATTGCGTCACCAATAACTCTATATTTTTGAACTGGGTTTCTCTAAAATTTTTCAACAAATTCAACTTGTGCATATAATATGATCATTGTTTTCCATCATATGATTCTCTTTGAGGCATTATACCAATCAGTCCGTGTGCCCTGTCTATGCTTTCACATTTTGCATTACTGGTAGCTTCTAAAGCCTTCTCACCAAATTAATCTTGTGCGGATCCCACAATCGTTGATATCCATGAGATGCCATCCCTTTAAGGCGTTTGTCAAAAACATTACCTGAGTAGTTCTAACAATTATATTTGACAAGAATTCCTCCACCGTTATGATTTGAAGGATGTCCTTACCCATTCCAAAATTCCCATTTTGGTGAAGGCTATTAGGGTGCTAGCCAAGGTTGCTGATCTAGTTTAAACATGCCATTCGCATTTGTTGGAAAGTTTCTAAAGCCTCATCAACAAATCCATTTAGGCAATAAAGCTTTCCAGTGTCTAAATAAATTCATCCACTTTTTATTTCATTATTCATGCCATGCATTTATCATAATTTATATTCTTAACATAACTCGTGTCTATAATAAGGATTGCATTTAAATAATTGTTGTGTTTAATTTGTATGGCTTAGGGTTATTTGCATGTTGTTCGAAATCATTTTAATTAAATGAAACTAAAATAAGTCTTGGGAACTATTAGTTGACTCTTATATCTTATGATCATAAAAGTAACTGTTACTAGTGGTTGGAATATGATAGTTCTATATTGCTAAGGAAGATTCACTTTATGATTGTTAGATGATTGATCATGATTCAATTAATATTAGATTTTTCAAGACCCATAATTAGTGCATTATGTCATATGTCGTAATAGTGGTGTTGTATTTGAATTATTGATGAAGGATCTTAGTTTGGTCTATTAGGTGATGATATGCATTTGAGAGTGAATGTGATGTGAGACTAGCGTGTTTAGTGTGTCAAGTTTTTGTGTCATTCGGGAAAGTTGATTCCAGAGGCCAAGAGGGGTAGTCATGTGTATGACTCCTATGATTATGTAATCTTGCTAATGGTTGAATATGTATTGGTTATATATTGACTCCCCTCTATTTATGGATTCATGTGGTTATGATGACTATACAAGATGGATAATGCCTTGCTCAGTGTACCTATTCATGTGGTTATGATGACTGTGCAAGATGGATAATGCCTTCCTTAGTGTACCTAGTCATGTGGTTATGATAACTATGCAAGATGGGTAATACCTTGCTCTGTGTAATGTGAAATGATATATTTTTTGTGTTACAAATCTATCATGATGAGAAATGTGATAGTTCACGCTTGGGTTTTGTTTTGGGCTTTGAGAATCTAGATGCAGTGAAGGTGGCTTGTCAAGGTAACCCATTGGAAGTTGTTAATCCAGTGATAACTTAATAATAAATTTAGAGGGTTGGGTAGTTTTCACACTAATCAAGATAATTGGAGGCCTCACTCATGCATGTAGTGCTTGTTTAGGCTAAGGATGAGATGAGAAGGCCATGGTTGGCAAAATCAACTTCCTTGTCCTCATGAAAGGAATGTTGGTTCCGCATGTGTCACCCTATGGGGCTGACCTCTAGTGAGAGACTGTCAGAGTAACCATAGATGGGAGCCAGTGCCTAGTGAGAGACTGTAAGGGTAACACATGGATGGGGGATGACGTCTAGCTAGAGACTATCAAGGTAACCCATGCTAGGACCATGCGATGACACTCATCGCTACTATAGTCTAGCATTCTCTAGTTGTGTTCTCCCCTTTGTTTTGTGAATACCTTAGGAAGTGATGTTTAAGTTACTTGTGATGTCCTTATTGACTGGTGTTGTTTTGGAGTCATGTGTAGTCCTTGAACCTATTAGTCTATTGTCTTTTTGACTGTTGGAGGAAGTGGTGACTCTGTTGTGAATGTTATGTGTATTTGTATGTTGGAGTCATGTTAGCCTTCTGTGTTGTGTTCTTGTCTTAACTGTTTCATGTTGTGTGACCTTATTGTTATCTCCTAGCATGGGGGGTGGACCTTAGGGTTCCACATGGTCGGGTGGTTGTGCTTATATCTCCATTAATTTCTCTTGTTGTTGTTCATGTGTGAGAAAGATGTATCTCTTATAACATATTTTTGATCCTGTTCTAGCTCGAGGAGATAGATATTCATGTACTATTGTCTTGATTATGTACTCCAATGTATTTGTAAAATTGATATTGTTAACATTTTAATGATGTACTCTCATGTAAAGGAAATTGTATATGTACTTGAAATCCTATATTCATGATCTTAATGTCTACCTTTCTTATGATACAATATGGAAATGTATGTGTTTACTCAATTCATGCAATTAGATTTGAATGAACCATGGTTGTTAGTGAGTTAATAATGTTGTTTAAGATCTTGTTACTTTCTTCGTCAGTAATGCAGCCGTAGAACCCTAGAGGATAAAGCTTAATTTATGTTAGGAGTAAATATGATTTACATTTCATGTTATTTCATTCTTTCAAAAAAAATTGTCCCTTTTGTATAGTATTACTGAGCTATTCTCTAGGGTTTCTTGGCAGGGCGTTACATTTGGTATCAGAGCCTAGGTTGCAACACTGGGATCTCTGGATTGTTGTTGTTTCTCTAGGTTAAGTATTTTTCTTGTTGTGGCAAGTTGGTAATAATACCTCTCACCTATGTGCCTTAGTATGACATTAGAAGGTTGATAAATTTACAGACTTGTTCTGGAATCCTGGAAGAAATAAATTCTTTATGCCTTGTTTTATTTATTTGTTTGCTATGTGTTCTCTCTCATTCTTTTCTAAAAATATGATGTTATATCTGACAATATATGTTTCTTGAATGTTAGTGCTTGTTGATTTGTTGAGGCCTTGAGTTCCTCTTGTGGTCTCTAGTACTTTAGAAGAAAGAAGCATGGTTTCTGTTAGTGTATGTAATTAGGAGTGTGATAAATGCTCACTCTAGTGATGTGAATACCTTGTACCCATTCTGTGTGGGGTGTTGTGAAAGGCCAGTGTTATTTTGAGTTCCCTGGTTTGGTGAAGTAATCATACTTGGGGGTTATGTTTAGCTATGGGTGTAGAAGCACCATACCGTCTTTATGTTAATTGCATTATTTTTGTATATGTGTATGTTTTGGAATGATTTAATTACTCGGTGGCATCATGCATTGCGAGTCATGTCATTATGTGGTGTTGTCATGTGTGGTGTATCTTTACATGGTTTATTGATAATCTAATATCTATCTCCTAGTTTGTCATGGCCTCATGTAAAAGTTCTATTGTAGTTTATGAAACTTATCATTGTGTATGCTCGTGTAAGAACCGTGTGCAGGAGATCAAATTGGAGTTTGTGTTGGACCCATGAGATCATGAATGTGATATTGTAAGTGAATTAGAGTTTTAAATTATTCTTATGTGTGATATCATACATTTCCTCTGTAAATATCTTCTTGCATAAGGAAGTAATTGCATATGTTCATAGCTTGGTAAAAAAAGAAATTGTATTGCATTAATGATAGAAAATTTTTGTATAAAAGTTGCTTGGATATGAAGATGTAGAAAACTTAGTTGTCTATGTTTTTGGTGTACATTCTCAAATGCATTCTGGACTTTGAGTCCTGGGGTGTTGTGTAGCGGATGCTCCCTTTTGTGCCTAAAATTAGTCACACCGTGATGTAGATTTATTTATAATATTGGTTGTTTTAGAATTTTTTATATTTGTTTCATGTATTGTTGGTGGGCTAATAGTTAATTTGTTTTCTTTGAACTCTCTTATGATAGAAATGGTCACCAAAACTCTTTTCTTTATACTTGATTTATTATTGAAAATTGCAAGTATTTTGTGACTTAAGATTGAATTTGATTATTTCCCCCACTTGGGTTTGCATATATATATATATATGTATATATATGTATATATGTATATATGTATATATATGTATATATGTATATATGTACATATATATCTATATACATATATATATATATGTATACACACACACACATATATATGTATATATATAATTTCTATGGTGGCTATTCAGAATGTTTCTTTTTGTTGGCCCCATTACGTGTTAAGTGTTGTTTCTATCATATTCATTTCGAACATCAGATAGTGTGTTTAAGGGAGGACTCTGTGGAGAATTGTGCTTGCATGTTTGGTAATTAGTTGGAACCATAGCAGAAATAAGAGATGAGATGTATTTTTTCTTGTTAATACGTGAATGCAATTCCCTAAATCGTTTGAAATTCTTAAAAAATGTGTGATTGGTTATAAGTAGATCACATGATACGTCTTAAGGTGAGGAATTAGTGTCCTTCTTGTCTTTATTGAATGATTGTGCATGTCTTATTAATAATTGCTTAATATGAATGTGTATGTTGGCAATAGAAAATTACAATACTAATATGTTATGTTTCCACCCTAGTCTGTGACTTCTAGGAGTAAGTCAAGTTTTAGGGGGGGGGAGGATGTAGTGCCCCTCCATTCTCATCTTGGATGTGTAGATAGTTTGGCTAAGGAGCATGAAGATGAAGCTAAAATAATAGGAATATTTAGGGTATGTTAGACAATTGATGTTGTGCATTATATGATGTTGGTAGATGCTACATTCATGTTGGTGACATTTCTGATTATCCTCATGTGTGGTTTCATGACATTTAGTATGCATTATTGATAGTCCTTGTTGCAACACTAATAATTTATATGCTCTGACATTGTTTTACATTCAGGTGATCATGATGTTGATCTTACTATGATTGTCATAAGTTAGAATTGATTTTTATGTGACTAATTTTGTATTAGGGTATGATCTAATTATTGTGTGGTGTGAAAAGAGATAATGTCATACCACTCATTCATAAGCATCCAGTGACATTACGATTCTCTTTCACTCTGTGACTATTTGATATTTATTATACTTGTACATAGACTGTGATGTGTGCTGAAGGTTGCAAGTACCAAGCATCGACTCCACCTAAATTGATAGGTCTGAGCATGCCTTAAACCCAATAGAAACTATTGAATGGAGATAACATATGGTCCCTAGTTAGCTATCATCCTTGAAAAGGATGAATATCCAGTTTTGTAGCCAGTCAGTGTTGTCTATATGGGCATGATAGTCAGTCATTGTCATTGTGGTCATGCTTTTCGATCATGCTTAGTGTCAGATATTGTTTGGCATTTGGGTTATTTTGTTTGGAATTGTTTGATTAGTGCTTTGGTTAGTTGTTGCATTAAAATAAAGTTAATAAGTTAAGAAGGCACTTTTAATAAATAAATAAATATAGATGCTTTTATGTAAATTTAAGTTTATGGGAAATTATATTATATTGTATTTTATGGTCAAATAATAATAATAAAATGGGAATATTAAAATAAAAATATTTTATAAACAAGTAAATGTTTTGTTAGTGGTAATAAAAATAAATTTATAATATTTATGACGTGTCATAAAAACCTATATATATATATAGCGAATTCTAAAATAAATAAAATCAGAGAGAGATTATTGTCTAGTTAAAATAGTAAATTGTAAGAAAGTATTAAAGGTAGAATCTATTGTTATTATAGAGGGAATCTTAGAAATAATTGTTTCTTTTGAGTAAAAAACCAATTTTAGTAAGTAGAAAGAACTTGCTTTTTGAGAGGAAGTAATAAAGGTAGAATTTATTGCCTTTAATAAGGAAAATCTTCTGGAAGAAATTATGGGGGTGGTTATGCATGCTTAACTTTATTTTTAAATCTGAAGATATAATTTCATGAACGAGAGTGCATTTAAAGGGGGAGAATATGTTTTATCTTTCCATTATCTCTCTTTCTCAGGAAGTTTTTATTTTGGCACCATAAACCATAGTTTTGAGAAGAAAAGACTTGGGGAAAAATGGATGCGAGCTAGAAATTTTGTGAATATGTGATAGAAGTAATATTCCAGGTTTGCATTGAGATATGAATCCAATTTATTGTTGCATTATATTTAATGAAATGAATTTGCAATATGTAAACTTTATATTATTTTGTGAATTCTCTTCTACATATTCTGAACCCAGTCTGTTGCATTAGATATAACTTTGTTTTAGTTAACTATGTTCTTCTAACATTTTGATATATGGTGCAAAACCTAGTTTTCTAAATCATATAAGAAAATAATCTATACCCAGTTTGTCCTTTTGGAGATATGAATGTTTTGTGACTGTCTATCTCTCACCCATTCCGTCTCTGTTTTAACTGTCTATTGTGTTAGCCATAACTTTAGTTCTATGAATTAGGTTCTGTTAAATTTTTGATATATGGTGTATGACCTAGCTGTCTAAATCATATCCAAAAATAATGCTTACCCAGTTTGTTATTTTGGAGATATGAATATTTTGTGACTATCTATCTCTCACCCTTTTCATCTCTATTTTAGTAGTCTATTATGTTAGCCATAACATTATTTTTACGAACTGAGTTCCACTAAATATTTTATATATGGTGTAAGATCTAGCTATCTAAATCATATCCAGAGATCAACCTTACCCAGTTTTCTGGTTTGGAGATATGAATATTTTTCATATTATACCTCTCACCCATTTTTGTTTCTGTTAAAACAGTTAGTTGCGTCACCAATAACTCTATATTTTTGAAATGGGTTTCTCTAAAAAATTTCAACAAATTCATTTTGTACATATCCTATGATCATTTATTTCCATAATATGACTCTCTTTGAGGCATTCTACCAATCAGTCTATGTGCTCTATCTATGCTTTCACATTTTACATTGCTGGTAGCTTCTAAAGCCTTCTCAACAAATTAATTTTGTGTGGATCCCACAATTACTAATATCCATGAGATGCCATACCTTGTTTGCGTTTGTCAAAAACATTACCTGAGCAATTCCAAAAATTATATCTAATAAGAATTCTTCCACCGTTATGATTTCAAGGATGTACTTACCCATTCCAAAGCTCCCATTCACATTTGTTGGAAAGTTTCTAAAGCCTCTTCAACAAATCCTCTTAGGCAATGAAGCTTGTCAGTGTCTAAATAAATTCATCCACTTTTCTTTACATAATTCATGCCATGCATTTATCATAATATATATTTTTAACATAGCTCGTGTCTATAATAAGGATTGAATTTAAATAATTGTTGTGTTTAATTTGTATGGCTTAGGGTTATTTACATGTTTTTCAAAATCATTTTAATTAAATGAAAATAAAATAAGTCTTGGGAACTATTAGTTAAAATATTGTTACTTGTGAACTCTTATGTCTTATGATCATAAAAGTAACTATTACTAGTGGTTGGAATATGATAGATCTATATTGTTGAGGAAGATTCACTTTATGTTTGTTAGATGATTGATCATGATTGAATTAATGTTATATTCTTCAAGAATTAGTGGATTATGTCATATGTCGCATTGTGGTGTTGTATTTGAATTATTGATAAAGGATATTAGTTTGGCCTATTAGCTGATGATGTGCATTTGAGAGTGAATGTGATGTGAGACCATAGTGTTTAGTGTGTCAAGTGTTTGTGTCATTTGGGAAAGTTGATCCCAGAGGCCAAGAGGGGTAGTCGTGTGTATGACTCCTGTGATTATGTAATCTTGCTAATGGTTGAATATGTATTAGTTATATATTGACTCCCCTCTATTTATGAATTCATGTAGTTATGATGACTATGCAAGATGGATAATGTCTTTCTCAGTGTACCTAGTCATGTGGTTATGATGACTATACAAGATAGATAATGCCTTGCTCAGTGTACCTATTCATGTGGTTATGATAACTATGCAAGATGGGTAATGCCTTGCTCTGTGTAATGTGAAATGATGTATTTTTTGTGTTGTAAATGTATCATGATGAGAAATGTGATAGTTCATGCTTGGGTTTTATTTTGGGCTTTGAGAATCTAGATGCAGTGAAGGAGAGTGGCTTTCAATGTGGGGCTGACGCCCAAAGTGGCTTGTTAGGGTAACCCATTGGAAGTTGTTAATCCAGTGGTAACTTAATAATAAATTTAGAGGGTTGGTTATTTTATACACTAATGAAGATAATTGGATGCCTCACTCATGCCTATAGTGGTTGTTCAGGTTAAGGATGAGATGAGAAGGCCATGGTTGGAAAAATCAACTTCCTTGTCCTCTCGAAAGGAATGTTGGTTCCACATGTGTCACTCTATGGGGTCGGTGTCTAGTGAGAGACTGTTAGGGTAACCATAGATGGGAGCCAGTGCCTAGCGAGAGACTGCCAGGGTAACCCGTGTTAGGACCATGCGATGACAGTCATCCCTACTGTAGTCTAGCATTCTCTATTTGTGTTCTCTCCTTTTTGTGTGAATGCCTCTGGAAGTGATGTTTGAGTTACTTGTGATGTCCTTATTGATTGATGTTGTTTTGGAGTCATGTGTAGTCCTTGAACCTATTAGTCTATTAACTTTTTGACTATTGGAGGAATTGGTGACTTTGTTGTGAATGCCATGTGTATTTGTATGTTTGAGTCATGTTAGCCTTTTGTGTTGTGTTCCTATCTTCTTAACTATTTCTTGTTGTGGGACCTTATTGTTATCTCCTAGCACAAGGGGTGGACCTTAGGGTTCTACATGGTCGGGTGGTTGTGCTTATAACTACATTGGTTTCTCTTGCTGTTGTTTGTGTGTGAGAAAGATGTATCTCTTATAGTAGATTTCTGATCCTGTTCTAGCTCGAGGAGATAGATATCCATATACTATTGTCTTGATGTATGTACTCCAATGTATTCGTAAAATTGATATTGTTAACATTGTAATGATGTACTCTCATATAAAGGAAATTGTATATGTACTTGAAATCCTATATTCATGATCCTAATGTCTACCTTTTTGATGATACAATATGGAAATGTATGTGTTTACTCAATTCATACAATTAGATTTGAATGAACCATGGTTGTAAGCTAGTTTATAATGTTGTTTAAGATCTTGTTACTTGTTCGTCAGTAATGCAGCCGTGGAACCCTAGAGGATAAAGCTTAACTTATGTTAGGAGTAAAAATGATTTACATTTCATGTTATTTCCTTCTTTCAAAAAAAATTGTCCCTTTTGTATAGTATTGTTGAGCTATTCTCTAGGGTTTCTTGGCGGGGTGTTACAATCCACATCCTCATATGCATTCAAATTAACTATTCCAATCCAACATAAATACTAATATTATCTATCTAAATGAATCATAAGTCTATATACCATTCCAAAAGTCCAAGCATATTAAACCATAATCAAGTGTAATAGTGCAAATAAACCTATCACACAAAGATGGGCCTTACAAAATTTAACAAAAATAGATAAAAAAGAAATACAAGAAAATAAATAGATATTTGTGTTGATCTATATATTATGAATAAATTGTTTCATTTTCAAGAAGTATACACACTAATTGAATTATATTAAACTAATTTTGTTTTCATTTTAAGATATTTTTTTATTGAATCTCAAGGTGACGAAATAACAATACAAAAGGAAGATGAATCCTACAATTTGACTGTGTAGTAGTTTTAAGTATGTTCCCATTTCATCTTTGGAGACTTGGAAAACAAAAATTGTGTTACATTCCTATATTGGCCTTGCATAACTTGTGTGTCATTGTGTTTTATCATGACATATTTAAGTGTCTTGGTGCAATTATGACATGTAAGTGTTGCAGTTGTAAGACAAAAAAAATGTTCATCCATTTGTTTTGCTAATGTTTTGGACAAAGGGTTGGGCATTAATTTTGGTATCAAAATGTTGCAACTTTGAGATCTCTAGGTTGTTTATTTTCTTATTCTTTGCATGCATTGATTTTAACATTTTATATTAACCTACTTGTGTTAATCTATGCAACTTGATTGTGAAGGAAGATGCCTTCTAGGTACTACTTCACTTGTCAAGGCAGACAAGGTAACCCTAACCAAGATTATTTTAAAATTCAAAGTGATAACTCCCCTATGTTGAGACAAGTTCAACTAAAAGAAATAGTTGGATTTTTGCATGTAGTTGGGTCGCTATAGGAACTATTAATGAGGCTTCCTCCTAATTGGATGAGATGTAGGTAGGTAGTTCTTATCCTTCTTATCAAAGAGGGAGACCTAGTTCATACATGGTGTAAGGGAACACTCTAGAAGACCACATCATTCTAATGGAGGAAGGAGTCAAATAGGAGAAACCTTAGTAGGAAGCTGGGTAGGTAGTGGATGATAATATTGTGGTTGTTGTTCTTATGAGAGATCTCCTTCGAACATATCCACCAACTTTTGAGGGTAACACAAAAGCAAGAGAGGCTAAAAATTAGCTCTTGGACATTTTGTGATGCACCCCTATGGTAGTAATACTAGGTCTTGATATTTCATCATACACTTCTATGGCTTTTCTTCCACCTAATACAATTCTGTCATTGGCATGCTAAGTTTTTAATGCTCGAGCTTCAGGTAGGCCTAAGTTAATAAGAATTTTTGTTGGGAAAATAGTGTTAATTATTTCCCATTCCTAGAGGTAATGTGGCCAAATTTGATTAGAAGAATAGGGGGTCTACCTCTAATTTCATTTATGAGATTTATTTTCCTTGCACTTCACAATGATGGCCCCATAATCTCACATCAATGCTGCAAGTTGACATACCAATGATGTGAGCAGTAGACCTTACTATTTCTATTACATCTCTCTTACAGATGGTTGATGTATAGGAAATAAATAATAGTATACTAATAACAATAACAAGAGAATTGATTGGTATTGAATCTAGGTCATCTATGTTCTTGAAATGGAATTTTTGTAGAGGTACAATAAAATTTGTTCTGGTGAAAACAAGTATCATGGATGATGTGTGAAAGATCTCCAAAGGCTTTTTGGAGCTAGTGTATTTTATATTAGATACTTTTATATCACAGTTAAATAGGCCACAAAAAAGTTTGTTAGATTGGAAAACATTGTACAACTCATCTAAAATTTCATTAAAGCACATTATGTGTATTTCACTACCTTCCCTATCCATGAAATCAAAGCAAAAAATTGTCCACTTGCCTCCAATATTTTGGTAATCATGAAGTATAGATTGCTAGGGCCCATCCTCCTATGCACCATTTTTTATCGTAGATAGTCAATGATTTCATTGGGATTATTTCATTTGGAAATGTTGATTTATGAATAGAAAGGTCTATATCGTGTTGGCTTGACGATGGTTGGGATGGGAATTATGTAATTGGGTCTTGGGAGTTCTTTGACAAATGACACTTTGAGGTCCAGAAAAAAGAAAGTGGAACTCCAATAATGGTCACACTATTTGAAAGAATCTGTAAGGAATTAATTATAATTGCCCTACAATGAAAAAGGAAATTGTAAATCAATGAAAAAAATTTAGGGTAATAATGGGGAGGAAAAATATTTAGGAGGTAAGTATTAGGATATGTGAATTTGTAGAACATTTTGCAAGTATTGTCTGTTAGTTGGACAATAGAATCGTTCACTACAAATCCTTCCAATACAAGTTTTTTGTACTATTCAAGAAGGAAAGTGTGGTGTGTGTACAATTCATCTGATAGGTGCAACTAGTATTTCAAGTGACGTGACTTGGAGCTAAGGGCTAAGTCTAGGCATGCCTTCAACCATATTGCATATGGAATTTGTAGTCAAAGTAGTTGTCATTGAGCAAAAAATGAGTATAAGGAGTTATCCTTTAAATAATTGGAAATAGGATAGTTAATAGTTGAATAAATTTGGTATCTACTTGTAAATAAAAGAGATGTATAATTTACAAGTAGTTTTGTGCAGGATTTGACAAAATATAACTTTGTTATTTATTCTAACTATAAAATAGGTACATTTCAAGGGTTAAGTATTGAAGGGAGTTTGGATAGAGGAATTGTTGCCATGATTAAAACTTATTTTTGTTTTTAAGGTAGTCTATGTGAGTGTAAAACATGTTCTCCCAAATATTAGTACTCGAGCATTATTGTTTATGAAATTGCAAACAACAAAAGTAGTGTAAAGGGCTAAAGGTGCTTTGATTGATTTGTAATTTTTTTGTGGACATAGATTTCTCTAAATTTATTTGAGATTGTAAGTAGTGTATAATAAAATATTTATCTATTTATATAGTTATTATTTGAAAGGTACAAATATACAAAATTGTTTTTCATTTAAAAATTGGGTCATCCCACAATAATGGGTTACACTTTTTGGCCAAACTTGACATTGAAATCAACATTTTGAACTAAATCTTCACTTTCTTACACCTATAGCTGCTAAACCGTTAGGAATTTGAAGATGATGCGAACTAGTGATTTGTGAGATTTTGTTTGTAGATTCTAAAAATATGTTTAAAGAAATCTGGAGTTAAATTGTAAAAATTTTTATGTCTGGACTTTGATAACTAGTTTTTAATAGTAAACAACATATTTTCAAGTGATGTGTATTCCATAACACATAATTTTTTTTCTACAAAGGATAAAATTCTAACTCTTTTGAATTTAGATTGGTAACACCGGTATCTAGGGCATGCATTTGGTTTCATAATGTTTTGTTAAATAATTTTTTTAAATTAAGTTTTGAAGTCAAACCAATTATAATTTAGACATAGATGTATTTCATAAAACATAACTTTTTCTGTATGTATCGAAATTCATTTTTTTTTGTTGAAACAAGGACATCAATACCAGGGCATACATATTTTTTAGAATTTTTTTTCACTAATTTACTAATTTTTCATGTGTGTAGAATAGAGAACTTGATGTTTGGTGAAAAACCTATGTTTAGTAAACTAAAAAAAAATCATAAGAAAATCAAAATATATCAAAACTATACTCATTGGAAAGCTCATTTCAAGGACTACGATCCTCCAATTTGGTTTGGCAAGGTGAATCCATTTGGACCTTCTACTAAGCTTCGAAAGCCAAAATTTTGCAGAAGAAAAGGGAAGGGAAGGAAGGAAGGTGTCTAGTGGGGGTCTTCATTCGAAGATCCCTTTGAACGAAGGTAAGTGATGTCCTTCATTTGAAGTATAGATACATTCAAATGAAGGTCTAAACATGGTACAGACATCCCCGTAATGACCACCTTCGAACAAAGGTGTAAAAAATAATTCATTTTTTTTAACTGCCGACCTTTGTTTGAAGGCGCTGCTAACTTGTTATTTTTTAAGGTTTTGATTTTTTTGTATTGCATATAAATAGGATGTTTTTTTTTCATTTTTACAAATCAATTTAACAAGATAAATTCACATTTTTGTTGTGCAAAGGAGGAGAAAATCTTTGAGAGAAGAATTTTCAAGTCATATTTTACAAAGAAGGAGATGGGAAACAAAAAGACAAGACAAAATAAGGCTACACGAAAGTATTCCCTAGAAACTATAGAAAGATTAAATGATGAAAGATTGCAAAAATATTATAAACAAAACCAAGGTATGCATATATTTTTATTTCTATTTTTAATCTCTAAGGTCATTTTATTTGTGCTTAAATATATACATGTATTGATGAATCATGTAGTAGGATGTCATTTAATCTAGGTCACTTGATTTATGTTTAAATATATACACATTGATTTCATGTAGCTAGGATGTCATTTAGTTTAAGTCATTCCCCATTCTTGGCTATAATCCCCACCCCTCTACCTAGAGATAACTACCTACCTCTCTCTCTCAAGTTGTCCACTCTCTTTCCCTCTACCTCTCCCTCATTGGGACCTCCTTAGCTATCTCTCTTCCTCTCTTACTCTCCATATCCCTCTCCCTCTCTCCAACCTTCTCTCTTTTCTTCCTTTTATACTATTTTTCTCACCTCTATCTTTAACAAGTGGGTTATGTGCTAGTAAACCTAGGAAGTGTGTCATGCTTCTAATTTCCAAACATTACCAAAAGGAACCTTTTTCTTGTGGTAGCTTAGATTTTGTGACCATATTTTATAGTTGATCCTCTTTAACTTAGCTACTAGATTAATTATCTTGTAATCTAGAACTCCATTTAGAGCCAACAGTTAGTCCTTAAAATTCTAGTCTCATCCTTCTTTTCATTAGTTAGTTCTGTAGAAAAAATTGTATAGGAAAATTTTATATTCTTGTGCTCATCTTGAATGGAGATGATAGTACTTCTTACACTAACTTGGAGAGATCTATTTCTTTTATCTCATTTGATTTTCCTTGAATTCAAATTGAGTTTAATGAACTTCACAACCTTGAATCCATGGTGGGGTTTCTCTTTGCTTTAATATTAGGCCTATTTTGCTACATTATGTTGCTACTTATATAAGTCCTATCTTTTCTTTACAAGTATTCTTATTTCATTTTGATCTTAAATATATATTCCAACAAAGGATTGCGTGCTTTGTTAAATCATTCAAGGCTATAAGAGCTATCTTACCATATGTATAGGAGATTTCATATATATCAAATTGTACATCTTACTTGAATATTTGTACACTCTTACACACGTATCCTAAATGGTATAACTACCTATGTATCTTGTACTCATATTTGTCACTTGTGTTCATGAGTCCATATATATCACCATGTACATATATATTAATTTTTATGGTAATTTGATATGAAGGCTCCTTAAAATATATCAAGACTTGGAATTAAATTATAAGTTTTCTTTAATATGTATTTCCTTAATGTGTGATATAGAAACTGAAGCAAATGATGCTGAAGAACACATAGTTGATGTTAGCCCAGAGGAGGCCCAAGTACAAACAATGGATGTTGGAGAGGGGTTAGGATCGCTTCCTTTGACTAGTATGGATGAGCATATTAATCTAGCTAAAGAGGTGAAGACAAAAATTTCTTATAAAAATTTAGATCATTTACTTAAAATGGATATTGAGAAATTGAAACATTATGCTAGACAACCTAGACGTACTGATAGGAGGTCAATGATTAAAATTGCAAGGGAAATAATTGCTCATTTCAATAATCTTGATACACTTGGGTGAACCCAATTGTTATCAATTGTACTTCTTAGTAAGGAGCTGAATGAGCCATTACAATTGTTGGGATTTGTCATTAAAAAAGGGGAAAGGTTCACACCTAAAAAAAAAATTGTTGAAAATGTTAAACAAGGTGTGTCTATGATTGGGAAACAATCTTGATCTACAGATAAGTCTATTTCAAGAAGAGTGATGTTGACAGGTATTTTAAGTGAAAAAAATTCCAAAAAAAGACAATTATCTTCAATTTCAACTAAGATTGGTTTCAGTAGAAAGATAGTAACAAAATATGTGAAACGGAGAAAATTATTGGATGATAGTAGCTCCAAAGACAATTGGGCAATTATGTGTAGAGCTCCTCGATCTAGCAGGATTCAAGATGTTGTTAGGAACTTGATCTCAACATTTTGGAATGATAATACTCGTGCTTCATCAAATAGTAGAGATGTTATCAATAACAAAATTGGGCCCAATAGTTATAAACTACTTACAAAACATTAACTATACATAACATAACATGAGATGTATGTGAACTTTTGTAATTAAGGCCATATAAAGATTGGACAAACAATGTTTGAAAGGTTAAGGCCATATTATGTGAAGACAAACAAGGTTTTTGAAAATTGTTGTCATTATCATGTTGAATTTGATCTCTAATATCAGGTGTTTTGAAAGATTAGAGAAGACAGTGATGGTTTTGTAAACGCACCTCCTAAACGGGCAAGTCAGTTCATAGCATCCATCTTATGTGATAAATCAGATGATGATAATGGAACTAGTCAAATAAACTACATAAAAGGTCTTTGTGAAACATGTGGAAATTTGGCTAAAATACCTTTGAGAAACAAAGATATTGACCCAATGAAGTTGGTAAATTGCAAGAGTTACAAGTACATAAAGTTTCAAACAAAAAATGGGAAAGAATCCACAAGGTTAGATTATGTGGAAGTGGAGATACCTATTGGAACATTTATGGAAATTTTTTATAAATTCATACAACCATACATACATCATGTTTTTTTTCTAAGTGGCAAGTACAATAGTTTCAAACATTAAGAGATACTTTCCCACTTGGAATAGTTTTATCAATAGTTAACTTTGTCAAAAATTACTCTTTTGTACATCAAAAGGAGATTCAATCACAATATTACTTTTCAGAGTAGATCACTATTATGGTGCATGTGTGTTATCGACATGCACAATTAGATTTGGATGGTGTTGAAAGTACATTTGAAGAACGAGTCATTAAGAAAGAATATCACTTTTATATTAGTAATGATAAAGAGCATGACACATTTTGTACAACATTGCTTTAAGATGTTTTTTGAATATTTGGCAAGTATGGGTTTAAAAATTGAAAAGCATTTTGTATGGTCAGATGGATGTGCATCACAATTCAAATCATCAAGGCCATTTTATGCACTATGTAGATATCATCGAAATGACAATATACCACATGTTTGGAGTTTCTTTGAGAGTGCGCATGGAAAGGGTGAACATGATGGTGCAGGAGCTTACATCAAACGTGCTCTAAGAAAATATCAAATGAATTATGAGGGAGATCATATAAATGATGCACATGATGTTGTTGAATGGTGTAAGACACACTTTCCATCAAATGAGGTCAGTACATCTTCAAGAATAAACAAATACATTCCACATAGAGTGTTTTCTGAGATATCAGGTATGTATTGTTTGAAAATTTAATACTTTAAATATATATTCATATATGATATGTGTACAAGAGTTTGTTTATTTGAATTTGAATTTAATTATTTCTATTATATTCATAATGTACAATATAATAAATTTGTAGTTGTGGATAGAAGATCAATTCATGGATGCAAGAGGGTAGAGAAAACAAGATCTTTGCATTGTGTCATGAGTATAGATAGCCAAACATGGATGTTGTACACTAGGTATTACTCTTGTTTTTGTTGTGAGTGCATGCTGGGAGATTGTGAGAATTGTAAGAACCAACAATGTGGATATGTCAGTGAATGGAAAAGTGTGCCACTAGTTGTTACCAACACATACAACAAAGATGAGGATGAAAGCTTTGAAGACATTCCTTTGATTTAAATTGATTATAACCATATTTCAAGATTGATTAAAAATGGTATGTGTGTGTGTGTGTGTATATATATATATATATATATATATATATATATATATATATATATATATATATATATATATATATATATATATTATAAGGTATCTCTAAATTTTTTAAGTTACAAATTTTGGACATGTAAATTTGGTGCAGGAGATGTTTTTGCAGTCGTAGCAGATGCTAGAAATATAGAAGACGTTAGTTATTATTTATTGCGTTGCATAGAAGAGAGGCAAAAGTTAATAAAGCTAGAAATAAGTGATGGAATATTTTTATTATATTCGGCAAAAACTAGGGGCCAAACCCTTACAACATCATAACAAAAGAGACAACAAAGGCTCAAGAACAAAAAGAGCCACCCAAACCAACTACAGCATTAATAGCAAATACAACCTATTACTAGCAGATAGTAAGTAGAAGTAGAAAGACAGCATAAAATAGAAAGAGTAACAAGACTAAGGAGATACATTCTCCCAGCCTTTAGCCAGAAATTCAATAATTTCATCAAGTTTCTTGAATTTCTCCATCTCCTTGTCATTAGCTCAAGTCCCATGTTCCTATAACAAAGTTAGGTTGAGCGTTACCATGCGACATAGCATGCTGCTTATGAAATCTTCCATAGAAGTAACCTTTTACTCCAGTTCATCCACCTGACCCCTGAGGACAACAATATCATACATCTGGTCATCTCCCTCCTCCTTAGTCTCCTCTCCAACCTCTTCCACAAATATCACCTCCCCTTCACCAGTATTGTCCCCAGGATAACTATCATCACCTCCTGAGTTGTTAGTCTGTTTCCCTCTCCCTCACCAGCAACCTCTTTAGAGATCTCTTGGACTTCAATGTCTTTGGAATTCAACTGATCATCCCCTTGAGTGGAAGCTTCAGAAGCACTTTCAGAGTAATCGATTAATTTGGCCTGTGGAACAGGCTTACCAACAATTCTTCTTGACCTTATTACCCTAGAAGAGAAACTCTCATTCTTATCTTTAGTAGACAATTTGGTTTTATGTTTATTCCCAGGTCCCACCAAGTCACTGCTCAGATTCTTATGGGTCCCAACAATGTCCTCCAGAATTTCATCAGTAGAATCCATCTCCATGAGTTTCCTTTTCTTACTTTTCACATTCCCTTTAGAAGCCAAAGTATGCATATACTTCACCTTGGTCTCTGTAGTGGTCATAGAAAAAGAAACCACTTTAAATTTTTGGGAATTAGGGGTAGGGCAAGGTTCCTTAGAAACGGTGGTAGTAGGGACCTCAATACTGGAAGGCTAAATTGGCTTAGGAGGCTCCAAGGCAAGATGAAAATTATATAAATGAAGAATGAGGCCTTGATGTAGAGGAACAGGGTGTTTAGAGGGTTTCTTTCCAAACTTTTCTTTAACCCTAAAAATAGAGTGTTCTAGGGAAGACATCAAGTAAAAAGGAAAACTAATCAAAGCATTATGGCTGAAATGGTTGAGCAGAGGGAGGTGATATTTATAAAACCTAGTGAAATGACGTTCCAATGTGAAATATTTCATCAAAAGAAAGCACATCTCATCCCACAGCTCTGACAGCTTAGCCCATTCAAACCCTCCCTGGTAGGGAACTAATTCCTCTCCCTCCCCTAGAAAAAGCTTCTGGTTCATATGGTTAGCTACCTTAGCCTTCTGTTGCAACTTAGTACCCTTAGTGGAAAGGCCAGTCGCCATGGCTATGACTTGTCTAGAGATTTCAAAACCAATTTTGCCCACGGTAACTTTACAATTTTATGACAAAAGGGCACATTGCACATACAAGTTTTCATTAAAACCTTTCAGGCATTCTAGAAAAGGACTTATGCCACCTTCCTCACAATAATGCCAAACAATAACATTATCCTTAAATTCACAACAAGATATAGGTTCAGTGTGAATCCTGCCTCACGCCATTATCTCCTTACCCTCGAAAACATAGAGAACATAGAGCCAAGGATACCTTTCAACAAAGTGTTTTCACAAGATAATTCTAGATGCTTGGAAAGGAATGATGAAATAGTAAATGAAGCAATGAACTAACATGTGCGAGTCATCAATGCCCTGAAGAGCCTTCACAATCTCCAATTGTTGCCAACCTTTCCCATGCTTAGAAATGATATTCATAAATTCACTATCATTATCACATATCCAACTCACCTTAACATGAGTGATATAAAATACCAAAATGGCATTAGTTAGAAAAGTACAATAGTTCATATAACCCTGTACTTTGATGTCCACATCATCTTCACCTGATATAACTGACTAGCCAAGCTAGCACTTTCATTGTGATGAGTCATGCTTGACAAGTCATCTCTTTTTGAATTACTTCCCTTATGTTAATGGGAATATTGTTATATTGGTGCTAACAATGCCAATTCATAAATTGCTGACCATAATTTGCAAGAGCATCAACAACTTCATTCCCCTCTTTGTAGATATGAGAGAACTCCATTCTAGGGATCCTTTGAATAAGGATTTGGATATCCACAATGATATCCTTAAGCCTCCACCCATAGACCGAAGCATTAGTAATAGCATCAATGATCAGTTTAGAATCCTCCTATATATGCAAATGAGGAATGCCCAGAGAGATAGCCAATTTAAATCCCCATAAGAGAGCAGAGGCTTCAACATAGTTATTACTATGAATACCTATCCCACCAGCATAGGTAGCAACAAGATCCCCTCTGTCATCTCTGATAATCCCACCACCACTAGCCCTTCCATTGGACTTAGAAGCCCCATCAAAATTAAGTCTGAGCCAATGGGACCTAGGAGGAGTCCATCTAGTATTTAATCTCAAAATCTGTTTTGAATTAACATAAGTTGGAATTTGGTTAAGAATTATCCAATTGGCAGCAATTTTTTCTTCCTCTTGAGTGAGTGGTTTAACAGCAATTTTGATGTGTGAGCTAACAACACTTTCAATGAGGAGCTTAGAGAAAGACTGATAAACTCAAAAAGAGTCCTTGATAGCTTCCCTAAAGATTCTGTTATTTTGTTCCTTCCACAAGGTCCAACGAATAAAGGGAAGACTTTGGTTCCAAAGCTCCACAAGCTAAGGATGGGAAAAAGTGGGAAGCCAATTAGTAATGACTTCTCTGATATCTTGATTATAGACCCACTGAATGCTAAAATTTTGTAGAAATATACTAAAAATTTCCTTGGCAAAGTCACAATGACGGATTAAATGAGAGACAATTTCTTCTTCCTTAAGGCACATAATACACCTATTAACTAGAGAGAAGTCCCTCTACAAATTATCTTGGGTTAAAATCTTGTTATGCACTGCAGCCCACCAAAACATATTAACTTTAGGGATATGTTTATGGTTCCAAACTTTCCTTGAAAGCTCATTTTTATGAACAACATGGATTAGCAGATGGTAAGCAAAGTTAACTGAGAAATGACCTCTCTTATCAGGTGACCAATATGTGAGGCTACCTTTTCATTCCCTTCTATTTGACTACTTTATTTTACTTTTGGTGATACTTACTAGAGTTGTGGGACTGTTGATCCCAAATATCAGGACTATTAGACTTATTGTTGTATGTAGATTTATTATGTTTAGCATGATTACGATGTGATTAGAACTTGATATTGATTTACTGACGATGTTGGACATATGTTTTATACTATGATGTTATTAGGATACTACTCAGGTGATGCTAGTTATAAAATTATTATGTGATTCTATCTTGAGATGGATGTTTGAAATGTAGAATTTAGAATTTAATTGTCATGTGATTTCCTTGATGCTTATATGAACATGTGATGTTGTATGTGCTTGTTTCAATTTACTTCAGCTATCATATAGATGTCGGATTAACATTTCATTAGAGTGCATAGGTGTTCTAACGAAGCCACAGAAATTCAGAGATCATCCCACACATGGTGTTGTTTTTCCCTATGAAGCCGATCTAGTTCCAAGAGGAACCAAGATCAACTATGTTGCATGATGAATTTTTGTAATGTAGTTGCATGTTGTTAGTTGGGTTAGGTCTACCCTTCTTTTATTTGATTTTTAATTGGTGTTGTAAGTTGTAGTGTCATTTGAATTTTATTTTTGAGTTATAAATTTTTGAGACCCCTTTTATGTGTTTTTACTCAACCCTTGGTGCTCAAAATGGGTTAAACTTGACCCTTGGTTGTACCCCTAGGGTTTAGGGACCATTTGGGCTTGTGTAACCTTAGAAAAACTTCCATTTGGTCACTTTAACTTCACCCTAAAGTAAAGTGACCAAAATGGAAGCTTGGGAGGGAGAGGATGAGTGGGTCAAACACTCAACCTCTTCCTTTCCTCTTCACTAGGTTGGGGGAGTCTTCAAGACCCCTTAATTATGGAGGACTTTACTCCAAGTCTATCCCACAATTGGTGAGGATACCTTGGGGTTGAGTGGTCCTTCTTGGAGGAGAGGATTAAGGCACATGTGGCACCCACTCCTTCTTTGGCTCCACCTTTCTCGCCCACATAATCAAGAGAGGACAAGTGGATGGGTGAAAGGATTGGTGGGGTGGGTGAATGACATGTGTCACCGCCCCATTCCAAGAGTCTTACTAGTAGTTGGGGAGGAGGAGTGAGGAGGTGACATGTGTCACCTCCCAATTCCTCAAGGCTCATGAGAAGAGCCTATTTTAATCTTTCTTGAGGAGAGGGATGGGGTTGTTGAATTTTTGTCAATTTATTGATTTTAATTATTTTGGGAAAAAAATTAGAGGGAAATTGGTGGCTCAACTTGGAGAGGAAGTTAGAGGAGCTATTCTCAACTATCTTCCATTTGGGCTTTATAAGGTAGGAATTCAAGGCAAATGCCTTTCCTTATGCATTATCTTTACTTGCATGTTGTGTGTGTGTGAGTTCATGTTGATATTTTTACTTTGTTGTTGTGAGAGATTTGGGTATGGGAGTTGTGAGAGCCTCTCCTACTTGGGAGAAGATGCTCAACATGTGTGGGGTGGGGGAGGAGTGAACCTCCTCAGGGTCATTTCCTTGTTTTTATGGAGTTTTAGCCTTGAGGGAAATTTGTGAAATTGAGCAATATGTGTTTATGAGAAAATTGTGATATGGCTTGAGAGCCAAGAGAAAGTTGTGAAATCATGTGTATAAGTGTGGGCTTGAGGCCTTGAGAGATTTATGTATTAGGTAGTTTTAGGAGTGGCAATCTTGAGTTGAGTGATGTCCACTCCCCTACCCCATTAAACTCGTCTTGAGTGAGTCTTTGTGTTGTGATAGCCATGGGAGTAAATTGTTTTTGGGTATTGAATGCAATGTTGTGTTGTGGTTTGAGTTTCCTGGTGTGTGGATGACCTCCTATCTTAGGGGTGACTCATGAGTGAGTCAATGGTAGGGAGGAGAGCATGTTGTTGTGGCTTCTTCCCCTTTTGTGTCTTTGTAGGTTATTTGGAGCTATGTGAAGTTGAAGAAAATATCATTGTTCTTAAGAGTTGTTATCTTATTATTTTTTTTAGCCCTTGAGAGAGCATGGCCAAGTTAGGTTTTTGTATCATTTTTAGATTTCAAAAGAGGAGAACCTTGTTCTCTCTCTCATGTTGTAAAAGTATGATTTGACTTGTGTGTATGATACTATTTGCATTGCAATAGAAATTTTAATTTGCTGATTTTAATGCTTGTGATTTAACAAAAAAATAGAGTAATGAAAGAAAAATATGATCTTATTGCTATTTTATTTGTATGTTATTTTTTTTTAAATAAAAAAATAGGATAGTTGTTGTTTTATCTATGTGGGGTAGAATGAAAATTTTCACATTTTATTTCCTTAGGAAAAAAAAAGGAATTTAGTTGTTGCTATATACTTGAAGTATTTAATTAAATGTATTTGCTTTTAATATATATATATAAATAAATATAAATTCCTTGAAGAAATGATTATGTGGAAATATGTTTCTTTTACAAAAAAGATATGTTCATTTGCCCTATATAAATATGATAAAGAAAAATGTATCTTTTGCTTAATTGTTTAAAAAGAAAATCTGTGAGTTTTTGAAGGGGAAATGTATATTTGAATATATATATAAACTATATTTATATATTGTTTAAACAAAAAAAAGACCACATTGTGTATACAGCAGTATGTATATATATATATCAGATAGTATACAAAAAATTATGTTTTGAAATGAAATTGAGTTTGATGTGTACATACATATATATTTATAGACACACACACACACACACACACACACACACACACACACACACACACACACACACACACACACACACATATTATTCATTAGAATAAGAACGTCGTGTAACAAAGAAAAGAGACTGTGTTTCATTTTTATACTATCGCAGATTTTAATAGGAAAAAAAAAAAAGTGTTTGGTGGGGGGGTTCGAACCCTTGCCCCCACCCCCCCCCACCCACCCCAACTGTTGTTTTGCATATGGGTGTGGGGAGGGGGCGGAGGCCCCACCCACACCCCACTATGTGGGATGTGGGTGGCGACTCCACCCCCTCCCCACACCCCCCTTCGTTGCCCTTAACCCCACGTAGGTGGGGTGTGGGTGGGGGCTCCACCCCCTCCCCACACCCCCCTTCACTACCCTTAACCCCACGCAGGACCTTCCCCGCTGCCACCGGTCCCTTTATCCTCTGCAACCTTTGCTCACCATCCCCTCTGCGGCTTCCTTGCTACCCACAGCTCCATCCATAGTTTGCAGCCCTCCTCCACATAGCGCCACTCCCCACGTTTCTACGTGCCACAAGAAAAAAAATTGGGGTTTCAAACAATAAAAAATATATATTTATATTAATAAATTCACTACTATATAAATAAAAATGGATATATATATATATATATATATATATATATATATATATATATATATATATATATATATATATATATATATATATATATATATATATATATATATATATATATATATATATATATATAAGAACGGGTTTATTAAAGGGGAATACCTCTAGTTTTGAATATCATCCATGGCTTCCCATCATCCAACCTGCAACAAAATCATAGAAGAAGAAAGATAATTTTTTTTTGGAGGAAAGAACAAATTGAGATTTGAGAAAATAGGGTAAGGGCTTTTTTCCCTTAAGGAATTTTTTTTTTTAATTGAGTGGATATTAGGGCTTTGCATTTAAAAGTGCCCTTATTTTTTTATTCGCACTCTTTTTATTACTTTTCTTTCTTTTGTTTTAAAAATGCATTTTTAGAATGGAATTTTTAGATAATTATAAAATGGGTAATCTTTATTTCTTTTGGGAATGTTCTATTTATTTGTTAGTGGCATGGTAATATATAGATTAGATTATGATTAGAGGGATTATATATTTTATAGATTTTTAATTTGATTTATGAAAAAGGGATTTTATTGTTTTAAAAAAATTTTACAATAATTTTAATTATTTGAGATGTATTTACTTTGACAATTGGGTTAATCCTTGCTTTCAAACCTAATTCGATGAGGACAATATAAATAACATCATTATTAATTTAATTAACCTAGAGCTATTTTATTAATTTAATGAAGACATCATTTTAATCCAACTTGGAAACCTAGTAAACTATCCAAATGAAGTTAGTATAACATGCTCCAGTAATCTGGTCTACCATGAAATTAGTAGTAACGTAAAGGATGCAGTGACAAATCTGATTAATAGAAAACATGAAGGAGAACAAATTGATTGAGCTTTGTTGAAAAATGTTTAATTAATCTAGTCAACTGATCTACCAATTTAACTAGTGTAACGTAGGTGATTTAAAACAAACCCAGTAAACTTTCGATCAAAATTAGTTTTATTATAATAAACCCTAATCACACCCATGAGGCATTATGCTGCCAGATTTTTCTAGAATTTAGGGTTGGCTAGGTTAGTGAAATTTAACCTTGCTTAGGATTAAAATATTGTTTTTGCTAGTTATCGACATTAGGTTTTGAGATTAATTTATATTTACTCATGCACTAGAGTTTGGTATTTGATTTTGACTTATGTCAAAATCCCATCATTCACTTAGATTAATCTAGGGTTTCGATCATTGATCCTAACCCTATTGGTGATGTTAACTGCATCACATCGACCCCCTAGTTGGCTTTCATTGCGGAAAGGGTATGTGCAAGTGAATGCATTTCCCTGTCTTCAACTATCATGTTTACGCCTTACACATAACGCCACCGAGCACGCTTACGCATGTGAGAGGGTTTCTAGGGAAGCGTGGACATGACACGTGTGATGCATGTCGTGACCGCATGGGAAATGTGGGCATGACACAATACATCTCATCTTTTCTAGGAAAGAGAGGGATTCTAGTACCCAGCAACATTTGTTGTATAGATCTCATTCTCAGAATAACCTTAGGGTGATAAGTACAACACTCAAAAAGATTTTTCCAAAGTCTAATATCAGTCTCAAGATGAATATAATGGCAGACTTTTGACCCAAAAAATTGTTTGGCAATATCAGCAATAATCTCATTTTCCCCCTAAGTAGAATGGGCCTTGTCAGCAACCCAATTGTCCTCCCATAAATTTATAGTATTACCATTACCCAATTTCCACCTAAGCCCCTATTTAATTAAGCTTCTAGAATTCAACATTTTGTTCTGAATAGCTGAGCCCTAAGGAAGACCCTCCTAATAAAGGAAACTAAGATTGTCAGCACCATGTAAATACTTAGCTTGCATAATGGATCCCTATTCTTTTTGAGTGTTAACCAGATTCTAGTTGATTTTGGCAAGGAGGGCTTTATTCATATTTCTTATAGATCTGATATTAAGACCCCCATGAGTTTTGGGAAGGTAAACCTTCCCCCATTTGACCAGAGACATTCTCTTTTTTTCTTCCACACCTGTCCATAAAAAATTCCTTTGTATCTGCTCCAATTTGTTAGCTATATACTTAGGCATTTTAAAGAGAGATAGGAATAAGTAGGAAGACCTTGGAGAGAAGCCCGTAAAAGCTGCAATTTTCCAACACTACTCAGGAGCTTACCCTTCTAGCCAATCAACTTCTTCTAAGTTCTTTCCAAAATACCATTCCAAAATCCTGGGGGAACTTCTTTAATAGTTAATGGAATGCAAAGATAGACAACAGGAAGATTAGCCTCAGCACAACCAAGAATGTTAAAGATTTTTCTCTAGAGATCATCCTGAGTGTTGAAGAAATAAACATTACTTTTCTAAAAATTAATGTGTTGACCAGAAGCTTTGGCATAGTCATTGATAATATTCCTCCAACTTTCGGCTTCAACAACTGACGAGATACCAAAGAGGATGGTATCATTCACAAACTGCTACGTAGATATTGGAGGCAGAGAAGAATTAGGTTTAATACCCACAATTTCCTTAGAGAGAACCTTAGAGTCAACATATCTCCCAAGGGCTTTAGCCATCATGATGAATAAATATGGGGAAAGAGGATCGTCCTGTCTAATCCCCCTCATGGGAGAGAAAAAGCCTCTAGGGACCCTATTAACCAGGACTAAGAATTTAGCAGTGGAAACAACTTCCCGAATGAGAAGAGAGACTTTATCATTAAACCAAACTTTTGAATAACCTTAAAAAGAAACTACCAGGAGACTCTATCATAGGCCTTAGAAATGTCGAGCTTTAGAAGCATACCTGGGATTTTGCTCTTTGCCATAGAGTGGATAGTTTCATGAGTGGTTATAACAACATCTAAAATTTGCTTTCCTAGAACAAAGCCTTTCTTAGAAGAGGAAATAATTTTATCCAGGAAAGGTTTAAATCTCAGTACAAGTAGTTTGGTGCACAACTTATAAATGGTATTACACAAACTTATAGGTCTAAAATCAACAAGAAGCTCAAGATTTAGCTTCTTGGGAATAAGAACAATAAAAGTATTGTTGATCTACTTTAGAAGTTTACCAGTTCTAAAGAAATCCTTAATAGCAATAGTAACATCATAGCTCACAATATCCCAAAATTCCTAGAAAAATATCAGAGGAGAGCCATCAAGGCCCGGGGCTTTAAAGGGACCCATGGAGAATAAAACAGCACGAACCTCTTCTTCAAAAATAGGTTTCAACATTTCAATGTTATCCTCTCCAGTAATCAAAGTTGGAATTTTATCAAGGAACTGATCCATTATCTGCCCATTAACAACATTGTCAGCTTGTTCCGTCAACAAATTTTGGAAGAATAAAGTAGCTTGATTACCAATCTCATTGTCATCCATGATATTATTGCCATCCTCCAAACATAATTTAGAAATAGAATTAGCTTTCCTATGTTTCATAGCTAAGAGATGAAAAAAGTAGCATTCCAATCCCCTTCTTTGAGCCACTAAACTCTGGACTTCTATTTCTAGAAGAGTTCTTCTTTATTCATAAGCTTCTTCCAATCATAAATCAGATTACTTTCCTCTTGGGCAATATTCTCCATAGAAACTCCTTAAGCCATTCTATTTTTAAGGTCAGCTAATTTTCTTAAAATAGTCTTTTTCTGAACAAACACATTTCCAAAACTATATTTGTTCCAGCCATGGACCTCTTGTTTAATATGTAAGAGCTTCTTAAGCAACCTAAACATAGGAGTACCTTGAACTAGAAGTTACCACCAATTAATCCAAAGACTCCTAAAATCTTTGTGTTTAATCCATATAGCTTCAAATCTGAAAGGGAAGGGACCCTGCCTATGTTGGACCACCCAATTGAGGAGAATAGGATTATGATTAGAAATAGATTTTGGTAAAGCTGCCAGACTAAGATTAGAATGGTTATCCTAGTTATTAGAGATAAGGAATATATCCAATTTGACTTGGATCATTTGATCCTCTCTTCTTCTGTTGGACCAAGTAAATTTCTAATTCTAAAGCTCCACATCCAACAACCCAAAGCTATTGATAAAATCAACAAAATCAAACATACTATCAGAGTAGTCAAGAATACCCCTAGTTTTCTTTGAAGGATATAAAGGAGTGTTAAAGTCTCCTACCAACATCCAAAGAGAACAAGGGGAATTGGAAAGGAGAGTACACAGATCCATCCACAAAGTTTTCCACAAGACCCTTGTGTTCGGGGCATAAATATTGATTAAGGACCAGTGAAAAGATGACATAGAAAAATTGATAATCAAAAAATGCTTACTGGAAACAGTAAGAGTACCTCAAATTTTGGCATTATTCCACATAGTAACAATCCCTCCAGAAGCTCCCATAGTAGGACTGATACAAAAAGCAACATTAGGCTAGATTCTGTCAACTATCAGCTTAAAATTTTCCTTCGACATTTTAACTTCCTGAAGTAAAAGAATATCAATTTTATGATCTAGAATACAGTTCTTGACTTCAAACTATTTGGAGGGGCTATTAAAACCCCTCAAATTCAAAGAAAGAATTCTCATTTAGAAAGTTTTTGGGATTAGATATCTAGCTTTTTTTGTTTACCACTGGCAATCTCCCTAGCTATCTCTCTTTGTCTTATTTCCCTTAGGGTAGGTCTTCCTTGCCTAGAATCTATTCCAACATTAGCAAATTTCTTATTCCTGTGACTCTTTTTCTTAGGGGTAATCCTTTCATCTTGGTCATTAGACTTACCACTTGGTCATACTCCAAGAGTCAGAATTGGATCAATGGTCTGATTCTCAGTTAACCCTTCCTTGAGAGACCCTCCATTGGTCCTATCTCTAGAGGTAGGAGATGACCTCTGCTTAGAAGAGGGTTGAACACTCATGTCTCCATTATTGCAATCTAATTCTTGGATTTGGATGTTCTTCATAGGTGTTGAAGGGGACCCATTAGTACCATCAACATCAATCAACTGGACTTCAAGAAGGGAATCCTGTTAAACCTCACCATCCTCGAGCACCGGGGGATCCAAAGGGACCTGCTTATCTAGGGCCACATTTACCTTTGATCCTTGATGATCAATACTATTAGTCTCATGACCTCCCAAACCTATTCTTCTCAAAATTCTCACCTGCTAGATTAGAGTCATTTTCCTCATTACCCCTATTCCCTGATTGTCAGGAATGTCTTCTTTCGAGGAACTATCATCCCTCTCTTTATTCAGATTAGAAGTTTCTTCCACTTTCTTAAGCTTATAATGGGTCATCAAGCTACCCTTCTTCTTGCAAAGTTGACAGAATGTAGTATAGTTTTCATAAAGAATCAGTTGTGTCTAGATCCCATATTTAGAGTTCAACTCGATGGACATAGGGAGAGTTTTGTTAATCTCCACATTAACATAGAATCTAGCATACACACAATGGGATTTGGCCCAAGTAGTATTATCAAGAGTCGTATACTGGCCAAAAGTATTACCAATAGCAGAAAAAAAATTTCATCCCAATATTCCAAAGGAAACCAAGGAAGCCTCACCCAAACTGGGCAGTTGGGTTCAAGTCAGTACTAGGATTAAACCCAGGCTACCAAGCACATAGTGTAAGAGAGTGAGTGCCATACAGCCACGGCCCTCCCACTAAAATGGCTATCATATCTTCTCTGCTAGTAAATTTAAAAAGAAACAACCCCCTCACCAGAGCTATGATAGAGACACTGCCTTTGACCTTCCAATGATTAGACACCCACTTTCATACTATTTCAATATTAGGGTGAAGGGAAAAAAGCTTACCCACCAGAGCAAGATCCATGGATGCCACGATTTCCTCAACCAGATCATTGGGTATGTCCAGTGCCATACCTTCCACCGATTCCTTTTGAACTGGAACCCTAGAAGTACCTTTAGGAGAAAGATTCTCCTGACCTGTCAGAATACCTTTTCCATCCCTTGGAACAATCCTCACCTGCCAAAGGCCAGGGTTTAGAGGTACTGCCCAAGGCAGTAACCTCCATATCCATAGGACAAATAAATGCAAAAACCCTAAAAACCCTAAAATGCCATAGAAAGCAGATCAATTACAGCTTAGTGAAACATTATGATCTTGTGTATCAATGTTGCTAACAATCAATAAAACCAAAATGTCTTGTTTTCAAAATTTACCAGGAGGTTTGAATCTAGGTTGTTAGCTCTACAGACCGAAGCCCCACTATTTCACCACAAATTCTCCCCTCTTGGAGGGTAAGCAACCTCAATTTTTTATGCGGTAGAGGGTGACCCCGCAGGGTTTGAACCTTGGTTTAAGGGTGCAACTCCAGGACTTCTTGGGAGGTCACCCATCCCAGTACTACTCCAGCCCAAGTGCGCTTAACTACGGAGTTCTGATGGGATCCAGTGCACTAACACTAGTATGATCGCACCATGATGGAATGTTGTTTCCCATAGGTTTAACTTTATTTAATATATTTTTAAATAATTTTGAATTTATTACATATGTACATGTCAAGTAGCTTGAGTGATTTAAACATTCAATTTATATTATAATTTATGTTATGTCTTACTAAGCAATGAAAATGCTATACATGAACTATGTAGGTTACATTTACCTTGAAAATGTTATGTCTTATCATGGAATGTTGTTTCCCACGGGTTTAGTTGTGGTGCAAGGGACATATCTCAAACAAGTCAAGATTGTTCAACATGAGATTCACTTTATTGATTATCAACCTGAGAACAAGGTATATTAGTATAGCAACCTATTAATTGCTACCGGCCTATCTCTTCATATAGTTCCACATTCACATGGATGTCGTAAGTGGAGACTAGATAGTGATGATCATCAGAGAATATTAGATGTCATTGAAGAGCAAGTTGAACCACTTGATGTGGTATGAAAAATATGGATGAATAACTTACATTTTTTAATGTTTTGAAGACCTAAATTTAGTTTCTAGATCTATGTTCATGTATTAATTATTTTACAATTTATGCAAGTTAAATTAATAGTTCTTTCATTGAATTTTTTTTAATTTCAACATGTGGTTCTTAATGTAAATGATCTCTCTATTTGAATTCATGTAGAGAATGCCCTAGATTCTTATCCAAGCATGTGATATGATAATTTTTGAATGCTTTTATCTAATGCTATATGCTCTTTGAACATGCTACAATACATACATATGCACTAGAGATGTCACAATATGAATTAAATTAAAATCAAAATTTTCAACATCAATCCACAAATCATCACTACACAAGTGAAAGTATCAACCTGTGATGTGATGACCTCACCATGATGGCCATACAAGAGGGTAGAGTTGCCTCTAACCATGGTGATTGAGTACTATACCACAATCATCTTCTCTCATGAATTAAAACCCCTATGGAAAACTCCTAGAAAAAATTTCCAAAAAATCTCAGGAAGTGTCAACTATCTTGGAGGATCATGCCTTTTACTAGTGAAAATCACCCTAGCCATTTAGGATCATCCTTGTGTAATTCCCCACCTATGTTAACCCTTGCCTCGTCCAAGTCCTATGGTATTTCTTGGGTTAGATTACTTTTTGAAGCTAGTTGACAAGTGCTTAAAGGACAATCTATGTCTAATGTTTGAGCATTGTCATGCTCATGTCGAATATGCTTATTGATAGTTTATGTTTTTGTTTCATGATTGAACCTATGCAACTTTTTTAGCTTCACTAATTTCATAAGTTAAGTTTGAATTACAAGTTATTGTTTCAGGTTCAATTTTACGAGTGAATTTAGTAAGTATATGTAAATTGATTAAATACACATCTTTTGATATCTAGGTCATGTTTATTGTAAATTATTTTTAATAAGATGTGGTTATATGATCAAATGTAGTTGGGTTGGTGTCAAATTTTGATATTATGATGTAATTTCAAGATGGAGAAATTCCCTGTTTAATTACATGTTTGGTTGGGTTTCATATGTTGTGCTTCAACTATCTTGTATTGTGTAAATACACCTAATGTGTTAATTGAGTGTGTAGGCATATGTTTCCCAATGGTGATTAATTAGGAGATGGTCAATTTGGGTAATTGTGTTTATGTTGTATACCTTGTCTCACTCAATTTGAGTTCAGAGCTGAGTCCTTGTGTAACCTTATGAAAGCATGATCTGAATTCATGTTGATTCTAGATCCATGTGTCATGAATAAACTTTTAAAGTGTGAGGTTTATTTGCATGCATGTTTATTTGACTCTTATTGTACTTGTATTTAATTAGTTTTTGAAATGCTTGATTTGAGAACATTGTGGAATATCTATCATTCTTGAGTTGAAAGAATTTATTATTATGGTTTAGTAAAAAAGGTCTTGTGCATTTATACACATGCAGACATGCCGATTCCATTGGATAGACGTTGAGATGAGTGCGTGAGGACATTTAGTGTGCCAAGATTTTATAATGAATTTTCTTCCATTTTCTAAGTCCCCTATTCAATTCTCTCTTGTAACTAAAACTATTCCTACCTAATTTATTGTATCTACTCCTAGTCAAATTTACCTACCCATTTGTAGTATTAAATGAAATTATTTGAATTGTACCACCATTCTCTTATAATCTATTCTTAGCTCCTTGGTTGCTCAATTATGCCTTCTTCCTTCTTCCTCCTTATTTCTTCCTCCTATTAGTCATTTTCATATTGGATTTTATCCTACATCACCTTCCCTTTCCCATCCCTCTTCATATCTCATACTTTTGTGATCATCATCATCCACTTTTTCTCCATCACTTGCACACACCACTATACCTTAGTTTCCTTCCTAGGGTTTGTGTTGTAGATAGCCAAATCTCTACACACACCACCATTATCACCATTAATAGGCTATAGACACTCAATTTTTCCTATAGTGATATTGTTTAGGTTGATATACACCATCACACTCTTTTTCTCTTATCCTTTAGATTCACCTTATAATATCTCAAATCTAGAGCACAACATGAAGAATATGCAAATAAGAGAAGATTGATAGATTCTTAGTGAGTGACTAGTGAAAGTTTCATGGTCATTAAGTATATAGAAATTTATCAAATTACTCCACTCCAATTTATAATTTATTTTATGTGGCATGTATCTATTTACACTTTTCATTTCCAAAATCATAAATTTACTATTTAGATTAGATTTACTTACTTTTTGTTTTATATCTTTGTAATAAATTTGTTCTATAAATTAGTAAGTAAAAAGGAAAGAAAATTTAACTATATTTTATGAAAACCAACTTAGAGGTAGTTCAAAAATAAATCTTTTAGTAAGAAAAAGATCCAAGTAAGTAGCAACCATAAAGCATTCAAAATAAACATAAACACAACTAATAACTATATTTTTAGAAAAATAAATGATCTACCACCTATTGGTAGCTAGATGTACTACAAACACAACTATGTTCATGGTACTACATAAGTGACTAGATATAGAAGTCAACAAATAGCTACTATACTTAACAACTAGATGTTATGTTCAACAATTAAGATGGTACTGCACTTAACAACTAGATATTGAATAACCATGTGATGGTTCATCTAACCATATCAAAGTATATCTAATTTCAAACATATAAATTATGTCCATATAAATGTATTGAATCAAACACATGTAATCAATTCCATTTTAAATTATGTATCATCATTTAACATAAATCATGTCCACAAAAGTATCATCAAACATGCAAATGTCTACAAACATGTGGACATAAATATATATAATCATCAAACACATGTGCAAATGTAGATAGAAATGTCCAAAAACATGTGTAGATAGAAATGTAGATGAAAACATGTAGATCAGGAGAAATGTCTGAAAGCACATGTAGATAGAAATGTCCTCAAACATGTAGAAATGTCCACAAAAACATGTGCAAATGTAGATAGAAGTGTCCACAAACATGTAGATAGAAATGTCTGAAAACAAATATCTAGAGAAATATCTGGAGAAACATGTCTAGGCAGTGCTGGTTGCCTGGTCATCATGTCAGTTGCAAGTTGAGTGATCCTCTCAATGAGCATCCTACTCTAATGGATATGTTGAGCCCTAGAGATAGTACAACACATGTACATAAAAGTGTACATTATGTTAAATTAGAATAATGTTAAATATATATGTACATGCAAGTACAAATTATATGCAAACATGTAAGTACATGATTTAAAAATTTAAAACTCACCTATCCACTAACATTACTGGCATGAGTTGAATCACAATTGCATACACAATCCATCCCCATACTAGGTGTAACATGAGATAACCCCTACAATATATGTGTGTGTACATTAGGACTCTCTCTAGCAATGTAATTTAACTTAATTTAATTTAAGTTCAAGTCTAAATCATGCATGTGTGCACATACACATGTACATACCTGTGTATCAGGCGGTGCAGGATCTCCTGCAATGATCATATCTGATGTCTCCTTGCCTAGCTCCAGTAATCAAGAGTGAAGTGGACTATGCAGGTGAGTTGGCATCAAAGAGCCTGAATGTAGAAGCATATCCACATAACCTGACGATCCCATCTGCAACTGCAACTCCTCAAGTGAATCTAGGGAGGGCTAGGATGTATAATGTTCAACACTCATAGAAGGAGGGGTAGGTGTATTTGCCTTTGTAGTAGCTGAATGATCTATTAGTGGATCAGGATGTGGAGTACTACTAGGCAGCTGATCAGAAGGTCTCACAGCCGGATTGGATCGTGACCCTATTTGTGAACGGCAAACTCTACCCACATGTCCTCTAACCTCATGTAAAGGGATACAAAGCTATGATGCACTAAAAGTATATGACTCTAATAGGTCCTCATAAAGACAACTTGCTTTAGTTTGAAGCATATGGTCTCATGTAAGACCATCTATGTCTATGAATGAAGGGACACCCATGATAGCATAAGGATCAGTAGCATGATCTGATGGTATGGATCATCTAGGATGACTCATCAAATATCTTCCCAGATGATCAGAAGATATAATAGATGCGGCATGTGTAATATCACCAACACTGTCAATTGCTTCCCTTTGGGAAGCAATGACAACCTGATCAGCAACAGGGGCTAGGGATGGGGAGATAGCAGGCATCCTCTCCCCAACCAAGGCCCTATAAGATGGAGCTTATTGATATGCTCAATGATAGGCATCTTTGTCAGCAACCCTGCCCTAACCTTGACTAAAATATGCTTGTACATCCAAGTAGTTGACCTTGAGGCCCATATGAACCTCTCCATGTAACTGCTATGCAAAATATAAAGAAATTTGGTCATTATTGGGATAACGACCATGAGTAGCAAGAAAACATGGATATATCAATGGGGCCATATGAGGGTCTACACATCTAGTCACTTGGTAGCCCCTCACATTAGGCCTACCAACATAATATGGAAAACATTGGGATTTGATGGTCTCTTTCGAGACAGTTAAGTTGAACAAAAGTAAGAGAAACATCACTAGTCACCTCTTTTTGCATCTAGGCAAGAATAGAAGCAAGAGTATCACCCAAAGAAGCATGGGTATCTCCTAGACTCTACCTAATGTGCTACAAGCTAGATAAAATTGATTGGCAGGTGTCCCTATAAACCCCTGTTGTGTTGGGGTCAAAAAGAACACCTCTCAATCTCTGGGTCTCAGTATCTATACAAGTAAATATAGAAGTTCCAGGAGGTGGTGGTGCATGTACTAGGATATATCTCAACCTAAATTGTGCACAAAAACAAGTTACTTATTCCAATGTACATATGTGCACATCTAGTACTATGTATCTCAATTATTTTTTAAATTTAACATCCAAGATGAACATACATTCTAGTTCACTAAGTGAAAAAATTTAAAATTTACATGTTTGAAATGTAAGTGATAACATGAAAAGCAAGTGCAATAACTTAAAGGACCACATGGTAAATAATTTGTATTGAATATCTAGATAGATACATCACAACTTCAAGTATGTAAGTTTGTTTGAATGGATGTGTTGTCTACCATCAAATTCGTTGCATGCCAAGATAAATTAAAAAACACAATATAAATTTAAATCATTAATTGCATTTTGCACTCAAGTTTATGAATATTAGAATTGCATGTATGTTTTAACCCCATTTTCAACCCTCTTTTTTGCTTCCCTTAGCCTTATCCTAGCTTACCTATGTAAACTTGTTCTCTTCTATGTGTTCATGAGAAGGATATCTCTCAGTGTACTTTAGATATATTTTTTAAAATATAAATATGGTAGTAGCATCGAGAGTGACAAGCCTAATTCCAACTATATTATATAATTATATGAATTATTAGAATTATATAATATAATATTATAATATAGTTTAGAATATTATTATAATATTTTATAGTAATTATTAAATATAATATAATTTATTATATTATATATATAATAATTATAATATATCATAATTAAAATTATATTATATATTATATTTAGGATTAGGGTTACTATTTAGATTAGAATTAGGTTTACAATTAGGGTTAGAATTATGGTTAGAATTGGAGTTAGGGTTAGCATTAGTGTTAGGATTTGGGAACTAGGGTTAGAGTTAGGGTTATAAATATAATTAGTGTTCAAATTAGGGTTACGATTATGGTTAGATCATTAGGGTTAGTGTTATTATTAGAGTTACAGCCAAAATTATGGTTATAAATATTTTAAATAGGGTTAGATTTAGAAATATAGTTAGATTAAGGGTTTTGAGGCTTATAACTATAGCCCTAAATCTTACCCTAACCCTAGTTCCCTTATTATAACCCTAAACCTAGTTTTGACTATAATTCTCATTATAATTGTCACCCTTTTTCAAATTGAAACCCTAATTCTAAATGTAATTCTAACCCTAATCCTAATCCTAATTCTAACTATAATTCCAACCCTAACCCTATTTATAACCCTAATCATAACCATAACCCTAACCATAACCATAACCTTAATTCTAATCGTAACCCTAAATCTCACCCTAACCCTAACCCTTATTATAACCCTAACCCTAGTTTTGACCCTAATTCTGATTCTAATTGTCACCCTCCTTTTGATAAATATAATTTTTTATTTTCTTTTTTCTCCTCATCTTAGGTATTTTTAGATCTTTCCATTTTCATGACTCATCACCCCTCTTTCCATGTCACCTTTTTATCCTTTTAATCAAATTACTTAATGAGATCACATGTCTTAAATCTAGTGTAATGAACACCTTGTAGAGCTCCTAAAATCTCACTAAATCTAAATCTTAAATCATGATTGGGAATTACCAGCCTTAGGTGGGAAACTTTCTCCTTCATTTACATCCTAGGAAATTGAGCTTTAGGACTTCTCCTCACCCTTGGATGTAGGGGAGAGGTGTCATCCACATCCTCTAGTCACACTCATTTTTTCACAACAACCTCATTTGATCATGATAAATACGGCACCAACTATGTTTCTAGCCCAAATCCCCTCCAATTTAAAGTCATCAAAAAGCCTCCCAATCTCACTTTTTATATAAATTATTTACAATAAACTTTCACATTGAAAGAAAAATTTGAGTAATAGTTTCTAAAGAAGTTCAAGCATAGGATGTTAGTGACTAGAGCATTTTTAGAGTGAGTTATCTTTTATTTGAGCTCTTGAAAGAGTTTTTGGAGCATGTCTAACGGTATGGAGCCTTTTAGTGCTTTACATTATCAAATGAACCCAATCTTTTGAGAATCTTCCTTTGCCCACCCTTTTTATATATTTATCTAACCCTATCTCCTTACTAACCATTAGTTTCCTTTTATCCCTTTTGTTTTACTACTCAGACACGGTAGGTTATATGCTAGAGTAGTTTTTTGTTCTATATCATTTAGTTAGTTTAGTGTTAGGTGTAGAATACAAGAGGAAGCTACCCTTATCTAGAGGTTTTGACACAGTTATTCAAAGAAAATGTTGATGTGTAGGTTCCCTATCTATTGGATCTTCTCAAGTACCAATAAAAATCCTAAGCACAATAAATTCACAATTTTGTTATATCTAGTAAGTGAGGGCTATGTATTTAGTCTGTATAGTTGAATCAATTAATTGAAGTATCCATTTTTGTGTTTTTGCACTAGCTAGCTTAGGTTTCTTGTTACAAGGAGTCAAAGGTCACTTTATTTTTAGGTGTCCAATGTATTATGAGATATGTGACAGGTTTTACTACTTCTTTAGAGAAGTTCATGGCTCTCACTAAGATCTTATTCATTATGAGGGTCAACGATACATGTACAGTTGTATTCATTAGAGACAAGACCCAACATAATTTTGCATTAGAGACACGACCCAACATAATTTTGAATTAGATTAAGAGCTCAGAACTTGAATTATGAATTTTATTTTGAATTTTTTTTGTTAAAATACATTTTTCTTGCAACTCCCCATTAACCTATTTTGGTTAATACTGTTGTGCCTCACACACATGCCCAATTTCAAAATAGGGACCTTGCTCTTTCAAATTTTGGTCTAGGATGTCAAGTTGATTTTTCACCTCCTAAGTGGTCAAGTGGTCAAAGTACATTTTGACCATGATTGAATAATGATGCTTAAAAATCACTTCAGGAATCTACTAAGTTGGATTTTCATATCCCTTTTGATGGCCTTGAATAACCCTTTTACACTGAATTGCCCTTCTACTAACTTTGCGTTAAAATCATTTATCATTGACTTCGGCACTAGTTTTCCTCCCGATGGACTTTTACGCTAAAATCAATCGTCTATGAGTTGCATTGTATCATTCAATCACTGACTAAGTCAGATGAGGCCAAAATTCATACAAGTCTAAAGGACCATAAAGTCTCGTAAATGGAATAACTTAGAGCCTATGGTCACAATGCTAAAAAGATCTCTCACCGACCAGGTTCGTTGTGTCCAATTTCCCTGCCAAGTCTGAGTAAATGAAAAGCTGCACGAAAACCCTAATCTGTCGACTGTACATTGTGCATTAATGGTGGTTTGGTTGGGATAATAAAAGGGATAAGCTCTATTGCTTCAACTATTTTTTGCATTTGATAAAGATTTTGAAGCCCCATTGCGATCGTTGTAGCTTTTTGAGCATTTTCACCACCGTTGCCCAAGTTCGATCCCTCGACCGTCCCTGCCTGTACAATCTAGACATATCTTCTACAACTCACCAGGTAAGGATTCCAAACCTCCTCTTTGAGCATTCACTGTATGTGGTTAGGGTTTGATCTTGAAGAACATTTTCTTTCCAAGCAACACCTTTAGGGTTTCGGCTAGGGTTTGTGCATGAATTGTTTGTCTTCCTTTGAAAATGTAGAAAGATTTTCATGAGTGAAAAAGAATAATAACTTAAATAGACTTGGCTGAAGTTAAATTAGCAAGACATTTGGTCTTAGCGCTAAACTGGAGTCCAACCAACCTATAAACATTCCAACTCACCTAAGTCGGTTGGTGATCGTTAAAACCCACGCTAAACTTTGAAATCCTTGCAATGTTGAAATCATTAACTTCTGACCTACATGCCTTTGTCGCATTAACCAGTTAGATCAACGGTACCTTAAAACCTTGAAAACTTTGATAGGCCATCCAAAGTCCTGCTGAAAAGAAGAAAATATCTCTGCACTAAAAGCAATCCCATCCGACCTTGCACTAAAAACCTGACTGACTAATCAAACAACCAATGAAAGGTCGATGACCTTCAAAAGTTGCGGAAGTCATTAAAATCTAAAATCTATGAAAAGCAAGAAGAGAATGAACAGTAATAAAATAATGAGTCAGACAAGCCCATTTTTCCCACTGAGGTCGATAGACCTCAATTTTAGCGTTTTTCTACGTGTAAGTCAGTTGACCCTAAAACTAGTGCAAATGCTACAAAATGACTGTGTTTTAGGAATTTTCAAAGGGAAAATGTTAGGAATGATGAAATTAATGTTTTGATACATAGATAATGATGATTTTCATGCTTTCAATTAGATGTCTTGTAACATTAAATGTTTTTGCCTGCATTAATGGTGAACTGCTACGAAGTAGGTATAATGGTAATAATTGTTAGATTTGTGATTCTTCAAAAGGGTCATACTAGTAGTATTAGCAGATTCATTAAAGTTTATCTCAAACTTGGGAGTGTGTGAAAGAATTCTCAAGGTGTTAAACTTATAAGGTTCAGTCCTATAGATTAAATGACTACCCGAGCCCAAGCCATGAAGTACAGATTCAAGGGAATCCCTCCAGAGACCAAGATTCACTCCAGATGGAGTAATGTAGGAGACAAAGATCTGGGTCGCATAGACTTAGATGACTTCAGATTGAGAATCTTTGGTCTGAACCCAAATCCTAGGGCTAGAACAATCAGAGATAGTGGTATATCACAAGATGTTGCCTTCCCCACCTTAGTACAATGTGCAGAATTGATGGTGACCTGTGTAGATAGGTATGATGTCATGACAAGGACAATTCAAACTACTAATGGGGATATCTTGGCTGATTTAAGTCCACCCTCTCTAGCTGAGACCTTTGATATTCCATGGCACAAAGTCATGGCTATGCCAAACAAACAAGGATCAGAGGGGACTTACAACAAAGATGTGGAAGGGTGCAGGAAACACATGAATGACAATTGGGCCAAAACCAAAAGGTCTACCCTTAGCAAATTTCCCCAAGTGCTATATAGGATTGATTTCTGTGATCAAATCAAAGATTTGATAACTTTTTTGAGCAAAATATATGGATTACCCATAGATTCCACTTTTAAGGGGTGGATGTTTGTTATCATAATTGAGATATTGAAAGGGACTAAGTTCCACTGGGCCTAATCCTTAGTGATAACATTCATGAGGCCTTTAGCAACTTCAAAGAAAAGACGTACTTCAGATGGAGATCTTATGTTGTCTATGCATTAGCAAGGAGAAATCACTATGTTGGGTTATCTAAGATTGGAGAAGTTGGAAATGATGAACAAACCTAGATAAAAGTATATGAATGTTACCCATAGCTAACCTCATCCCAATCTTTGATACATTTTAAAAGGGTAAATGATGCTTTCACAATGTATATAGCCAGATTACTACAAGGCAATACAGCCTTGAGGATTTCCATTGAGGCAATGAATGAAATAACTAAATATGGTAGGTGGTATATCTAATTTGAGAAATTCACATATCTAAGGATACAAGGCTTTATCGGGATGGCCTAGAGACTTCCCAAATATCCTAATGACAAGATAGTGCTTCTAGGGTTGTCTAGATAGTTGATACCCTATGTTGAGAAACACAAACACTTGCACAGAACCAATGTTTAGTTCCCTATCAGGTTTAGCAAAGGGAACTATGCATGCCCTTCTCTAGCATTAGCAAAACATTCTAACAAAGAGCTCCAACTCTTCAATTTACACTACTACAATGCAAGGGATCATTTCAATCCAAATAAGGTAATGGAAAGGTTCATAAGTAAGAAGTTATTTCACAATATACATATTGAAGACTTTTGGGCCAATTGCTCTGATAATTATGAAATTATGAAATTATGAAGAAGGCACACTCAAGGCTACCTCTAGCCTTCATCAAGAAGTTCCACATTATGGAAGTGTCAGATTAGTTAGAAGATGATGAAAATGTTGTGGTCACAGGACCTTGGGAGGCTCAATACCATCAACCTATCCCATTACTGAATTAGACAAATACAAAAGAAAGCTCCTTGGATACCATCACGAGAGAACCCATCAGATTGAGAAAAGCCTAGGTAATGGGTCAAGTGGCTGCCTTGGAAGGACAGAGAGTATAGCTCACTTATACTGCATTAGAATTGGATAAGGATTTTGGAGGTGAGGAGAATGAACCAATAAATGTTATAGATGAGGTAGAGCTAGCTGAGAAACAAAAATTGGACAGTGAAGAACATACTTCTCTGGTAGTAAGAGCAAAGAAAATTAAGAAGCCATCTGCAGGGCCTCCTCTAAAGAAAGACCAACCTCCCTCAACCAAGACAAGGGCCTCCAAGAAAAGAGATATGTCGAGTGGACCTAGAGAAGGTTCTAAGACCAAGAAAGAAAGGGTAAAAGAGGTGACTAAAGAGGATGCTACAACACAAGAAGCTGGTGGAACTGCATAAGAAATGGAAAGATCTACGCAAGGAATGCGACTCCTTTGATGAATATTACTCACATATGTATCGACGGATAAAGAGCATCATGGATTTTCCCACCCAG
The DNA here is from genome assembly GCA_027924645.1 of Cunninghamia lanceolata. Taxonomy (NCBI): domain Eukaryota; kingdom Viridiplantae; phylum Streptophyta; class Pinopsida; order Cupressales; family Cupressaceae; genus Cunninghamia; species Cunninghamia lanceolata. Next base: position 2,606,723 of record BSBN01000029.1, on the reverse strand, counting down.
ACTCTGGTTGTAGAAAAGATTCTAACTGGAAACTAGCTACCCAAGGTCATTGAATGGTACCAACAACTAATTTTGAGAAAAGAAACATTTGAAAACATAAAAGAAGCATATAAGCCAGCGGATGAGGAGCTACGGTCGATTATATATGATATCAATGATTCTTTGAAGGAGTGTCTGGAAGCATCCTATGATGACTATGCCCCTTATGATATTGAAAAATGTAAAGATAAATTACATAAGGTAATTTTTGAAAACACCAAGCTCAGTATGGAAGACAAGTTAGATAAGGTAAATGACCTCAGAGCTGAATTCAAAGCATTTCACAAGGTTGGTGTAGAGATAGAGAAGATATACAGTAGATTCAATTAGGAACTAGATATGTTTGACTATCGGATCAATCATTTGAAGGATCTAGATTCGTCAGAGATTAATTCTGCACTTGACGCATGGCTTACTTACCGCGACAAGTTGGCTGGCGAAGACAAAATTGATTTAGATGAAGAGTCCTGATATTATTTTGAATATTTTAAGGATGTAATCCTATCATAATTGTAAATTGTTGTATTCAGGGTAGCATGTGACTATTTTTTCCTTTCTATGCTTTTAAAATGTTCTTTTCTATTAATATATTGAGTTGGCTAGTCAAATTGACTAGATTCAATGCATCTGGAGGCTATTCTTCATCTTTGTCATAGAAGACAAAATGTAATCTGAGAATTGATATGAGCTATTATAATCACACTTATTGATGTAATCTAGACCATCGGTGTCGATTTAATCTCCACCGTTCATTTGAAAACTCGGTATGCTACTTTTCTATATAAAGGGCTGCCATTTCCACTATTTGTAAGAGAGAATTTGATGCTGAATTGTTGACATTCTACCATTTGAAGTAATGCAAATCAAGTTTCTATAGTGTCTCTAAGAACTTTTGTATTGTGTTCCTTATTTGGTTTTCATGGTTCGCTTCTTGCTCTCCCATAGTTAGTTAGTTGTGCTTTTATAATGATTCATGGTTTGCTGAAAGTATCTGATGAATACTCTAAGTCCATACTTTTAGTTATTTGCTAATGGTAGATAGCTGTGCAAGGTTAGTCTAGGCTAGTTACTTGTGCTAAAGTTCAATTGCATTTCACAAGTTAAATTGTGTCATTTATTAGGTATTTAACAAATGAATGTAATCTGAAAATCTATTGACTTCCATTGAAGATAGAACCATTTTCTGCAGTACTGTAGCACTCACTTTAGTTTGGTAACTCATGAAACTAGTTAAGTTCTAGAGTATTTATCTACTGAAAGTAATCCATACATTGTGAATGTCACTTAGGATTTCTCTAAAACCCTATACCTTTTGCATTTTCTTTGAAAACCATTATTAGATTAGGAATCTCAACAACATTTTACATTGTTTTATCATCTAAAACTCATAAAAGGGCTTATGTGTATTTACTATCCCAACTTGAAAATCTACATATTGCATGTAAAACCCCTCATAGGCACAGCTTGAACATACCAACTGAGAGATTCCAAGCAAGCTAAGACCTAGCTATAAAACCCCTTGTAGGCATAGCTAGAACATACCAACTGAGAGATTCCAAGCAAGCTAAGACCTAGCTATATTATCCTTGGAGTAGTCTTACCTAGGGTAGGATACCTTTCAAGAGGGGTGTGAAACCAACAATCACACCTGCATTGTTGTGTGCTAAAACCACCATCAACAAATACAAATGGACATTATTTTAATATAAATTTTAAATTTTGAAATTGTCATACACATTGTAGTAATCTAGTAGACATTTTTTTATTTTCCTCTTTTGGTTAATACAAATGGACATTATTTTAATATAAATTTCAAATTTCAAAATTTTCATACACATTGTAGTAAATCTAGTAGAAATTTTTTATTTTCCTATCAGATGATTAAAGTCAGGTAATATATATAGGATTGTCTTAAAAGGCATTGAACTTTCAAAGTCAACCTTTTGTCCTTAAAGCATATGTTAGCCATGCACATAATACTACATTTGATAAAGGATATCTTGATCATAAGTTCTCTATTTTATTTTTGAATATAAAGTTGTAAAGAAATAAATATATTTTATTTATGCTTTAGATAAATAATATAGACTAATAAATAAATGCACCTAGAATTAAACACAATTAACCTAGATTAAATCAAATCTAGGTTGATAAATTATTTTCATATATATAACAAGGTTGCAAGTGCAATTGTAGGAATATATCTCTTCACATAATACTTGGCATGTACATAGACCATAATACTTATTCTATACAATCTCCTCACCAAAAAAATGCAATCAATGGTGACATAGAAGGAGGGGAAGATCCATTTTACCTACACATGAGATCTATTTAAGGGTTTTCACTAAAACCAAGTGTTGTTGTTCCCTTAATTATATTTAATGATCTATGTTTTAAGAAAATACAATTTGGCAAAGTGTAAGTAGATAGATCTTAAAGGTACTTAAACTCTCAATGAATTTTGAATTGAGTTAAGATGTATAAATAATATGTGATTTATGTATAAAAAGATTGGTGATAATCATAGATATTCATAGGACAAAAACAAAGATATGATAATAAATTATTCTAATAAAAAATAATATATAATATATAACTATCTATATGTTATAGTTTTGGATGACATAGCAGACAACATATAGTTCAGAAGAACACAACTAGTGCTAGTTGCATCTCACTCAACTTTACCTACATGTGAGATCTATTCAAGGGTTTTCATTACAACCTTGATGTTGTTCCCTTAATATATTTAATGTTATATTTTGATGAAATAGAATTTGGCAAAGTGTAAGTAGATAGATTAAAGCTACCCAAACTCTTAATGAATTTTGAATTGAGTTAGGCGGTATAAATAATATGTGACCTATGTATAAAAAGAATACAAGTATGAAACTAAGACTAATCATCCTAAGAATAATAAAGAGAACATTAATATTGCATTTAAATGCAGTGGATCTATTTAATAAAAGAATTAGGAATTTAATAATTATATGTAAGGAATTGTTGAGAATGGCATACAACTTTATATCAATTTAAAAAAATAGAAATTGAGATATTTATTACCAAGTGGAAAGTAGATGTGTTGGTGCTCCAAAATATATACTAAATCTCTAAAGAATGCACATCAATCTAAATGCAAGGAACTTAGGGTGGTTTAGACTAACAAGCAAGACTCATGATCATGCTACAAGTGGCTTTGACCTACTAACAAGAGAAAACAATACTTCTACACTTCTAGCTTTGCTATGCCAAAGAGGGTATTCCTAGAGATATTTATAGGACAATCAAAGAGAAATAAAGAGAAAATGGTTAGATAGATTAGCTATGCCCTTTGCATAGAGATACTCCAAATATTTTTCATTAAGCACCCCTTACATTGGCTTATTGGTCTTACAAATCAAAGATATCTTATCACTAGATTAATATATCAACTTATGTATGTGCAACTAAAGATGCAAAAATAATTTATATCCCCAAATGTAAAACCCTTTATAGTCTATACTTCATATGTAACTTGGAAATCTAAAACATGAATAACTCTCTAAAGGTACATAAAAATGTAGGGTCTTAAGAGATAAGGTAATGGTAAATGTCAAATGAGTCTATGCACACTGGTAGGATCTAATATACAACAATTTTATGAGGACAAAGAATGATATTCAATATTCAACGTGACTAATTTACCAAAGAGGACCAATGTTTTACTTCATTGGAAATAGAGTCAAGTCTTGAATAAATGAGTAAATACATTTTTAAATATGAGATTAAGAGAAAGATATGAATTGATAAAAATAGAGAACTAGTATTACATTCAAGATCACATCTGTCTAGTTGCAATTTCATTTAAATGTAATTCAAAGAGTCAAGAAACTTCACATAACTAGACATTATTTAATCATCCATAAATGATTAATTAATCTCATGTATGCTATTTTGAAAATGAATTCTCAAATAATTTCAAAATATTTTACAAGTGTTGTGATAATTAACTAATAAAAATAAGAACAAGCTAGCAAATATAGTCCTAGGAATGATTTTATTATCCCCTAAAATTCCTTGACAAATATGGAGACATTTAGATCATGGAGGGGATTTCCTCTTAACAGTGGGCTCCTTCTCCATATTTTACAAAATAAGGAATAACACAAGACTTCATAATTGAATTATAACATTTAACACCAAAAATTATGCTAAACAGAGGAAAACCTATAAAAATTTGGCCCATGAGGTCCAAATGTTGTAACAATCTAGAATTTGGTAAAAGATCCTCCAACCCAATTGGATAGATAGAACTTACATTTACACCTAATGATTTTACCATAGATCTACTACAATAATAACATATATTCCAATCTAAATATTAACTTTTTTAAACAATGGGTGATTAGGATACAGTCAATACATAAATTATACAACTTTAAGGTCTTATATATGTTTTGAAATGGCAAGAAATGTGTTTTTTAGTGGGTATTGTTGTAAGATTCTTATTCAGAAGTTTAGTTTGATATTTGTAAACTTGCTATATGGTTACTACCTATTTATGAATTATTTGAGAATGAAAATGTGATTTAGTGTGGTCACAAGCCTTTATTTAATTAAAGACTTATCATAAGAGTTGCTTCTTAAATACTCATTGCAGGTGGTTGGGTTGTGATAAACCTTTCCAAATTAATAGTTGTTTAGGGTTGAGTTACACTTGTTATGAGCTTTGTTGAAGTCTTGGACTTGTCTTGTGTGGAACCCACATTGGCTCATGAGATAATTATTATCTAAAATTGATTGAATTCACATTGGTCACCCTTCTAGTGCTATGAGGCAATTAGTATGATTGAGATGAGGTTAACATTTCATTGCAATCATAACGATGTTGCACACTTAAATCACTCTTGCGTGGTCATGAGGATTGATCTAATTCTCAAACATTTACAAATTCCTAAAGACTCATTTTCAAGTTGTTTTATCATTGTAATCTTTTATTGCAACATATAGATGCTAATCACTCAATACGTATTTGTTTCATCTTGAGATGATTTGACCATATGCTTATGTATGGTTCACTAAGTTCTAGTGGTTAAACCTGTCTAGGTAATTGATATGTCAATCACTAGTCCTAACCAAAGTAAAATCATAAGACACTTTAATATAGTATTAAATTTGACCAACATCATCAACATCATTATCGTCGATAACATTATTAATAACAATTGCATGTCTACATGTTAGAATTTTTTGGAAATGGATTTATATATATCTTTAAATTATTTTTAGCAAGTGCTACCAATGGATTTTTATTGTCATATAAAATGAAAAAATTAAAATAAGATAAGGGATTTTGATACCTAGCACATATTAAGCTGAAGATGATACATCTAAATTGCATGTAGTTACAAATTTTAAACTGGTTCTTTGCCTTCAGGTGCAAAAAGAGATATTAGTTGTGTGGCTACAGATGTCTCATTGCAATGAATATAAGTAATTCTCTTGTAATTTGTTAAGTAATATAAGAGGCATGATTTCATAAATAATAAATGAGCTTTTTTTTACAAAGGTGTAAGCTATTGAATGTAATTTCTCTTTTAGCTATAGTCATTCATAGTTGCAAAGAGCTCAAGAGTAGTTTTCATGTCAAATAGATTCTTTTTTTTCATAACATGGATCTTTATTATTTGTTATCCAAATAGAGAGAATAAGTTATATGGTTGAGAAGGTGGCATGAAAAAGCCCTAGTTTGGCAAACTAGGGTTTGTCATACCCTAGTTTACCAAACTAGGGTTTGATAGTGAACTAAATAACTACTGAAGAATTCAACAATGCAATGGAATTTTTCATGCATGTAGGTGTATATGTAAATGAGAAACAACAAATATTCTATGACAAACTATGGACATATATAGTGAAACAACAAGCTTATATGAGCATATATACTGAGGTATACACCTGGAGGGACGTGGGAATGTTGATGTGGATACTGGAATCCTAATGTGGGGCCTTGTCGTAGCCTTTTTCGTTGTCCCCTTCGACTCCTTCAAATGCCCTATCACCTTCGTCTGCCAACGTGAACACTGTGCGCTCTCAAATGACAAAAAAAACTGTCATTTGAGAGTTTTAAACTTTTTATTAAAAAATAATAAAATAATACCTTCAATCGAAGAGGGTCTTTGATCAAAGGTATTATTTTATTGTTTTAATTTGGCATCCAAAGACCTTCGAATGGAGATCCCCTTCGAGTGAAGGCCTTATTATTTTAAGATTTAATAAGGCTGACAGGACCTTCGAACAAAGGAAATACCTTCATTCGAAGGTGCCTGCTATAGTTTTTTTGGCATCTTCAATTTTTCTTCATCCACAACAGTGTAACCCACTATTGTGGGATGACCCTTTTTGTAATTGACTATAAACAAAAAGGCATTATTGCATTAAGTAGATGAATTTGTCAAGTTTAATCTTTAATATTGTCATTAATGATAGCAAATAATAGGAAGGTTAATATAGAGTTTGTTAGGGTTAATGTCTAGTTATAAAAACTTGTATTGTACTGAATGCATTTAACAAGGTTTTGTTTTATAACTGAGAGTTACGGAGGAAAATAATCAATGTATTTATTCGCTATTAGGAAGGAATTTGTTTGTATTAAGAGTGAAATGTATTTCTTTACTTGAGAAAGGAAATTTTATAAGTTGTTTTGAACATAATACAAATAGTAAATTGATTAAGGACAATTGCTCTAAACTATTGTACAAAATAACAAGTACACATTATATGGAAATCAAGCTATTTTATTTGTCTATAAAATCATTTACGTTGACAAGTATTAGCAGTGTACATAATGATAGGCTATATTAATGATTTGCATATTTTGTAAGTATGTTTTCAAAAGTGTTAATTGATCTAAGAGCACTTGCTATTATTTTTGGGCACAGTGTATAGAACAAATATAAATTGTAGAAAAAATACACTATTAAAGTTGTTTGTATGGTAATAGTGGGTTGTAACACCAGATTACATATTTTTTTAAGGTAATTTTCAAATGCACATATGATGGAAGGAGTGTCACCCACTCTATAGTGATGGTTGTAGAATAATTCTGAAAGGAAAGTGTAGAGGTCTTCCAATTAGTACAAATATGATAGAATGTTGACAATATTGTCTTGTAATTTTCCGATATCTAATTCTTCTACAAATTGTTTATTTTCGGATATTAACTTAAATTTATGAATTCAATATTATGGAAACTATTTGAAACATTGGATGGGAGAATCTAGGCATTATTTCCAAGGTCACTTGAATTGTTGACTAATGAATAAGATATTGTTTCCACATATAGGCCATGCACTACAACAAACAAATGGGATTGTGAAACTTTCAGTTGAATTTTTGCTTGAAATTTGGATCAACTCATAGTCATTTGTATGGCATCCTATAGCCTGGGAGAGCGAATGCAGAATAAATGTACAAGTAGGATAATAATATTGTTTTTGATTTAAAATCATTCTCTTTTTGCTATATAATAAATGGAAAATAATGTAAATACTAGTAGCTAAAGATAATACCATGTTATTTGTTTGCCTTTTATATAAATTTTTATAGATGTGTTATAAATAAATTTGATTACTCCAACTATTTAAGTAGGAAAGAAGATGTGGAGGAAGAAAGAATAATTAAAATATTTGACATAGTATTTATCAAATACATGTAATCATATTATATTTGATATAATATTTGTAAATCTACTAGTTTATTTTTCATAACTATATTTATAAACAAAATATATTAATATAATATTTATAAATAAACAATTTTATTTTTATAACTATAGTTATACACAAATATTAACATGTATATATATTTATAGAAGTTAATTATAATACTTAAATATTTAATATTTGTTAATATTTATTTCTAAAAATTATATTAATTTAACCTAAATCACACTATAAATCATAACTTCCCTTTAGAATATACAAAACAATTATTTTATGCATACATTAAAACACTCAAACAAACCGTTGAAATTTGAGATGGTCTTAAATATTTAATATTTGTTAATATTTATTTGTAGAAATTACAATAATTTAACCTAATTCACACTATAAATCATAACTTCCCTTTAGACTATGCAAAACAATTATTTTATGCATACATTAAAACACTCAAACAAACCGTTGAAATTTGAGATGGTCTTACATGTGACACCCATTTCCAAACATGTCAACGATCCCAGTTTACTCAAAATCTAAAGCCTAGTCAAGGCCGTCCCCAAATAAGCAAATTAAAAACTAAATTAAATTGTAACGAGATAGGTTAGTGGTCCGAATCATGGGAAAGTAAAACAACAAAAGCATAATAAAGTATTACTAGTTGCACAATATTTATGTGCAATGGTTTTGCCTATAGGCAATGCTAAATGAAATTTTTGTTAAAATCAAATATTAAGAAGTTTTCTTTCTTTTTTTGGTAAAGTTATAATTAAATATTTAATTTTGATTGTTAATAAAGTAAAATTATATAATTGCTATATTTTTGTTTAGAGTAGTTGAAAATAATTGTTTAGATTAAAGTTGTGAAAATAATGCAAAACAAACAAGTGGTTTATTTGAAAATTGATTACGTTGGAAAAATATAGCCACTAGCAAAATGCAAAAATATAGCGAGTATGCACAATCCAACAGGTTGCATACAAAATTAATAGAAAGAAGGAAAATGAGAAGTTTGGATCCATAAAAGACAAGGAAAAACAAAGAATGAACTACAAATTAAAAATAAAAATAACCTACATCTTGTGAAGAATAGGGTGAACAAATAGAAGATTCACAATATCCTTCTTCTTCACAAAAAATGAGCACAAAGTCTCACATAATCTTGTATATGGCTACAACCAAAAACATCATTTTTCTTTCCACCAGAAAAGAACCCTTTTACATTAGAAAAATCCCTTTTTATAATTTTTTACTCTCACACAAGTAGTTGTGAAACTACTTGTAACTTCATTTTACCAAACTCCCACCTTTTTAATTATTTTCCCACATTTTCTAAAATGGCTCACACTTTCACTTAACTATTTTACCATAGTGTAATATTTGATTATTTTCCTACATTAGAGTAATACCATTTAATCCTTAAAGGATTGAAGGATTAAATAAACAAGGTAGTGCAAAAATAACCTATCAACCATTCACCATTACACTTATTGACATTGTGTTTGTCATGAGCTTGCAATCTTAAATCAATTAATTCAAAAAGAATTAATATGATTTAAACTAATTAGACCAATTTCAACTTTATCCTTTTCATTGGCCTTATCAAGTGGGCAATAAAATCAACCAACTTGTGTGGGTGATTGCCTTCATTGGGTTTCTCTAATTATTTGATCGTGTGACAATTGCAATTAAGCTAACCTTTAATTGCTCATAAAGTGCAATCAAAATAGTTATCCTGTATTATAAAAATAGGGGGATAACAACACAAAATTTTAGAGTTTTATGGATCCACTCCCTCAAAATAAACCCAAAATTAAATAAAAATTAACATAGATACAAATTTCAACATTACAATATTACAACTTTTAGAATTAAATAAGCAATTAAGGGAGGGAAGAAAGGTAGGAGTAATATTTAGGAAGTGATAAATCAAACATCAGTAGTAATTTTACACCTCAATCTTACAAAAGAAAAGTGGTAAATAGTTGTCCTACTTTTATTGACCAAAATATACCTTTGGCAATTGAACTCAGTGATATTTAAGAATAACCCTCTTAAACAAAGACCTTTTCTAAGACTTTTTTTTGGTTGCTAATATACATGTACAATGATAGTGTGAGATTGTGTATAGAAATTATTAAATATTTATATTTGGTTGAGTTTGTGTAACAACCCCCATGTTCGCATTTTTCTTTTGCTTACCCTTGATGGATATCGATAATTGTATATTTTGTATTCACACTAGTGATGTGCAATCTTGATACTATTATGATGTTGACATGATTATTACTTATGATGGATTTTATTCTTACATGATTAGATGTTGTTATTGTTTCTTTTGTTTGATTATGGACAGGAAAGGGGTGATGTCGAAAAACTCGTATCTAAGAGGCTTGTGATATCATGACCTTCTTCCTGATGGTTGATGTTGCTTTGGCTATGTAACATCTCACCTCGCAACCCCGAAGAGTAAGGGCCAAAAGAGGGCAAGAATTTTCTTTTTGTTGACATAAATAGATAACATACACATGATACGGTTGTCGATTCAATAGATCGACAACATTCGTGCCCAAGTATGGCTGAATGTACAACCCAAAGGAGAGTACTAATTCACCCTCCAGTGAAGCATTGGTAAAACTACATTCATTTTAAACATCAATTCAAATGTTCCTAATACCCATTTCCACATATAAACATAAAGCCATAATGATCATCATAGTACAAGTGGTTCCAATACCAACACCAGAAAACTATAAGCCAAATGGAAAACAACATCTCATTTCTTCTCATTAATATAGTTTACATCAATCTCTCTCAAGGGAGTACAAATTACAAAAAAGAATATACATAAGTAAAACGATAGCCATGGATAAGATACAATAACAGATAAAATAAGCACAAGGGAGAACATCTCCAACTGGTTCTTCAATAACCTATACACTGGTCCCTAATGGCGGTGGAAATGCCTCCCAACCCCATGGACTCAAAAGAGACCACCCCACCATGCTCGAAGGTAGTCATGAGGCCATCAGTCACCAAGAAAGTAAGGGATTAAAGGTATACACTCACGCAAAACATGATACAAACATGACGATCAAGTTCTCAAACACAACACATAGGTGATCACTGTCCACACTACAGGTACAACATAGGTAATTATAGTGAGGACTAGATATTAAGCAAGCAGAAGGAAGTGTCATTGCATACCTCAAAGGGATGGCTCATGTGAAACTGACCATCTCTCATACAGACAAGGTTAGTAGCTCATGCCCATAATTGACACCTCTCAAGGGGAAGAGGGCCTTACAACATCATCCTTAGCCTGTACAAGCACTCAAGGAATGAGTTTGAGCAACCAATTATCTTATGTTAATGTGAAAACCCTGAATTTATTTTAATGTTATCACTTGATTACAAAATTCTCAACGAGTTATCTTGGCAGCCACTTTGGGCCATGGCCCCCATTGAGAACCACTCACAACACCCCTTAATACCCATTCCCTAAGCACCTCTAATTCAACCCATGAATTGGGTACTCAAGACAACCAAACAAAAGGGAAAATAAAAGATCATCCTTTCCCGGCATCCTTCCTGTTATCTATGTTCAACAAATAATGAAAACATACCCGTATATAGAACAAGCTAATAACTATTGTAATAAGTGAAATCAAAACGAAGATTAAAACTAATCAAATGCAAAACAGAATGATTATACCTTCCTTCTGACTCACGAATCCATGCGGGAAGGAGATGCACCCGATTAGAGCTCCTCAGATTTTTCCCATGATAACTGAAATGTATGTGGATTGCTCAAGTGCTCAACACAATGTAAATGAGAGATAGGTGGATTCAGATAGAGATTGAGATGGAGATGGGGAATGACTAGAGAGATTTTGGTTTTGAGATGAGGAGATTGTGGAGTGATTTTGGCAAAGGTTTGATGCATGAAAAGGTCTCTCCTTAATGGCTTAGAGAGGGGTCCAATTTATAGAATTTTGGAGATGAGGATGGAGGGTGAGGATTCAGTTGATGAGATCAAGGGCTAGGAATAAAAGTGAATCTTTTATTTCTAGTGGATGAATTAATAATTCAAATTTTGGGAAGAGTGGAGGATAGTGGATGAATTAATAATTCATTTTTGGGAAGAGTGGAGGATAGTGGGGGACAACTGAATTTTAAATTTAGTGAGTGCAGGATAGTGGGGGACAACTGAATTTTAAATTTAGTGAGTGGAGGATAGTGGGAGACAACTAAATTTTAAATTCAGTGAGTGGATGATGAGGTAAGCAGGGTTAATTAAGTGTTATCTTAATTAACTTAAGTCTAGGTTAATCAGATAAGTAGGATTTATCTAATTAATAGGGATTAGGGAAATGAATAAATATTAGGAATATGCATTCAATTGATAGGATAGGGTTGTAAGGTTAAATGCATTAATTAAGTGAATTAATTGATCACCAGGGATATGCAGATGGGGAAAGTGGATTAGTGTAGAGGTACGAGAAATTGGTTTGCAGAGCAATCCAATTTTAGGTTTCTACATTTGCCCCTCTTTGAGATGGTGTTGCGGCTAAGTAACATCATTTCAAAGAAGTTAGAACATAGAGTTGGATTGGATAGAAAAAGGGTTTTGGTTTGGAAGAATAGGGAAAGGTTTGGGGATAATTGGTAAGGGTGATGCCCCTTCGAGAGGATAGGCAGGTTGCGAGAACATGGTTGTGCTCTTGAAATGGATGGGACAGATTGGTAGATGTTGGCAGAGGATAAGTGGTGGGATGAAAGGATGATGATGTTCAGAGATGATTGGTGGATGATCATTGTGCTGAAACTGAATTTGAGCAATCCTAGGTTTGATATAACAAAGTGGATATATTCACCAAGGTATAGAAGACCAGGGTGATGATGTTTATCCAACATTTGCATGGACTAGACATGCAAACAAAGGGATGATCTCATGCATACCCAAGATAGTACAACCTTGTCTAGACGAGGGAAGGGGACTCATAGCATAAGCCTGTAGTACAAAAAAGGCATGATGAACCTTAGATGCATAAGGAGATCAATATGCTAGAACCGACCTATGATCAATCAAGCTATGAATACTAGCTTGGAGTAATGAGACCAACCTACAAGCATAGCATACAAAATCAAGACTATGCCCCATTCTAGATGTTTTCACCACATACCATGATATAGTAAGATCAAGGTAGCTTTGATGTGATCTTTGAATAGGACAAAAGATAAAAATCAAAAACCAAAAGACCAACGAACCAGACAAGTAACCATTGTATCTTTTGCCAAGATAAATAATGATTTGATAGATTCTGCCTATCGTAGGAAAGATATATCCTAAGGCAGGGATTGATAGATGATTTGATGATGTAAAATTGGCTCAAGATGTGATGGTGACAAGTTGTGATTGATGCTGATTTGATAGTTGATGATTTTGATTAAGGACAATGCTTTAATAGGTGATGTGATGCTTGGATCTAGTGTAAGCTTATTGATGATAGATGTGATGATGATATGGGATGATGATAAATGCGATGATGATGAGAGTGTGATGGAGCAAGTTTGATTTTTGTGATGGATAGATTATTTTTGGAAGTTTGTGTGTTTTCAATTATTTTGAGATTTTTTTATGTTTGTGATGTTTTTGGATTTTTTGATTTTGTGATGTTTTTGGATTTGTTGATTTTTTGTGATGTTTGTTGATTTTTTTGATTTTTTGGAAAAGGAATGGTTTATTATGATGGTGTCATTGGATTCCATTTGGATAGCCTTTGTGCTAAATACCAATGACAAGGGAACACCAAGTCTAGAGGTGAAGGTGATGAGGTGGGATAAGGGGATTGGCGATGAAAGGATAATGGATAGGAGATTTGATAGATGAATGGACAAGTGATAGGGATGCATGTTAGATAGATGGAAGATTGGGATGAGGATTTTCTCCAAGGGCTATGTTGCAAGGAATCATATGCCCCAATGCCTAAAGAATTTTGCATGATGGGCTCATGTTTGAATGGGTGGACTTTGCATTAAATGGATGGAGGATATACATTAAAAGGGAGTATGCCAAGAGGTTTCCAAAGCATGTTGTTGATATTCTTCCCCTTGTCTTTATCAAGATCTAAGGTGGGAGATATAGTGGATAGAATGGATGGGGAATGATAGGATGAATAGGGGATGGTAGATAGGAATATGATAAGATTAGGATAAGATAGTGGTGTAGACACCCAAATTTGTCCCAACTTTGTCCATGTCTAGCAACACCTTGTTAAATCATTATTCATTAAGCTAATTAATTAAATAAATTTTATTTATTTAATTAAATCCCATCCTCATCCCACTTAGCCAATTAATTAAATAAATTTTATTTATTTAATTAATTCCACATCATATCCCAATCATATCATATCCTCATCCCAATTAATTAAATAAATTTTATTTATTTAATTAATTTCCACATCATATCTTATCCCATTTTATTCATTTATCCAATTAATTAAATAAATTTTATTTAATTAATGAATATCCAACTCATATCCCAACTAATTCAAATATTTTATTTGAATTAACTACTCACCTTTCATCACATTCCAACACTTGTCCATCTCCCCTTAATCATGTGTTGCCATACAACTTTCATTTAAAATTCTTCACATGCACAACTAATTGGATCTAAATTTAGTAACTTTCAATCCTAGCCATTCACATAGCCTCTGAATCTCCACCATCGATTGATCTTTGTTGAGTCCTATATAAAACCCTCTCATTCCATATGAGACATCCAGCAATCATATAGCACCTACATTATCATCTTGAGCATCTGGAGCATCTGAGCATTCATTTGAGCTTTTCATCATCCATCATGGCAGCTTTCAGCTTTGCAATTGTTGATTGTTGAAGTAGTCCACATCTCACAAACAAGCAATCGCACGGTCTAGGTGATGTTATGCTTGAATTACATTGTTCTTTGATTTCATTTAGATTAGATTCCTTGATGATGGTAGGGTTAGGGTTTCATGACTATGTCTGATCTACTAAACCTGATTTTCACCTATCACATTTTTGGCACGCCCGGTGGGACTCATTTCACTTGATCTTTTTTGCAGGTTTTTGTAGTAAAAATTTGCATTCATATAACCCCCATTATTGAGTTTTGCAGGTTTAATTAACTTTTTGTTGCAGATCGGCTACTTTTTGGACAAAACCCTAGGTTTTAAAGATTTCATCATATCTTCCAAATGGCTATGAATTTTTCTACATGATTTTAGTAGAAGTTTTTCCATAATATAAGGAAGTTACAACAGAAAAATTTTGGGTTTATCACAATTTTTGTGGGATTTATCATGTTTTTATGTTTTTTCATAAAATTACAGTTTTAGGCACAAATCAGCAAATTTTTCAGATATTTTTTATATTTCTAGAAAGCTCTCTAAATTTTAATGGGGGTCTCTGTTTTACAGATTTAATTTGTAGGTCGTTTATAGTGCGAAAAAATTAGATCTTTGTCGACTATACTATTTCCATAAATCCGCATTTCTGGGTGCAAAACAGAGAATTTTTCTGATTTCTTTACATTTTCGGAAAGCTCTCTAAAAATTAATGGGGGTCTCTTCTTTAATTTTTTTTTTTTTGAATCAAAAATGTATCAAAATAATCAAATCTAATTCGGCTATGCATCTGAAATTACAATTTTCCTTGCCTGATGAGCCTGTTTTTTATGCCTATATTATAATATCATTTTTTTTATGTTGTAGGTGATCATAAGGAGCTAGAGAAACATTGACATCAACATCTACAACAATTTGGATAGCAAATTAACTAGGTGCAATCATTTGATTTCTCATCTTCTAATCATTGTTTGTAAACACATTTGGATTTTGGGCATAAAATAAACAATTGTTTGCAAATTCACATAAAAAAAATTGGGCTAAAACAAACCATTGTCTTTAATCACATTTAGATTTGGATCTAAAATGAACAAGTGCTTGAATTATCTTCCACACATTTCATTTTCTAAGGGAAATTAACAAGTGTGAGTGTGAATCAAGTGATAGCTCACTTGATTTGCTTTTGTAAACCCTATCTAGGAGGCCTACTTGGAGACACACCACTCCAAGGGATGACCTCAATCGAGGCTGAATCAAAAGACACCCTCATTGGGAGTTGGAATCTTGTCACTCTTGACTAAGCCCCAAAGAACTTTATACCTTTGGGAAGTGAAGGTGAAGGGTGGGTTACCCCTTTCTCCTGGCTGTGTGGCAGGATTTCACTTTCAATTCCGTAGTCAACCTTGTGCAATAGATAGCTTAAGACCTAATTGGCTATACCCACTTGACTACACATTAGGCTTGTTGATGTGTCTTCCATGTGTGCTTGCATAATCATCACATTTCATTTTCAAAGTCAACAATTGCTTATGTGTCTTGTGTGAGTGATTCATGTGTGTATATGCATAATCATTTGTTTGAACATTGTCAAATCAAGCTATAAACACCAAACACATAAACAATTCATCCTACCTTTCATCCACATCACCCAATTTTGTCATTCCACATCATATCCTAATCATACCTAAATCAATTCTATTCTGAACATATCCTAGTCATATCCATACCCATTCCAAATCATCTCCACATCATCACCAACCTATTCCTAGTCAACACTTGTCAAGATGGTCGTAATCATTCAAGGGGGCTATCCCTCGAATCATGAGACAAATCCCAAGCCTAAGGTGACAATTCAAGGGGGTTATCCCTTGAGTCATGAGACAAATCCCAAGCCTAAGGTGACAATTCAAGGGGGTTATCCTTATACTCATGAGACAAGACCTAAGCCTATAATCACAATTCAAGGAGGCTACCCCTCTAATTCAAATAATGAAATAAAACCAAAGCCTAAGGTCACAATTAGAGGAGCCCCTCTTCCTAATCCAAATCATGAGAAGAAACCAATCACAATTAAAGGTGGCTATCTTTCCAATCCAAATCATGAGAAGAAACCAATCACAATTAAAGGTGGCTATCTTCCCAATCCAAATCATGAGAAGAAACCAATCACAATTAAAGGTGGTTATCCTCCTAATCCAAATCATGAAGACAATCCAAGACCAAAGATCACAGTCAAAGGAGCCTCTCCTCTTAAGACCAAGTTTATACTTCGAGGAGGCCATCTCTTTACTTATGAGGATGAGACAAGTCCAAAACCCAATCCATCCACACATCAAATCAATTCCACATCAACTTATCCCACTTCATACCAATCTAATCCATCCACACATCAAATCAATTCTGCATCAACTTATCCCACTTCATATCAACCAAATTCATCCACATGTCATATCAGCCCTTTATCAACCTATCACAACCCTTATCCATATCAATCCATATCACAACAATCATTATCCTATGCAACCCCTCCATCATCATCGCATCAACACATTTACCAACATCAACAACAAATCATATCACAACAAGAAGTCTAAACACCATCCCAACCTCAACAAATTCCACCTCAAACCTATGAACATCCACCTCAAGTTTATCCAATCCCTCATGCCATCGTTCCAATGCACTACCAAGCACTAGATCTAAATCCACCTTTCCAACAAGAATCATATCCAATTCCCAATGGCTCTTTGTACATAAATCAAGTAAGTCCAAGTACACCTTTTCAACAAGACCACCAAGCACCATTGATAGATCTAAATCCACCTTTCCAACAAGAATCATATCCAAATCCCAATGGGCCCTTGTACATAAATCAAATGAGTCCAAGTTATCCTATGCAAGATCTAATAACCTTTGACAAGGGAGATACCAATCTAGAGTGGCCTCCACCATCCAATCACATGCTAACACATGAGCCAACCAATCCTATCCCAACACCACCATGTGATCCCATTCCTAGTCCATTGATCCCTCCACCTTCCAAACCACCAAGCCCTCCATTACCTTCATCACCATGTCATTCTAATCCTTCACCAAAGGATGCGGCTGAGATAGTTTTACAAAGGATGCTTGAAGCAAAACTCATTGAACTTCCCCCCATCAACCCATGTGCAGAAAGTCCATATGATGAACATGATTATTGTGCATACCATAGGACCAAAGGCCATAATATAAATAAATGTCCAATATTTGTCCCAATTGTTTACAAGGTGTATCTACCTATAATGGGAAATCATGCCACATCATTCAAATCCCATGTGTCACCCCACTCTAATCCTAATCATAAGCCTACAACATCATCTACTATTGTTGCTCATCCATTATATTTCTCATCCACTCATACCCTTGCGAAGGATGTGATCCATTGGCTACTAGCTAGGAATAAACTACCTCCATGTCAAACACCCATTCATGATCCTACCAAAGAACTTCCAAAGGTCATGTCCAATCATATAATCCCATCATGTGGTTCACATATCCTTGAGCCTCTTCAAGAGCCTTCCATTAACATACCTAGCCCTTCAACCCCATCATGTGACCTACAATCCATCAAGCCTATTCACGAATCTTCTATCATTAATCCAATTCAAGAGTCATCATGTTCTCATGTTGTTGACCAAGACCCTTCCACTTCCATTCAAGCAACCCAAGAGGTATATCAAAGGTTTACTCCTAATAATGTGGAAACATTAAGCCCTAGTCCAACTCAAGATCAAAACGCTTTCATGCGACCTATCCATAACATTTACCTTCTTTATGATCAAGATGATACCTATAACGAAGCTATCCATGAGCACCTTGATCCTATCCATAATCCTATATCTGTCCATGAGCAAGATATCCACATTGCTCCTAGTCATCTACCATCTAGCCCTATCCATAATGAGCAAACATCCACTTGTCATGATGAGACACTTGTCCCCCAAGTAAGCATAAAAGATCAAATAAATAACTTGGATCTACATGAACACAATGCTAATCAAGATCCTAATGATCCTCCTTCTACATCCACCATCGATCCCATTTCAAATCCATCATGTCCTATTGGTCTATCCACCCTTATACATGAATGTTCTTCCTTAGGACAACAATGACCTCTATCCACTTCACCTTCTACATCCAATAATGAGCTCAAGTCTAGTGTTCAAACTACACCAAGTCCTATAGTCAATCGCATACTCCAAAACATGAACTACAAAGGTAAAGGTCTAGACCTTTATGAACAAGGTATTTTGGAGCCAAACCATGTCAAGGTCCCTTCAAGCTCATATGGCCTTGGATACACACCCCGATGTAAACAAGGCCAAGATGTTGGTAATCCCTTCGTGCATCCTAAATCTACCACTTTCCATCGCACCCCCCATCATGTACCCAAAACATATGTTGCCATTCCACCTCCATCAACCTATAAATGTCAAAAGCATGTGACCATACATCTTCCGCCATCCACTTTGCCTCCACTTTTATCAACTCCAAATATCCCTCCATCCACCTTGCCACCGTTGCTTCCAACACCTAACATACATATCATTCATACGTATCCTTACCTCCCTAATCATGACCAACAAAAGTACACATTGCTTAAGCATAAAGCTTCCAATCATTCCATCCACTCCACCCACCCCATGGGATTCCAAGATAAACATTTGGATGCCTCTATCTATAAAGCCAAAAATCCAACTAAAACTTCTAAGGACCCTGATGCCTTAGGGTATTAATGTGAAAAGTCTCTAAATCATCCATCTTCTAAGCAAAGTACATTCACAAAGCTATCCAAGCCCATACCTCCAAAAGCGAAGCCTAAAAGCAAAATGGTTTGGGTTACTAAGAAAATAGCTCGTAAGTCAAATGAGGTATCCTCATCCACATCTCAAGAATCCCAACCACCTATATCCATCCAAAAGCCTACTTCCATCCAAAACTTCCATTCCCTTCAAAAATCCCACAAGCAAAACAAAAGTACTAAAAATACTAAATCTATGTGGGTTCCTAAATCACTTCGTCAACCATCCCCTAAGCAAACATCTCCATTGCTTCCTACACAACCATCCAATCAAAAGCTTCAATGTTTAGCATGCTGTGTGCAGCCGTTGGTCATGGTTCCCTTCCACTTCGCAGCACCTCCACATAACTACATTTCCCCATCTTCCATCCATTCTCCTACATATCTCCCCCATGCTAATCCTATGGCCCATGCTTTGGCATAAACTTTTCATCCATCTTCATTCCATAAGCCTATATAATCCAAATTATAATCCATTATCCACCTAATCCATCTCTCATCCACGCAATCCCTTATCAACATCTATGAGCATAATGACATGGTCCATGCGATGACATCCATCTCTAATGGGACAATATCACCTTTCATAGCACTAGCCACTTGAGTCCCTCCTATCCATTACCATGGTGAAAACTTGGTAAACAGGCGCCATGTGTAATTGTCATCCCATCTAAAAGCAAAAAAGAAAAAAAAAGCAAAAAAGCAAAAAAAAAATCAAAAAAGTAAAGAGAAAATCCCTTCGTCTAATGGTGAAAACCTGGTAAACAGGCGCCTTGGATAAGTACCATGATGAAAACCTGGCAAATAGGCATCCTGTGTAGGTTGATCTTCCATGTCACTTACACTTGGGGGCACATTGTCTCATCCAACCTATCATTTTCATCCTATCTTGACATCGTACCATCCTTAGCCATTACACCCATACACCTATCCTATTGAACTCATTTATCCATCCTTCCACCTTTTGATCTTGATGAAGACATGGGGGCAAAATGTTGAAACATGTTTGGATATTTCTTGACATACCTTATTTCCAAACCAAGTCCTATCCATTGACAATTTATCCATCCCATTTAAACCAATCTATCATGTCATCCCTTGGTCATGAACTTTGTCATGCAAAAAAATCCTAAGCATTACCACTTAGAATGGGGCAAGTTCCTGCTATGCAACATATCCTTTGGAGATCACATCCTAGCTCCCCATCACAAACTTTCCATCTTATAGCTTATCCCCATCTGTTTATCATGAGCTTTCCACTATAGCCTACCTATCTGTTTATCATGAGGCAAGCATCCATCCCTTATATGGCCTATCCTCTCTTATCTATCCATCCAACTATCATGAGCCTTTCATCCCATTTACTATGAGCCCATCCTTTTATCCATCCAATCCCATTCATCCATCCTTGCACCTAGACTTGGTTTTCCCTAGTCATTGGTATCAAGCACAAAGTCTACCCAAATTGTAAATCCATTGGCGTTTTCTAGAACATTTAAAAAAAAACACAAAAGAAAAAAAAATCAAAATATTTCAAAAACACAAAAAAAATTCAAAATATTCCCAAATCCAAAAAAGAAAATGTCAAAAAAATCCAAAAAAAAATTAAATATCCAACAAAAAATCCAAGCGATAAAACCAATCACATCATCCAAAACAATCAACTCCTTCAACATTCAATCAAAATCAAATCCTCATCATCATCAATTCTTCTTATCAATCACATTCATTCATCCAATTCATCAATCACTTCTACCAATCATATCAATCAAATCAATCTATGCAATGATCTCAAAATTCAAGTCACACTAATCCATATCAAGCAAGCTAATCAATCAAGGAACATTATCCAATCAAATCAACGAGTTTTTGATCCAAATCTTGTCATGAGCCCAATCAAACAATCATCAATCATTATCAATGGGATATAGCATTCCCACATCTTTGTGTTGATCTAGGGATATAGCTTTCCCCACAATGACAACACTATCATCATCAATTGAACAATCAATCATTGGTTTATGACTTGACAAGGGCAATACCTTGTTTATTTTACATCCTTTGAGCACACTGAGAACACTTGCTCCTGCTTAGATTGAGTGGACACTCTAATCATCACACCATCACTATTATCATTCAAAACAATCCAATCATCAAACCAATCAACCCAGCAACAACAAACATCACAACCAAAGTACATCAAGCCAACTATCAAAACAAATCCTATCAATCATCAGCATCAACACCAATGAAATTCAACTCAAGCACATCAAGCTAGCCATCAAAACAAATCCAATCACTTCAGCAAATCAAAAGCAGCTCAATCCACCACAAATCATCCATCCTTCACCAAATCAATCTAATCAGCATTTCATCATCTTCCAACCATTCCAAACAAAGATCCAAATGCAAGCCCATCCTTAATCCATACCAATCAAGTTAATCAATCAAGCCAAGTTATCCAAACGCAATCCATGGTCTTGATCCTAGCCTTGTTGTAAGCCAAACCAATCAATCAACTAGCCAACCAACTCAGCAAATAATCTTGTGTTGATCTAGGGATATAGCATTCCCCGCAATGACAACACTATCATCAACAAAACAATCAGCAATTAATCATTGGTTTACAGCTTGACAGGGGCAATACCTTGTTTGTTTTGAATCATTTGTGCATGCTTGCTTCTTGCTTGTGTGTGTTATCATTTTATCTTGCATTTGCATCATATCAGTATCATTCCAGCTAATATTCATATCTTGTGTATGTTGGAATAGCTTTTTGCACTATCCTTTGCATCTAAGGTCATATCATACCTTTTGTGCATTAGGACTTCAATGCTCTAAGTTTTCTTCCTCATACGCTAGACAAGGTTGTATTACGCTGGGGCATAAGACACATCGTCACCCTGGTCTTTATACCTTGGTGCATAATGTCTAGTGCTATATCAAACATCATGGTTGCTCACTTTCATTGCAGCATAACACACCATCATTTCTTCTATCTATCCCCTTATCTTTCTTTTGCAGCCAAGCCATATCTTTTCGAGAGCATACCCATGTTTGTCCAACCTGCCTATCCTCTCGAGGGGGCATCATCATCCCATTTCATCGTCATCCTCATCATATCCTTACATCATCATCACATATCATTTTCCTCTATCCATACCATAACTTCTTTGAAATGATGTTACTCGACACAAAGCTCATCATCTCGAACATTGTATCAAAGAGGGGCAAAATGTAGACACCCAAATTTGTCCCAACTTTGTCCATGTCTAGCAACACCTTGTTAAATCATTATTCATTAAGCCAATTAATTAAATAAATTTTATTTATTTAATTAAATCCCATCCTCATCCCACTTAGCCAATTAATTAAATAAATTTTGTTTATTTAATTAATTCCACATCATATCCCAATCATATCCTATCCTCATCCCAATTAATTAAATAAATTTTATTTATTTAATTAATTTCCACATCATATCTTATCCCATTTTATTCATTTATCCAATTAATTAAATAAATTTTATTTAATTAATGAATATTCAACTCATATCCCAACTAATTCAAATATTTTATTTGAATTAACTACTCACCTTTCATCACATTCCAACACTTGTCCATCTCCCCTTAATCATGTGTTGTCATACAACTTTCATTTAAAATTCTTCACATGCACAACTAATTGGATCTAAATTTAGTAACTTTCAATCCTAGCCATTCACATAGCCTCTGAATCTCCACCGTCGATTGATCTTGGTTGAGTCCTATATAAACACCCTCTCATTCCATATGAGACATCCAGCAATCATATAGCACCTACATTATCATCTTGAGCATCTTGAGCATCTGAGCATTCATTTGAGCTTTTCATCATCCATCATGGCAGCTTTCAGCTTTGCAATTGTTCATTGTTGAAGAAGCAGTCCACATCTCACAAACAAGGAATCGCACGGTCTAGGTGATGTTATGCTTGAATTACATTGTTCTTTGATTTCATTTAGATTAGATTCCTTGATGATGGTAGGGTTAGGGTTTCATGACCATGTCTGATCTGCTAAACCTGACTTTCACCTATCACAAGTGGATAAGATGTGCAAAGGATATGATGGATGTGGATGAAGGATATGGTTTTGCCCCCAAGTGTAGGGATACAAAATGAATGGAGAAGGGATTACGCATGACGACCTCAAGGGGTTTTCATCAAGGTACTTGCGCAAGGCACCACAAGGAGTTGTTTCCACCATTGGACGGATTTTTTCTCTTTATTATTTTCTTGATTTTTTGATTTTTTTTTTTTGCATTTTTTATGGAATGGGGACTCTAGCATCTATTTCCATAGCAAGGAGAAGATGGTCCCATGTTGGATAGCATTATGGATGATGATTGCATGTATGTGGGTAGATAGGAGAAGATGGAGTGGATGGTGGATAATGGATTATGATGTGGATTATGTGGATTATGCAAAAGCATGGACCATAGGAATGTGATGGGGAAGATATGTAGGATAATGAATGAAAGATGGAGAGATGGAGGTATGTGGGAATTGCAAGTGATGGAGGGGAACCAAGACCAATGGTGGCACACACCGTGATGTATTTGGAAGCTTGTACTTGGGATGTGGAGTTGGGAGTAATGGGGATTGGGATGGGGGATATTTGGATGGTCGATTTGGGGTTTTAGGGACCCAAATAGACTTAGATTTTAGGGGATTTTTAGACGGGGAGTGGGGTGTTTGGGATTTTGGGGTGGATTGGGATGTGGATGCCTCATTAGAGTTGAGTGATCTTTGTTGTTTAGGGACCCACACCATTTTTGTTTTTTCTTTTTCTTGTGATGGTGTGGGATTTGATAGCCTTTTTGATTTTTCATTTTAATTGGAAGGGAGAATATCCTTAGGCTTTTGTGCTTTATGAGTTAAGGCATTCAAATTTTTGAATCCCATGGATTTGGTGGAAGCTGCATGTTTGAAAGATGTGTGCTTTTGTTGGTCTTCATTGGGAATTTTAAGGGGTTTATGGGTGGAGGGGTAAAAAGTGGATTTTTGGATAGATAGGTGAAGTGATTTGATGATTGGGATATTGGGAGTTGGTAGGATAGGAGGTAAAGTGGATTTATGGATAGGGATGTTGGGATTTGGTAGGATAGGAGGATAAGAGGATTTGTGGATAGGGATGTGGGGAGTTGGTAGGATAGGATGTAGAGTGGATTTGATAGGGATCTTTGGAGTTGGAAGTAGTGGAGGTAAATTGGATGGAAGGATATGGATGGTCACATGCTTTTGCAAATGGTAGGATGATGGAGGAGGGATGGTGACATATGTTTTGGAAGTGCGATGAGATGCACCATGTTTGGGATTGGATGAATGGAATTTGGAAGGTGGGTGGATGGTATCGACATGTTTAGGTTGTTTGCCTTGGGATGCATAGCCAAGGCCATGTGAGGATGGATGTAATGTGGTGTGGATGGGTTCCAAGATGCCTTGTTCCTAAAGGCTTAAGCCTTTGCCTTGATTGTTCATAAGTTGGAGCATGTGACATGCAATGGGATGTTTGTTGCTGTGGAAACAAGACGTGAGTCCAGTATTTGTTGGAGAAGAATAGGTGGTGGATGGAAGTTGTTCACCTCCTACAAGGGAGTCACCACAGATGAAAGTGCTTGTTCCAAGTGAATAGGAGGATGGATTTGCGATGGGATTGGTAGATGGAGGTAAAGGATTCATGAGGGATGGTAAAGGGGTGGTAGAGGTTGATGTGGGATGAATAAGGTGATCAATAGATGGTAGGGGATCGAGGATGGGATTAGATGGGATGATTAGATCTTGATTAGGAGAAGGGGTTAATGTTTCAACATGCTTTGGATTTGATTCTTGACATAAGTCATGTGTTTGAATGGAAGTGGGAGTGATTTGGATAGATGTGGTGGGTGCTTGGATGGATGTGATAGGTGTTTGACTTATGGATTCTTGAACATGGCTACATGATGGTTCTTGACTTATGATAGGGGGTTGTTCAAGAGATTTGGTGGATGTTTGATTCCTTGCTAATAGCTAATGGATGACATCCTTCATGAGTGTATGGGTGGAAGAACAATATAATGGATGGATAATGATGGTGGATGGTGTAGAAATAGGATTGGGATTGGATAGGTGTTGTGTGGTTACACAACACGCCCCATTTTGACTTGGCAAAACAGGGACCCAACTTTTGGCTTGGCTTGTGTTGTCTGCTTTCTGGCGGTTTGGTAAAAATAGGTCAGGTGCATCATCATCATGAAGGTCAGGATGACGTAGGTCATCATCATGAGGTTAGTTTGTCAAAGTTCATATTTTGTTTTTATGACCTCATAGTTAGAAAGAGCTTGAAATTCCATGCAGGTTTGCCTTTTACATCATTTGAAAATTCGTCCATATGAGGGAGTTATGCACAGTCAAAGTTTTGGTCAAACCTGATAATTGCTGTATGATCAAGATCATCATCATCATATTTGAAAAGCCCCCGATAATATCCTGAGGTCGAAACATCCGGACGTCAAGTTTAAGTCGTAGTAAGCTTTTCCCGTCGAGCGGTCTTTTGTATCGCGAAAGGTCATCATCATGATCTTACTCTATCACCTGATAAAAATCATGCAGTCCCGAAACATCCGGACGTCAATCTTAAGTGATAGTGTGTTTTCCCGTCAAGCAACCTTGGCCACATCGCGAGCATCATGATATTCTAACATCACCCGATATTATAATATCATGCTGATATTATAATATCACCTTGCTTAAGAAATCTGCCATCTGCATAATTTGCGCGCGCACGTCAAAGTCCTGGTGAACATCATCATCATGATCTTTCAAGGCAGGATCACATTTCGTAATATCCTCCTGATCTCCTTTTGCGTGATCATGATGATCACCTTATCTTTCGAAACGGAGGGTGATATTTCATTCCTGAGTCATGTTGTCAAGATCATCATGATCTTGTTTGTCTACCCGACATTTCGTGATATCCTCCTGCTGAGAAGTATAACATTTTGCGGATATCCTGATGACGTCATCCCGACCTGATAAACGAAGAAGCAAATATCAGGATGACGTCACCATCACCTTTCTCCTTCGGCAGGATATTTTCCAAGGCATGATTCTGGTTCCCGAATATGATGATGACGATGACGTCATGTTTTAAGATTAACGAAGGCCACGGATATCCTGATGACGTCATCTGGACGTTCAGCAGGATCATATTTTAAATCACCCAGTGCGGATATGATGATGATGATGATCATCATCATCATCCTGATCTTTCGAGAGGATCACCTTGGCCGCAAAAGGGGTCATACTGCATTCATGATCCGATCATCTTCCTTGGGGGGAACCCGATATTCCATTTATCTCCTGATCTTAACGAAACATGACGGTGACGTCATCCCTTTGCATTTTATTGAAGCCCGAATATCAGGATGATGTCACCATGATTTTCCTTTCCTCAGCAGCAGGATCATATTCCAAATCCTCCTGTTTGTCTTCATCATGATGATGACGACGATGTCTTTCTTTCCCAGTATGCAGAAGTGAAACATCCTGATGTGCTTTTCATCAGAGCATTCGGAAAGGAGGAGCATCATATTTCATGATATCCTGCGGCTAGATACAAGAGATAGAGTTGGGCATCATCATGATTTTTGGCATAGGTATAACTGTTGCCGTCGGCCAAGTCTAATATTGTCAACCTGATCATATGTGGTCACACCGATGCGAACATGATGATGATGACCCGAAACATGCAAGCAGAGCATGCAAAGCCGGATTCGAAGGATGGTTGAAGGGCGATTATTTCCTTGTATAATTTGAGATCATCATGATCATATTTTGAACCCGATATACAAGAAAATGGGCGAAAACATGAAGCGATGGAAATTTGGAGCCCGATTGCCTGTAGTTGCACATTGTTGGGGGCTTGTTTAATAAAACGTTTTACTTCCTGTTGTTTATCCGCATGATGATGAACTTAATGTTTGTCTGTTTACTTGCAGGAAGTCATGATGATGCTGCTGAGGCTGAACATTGAAGTCATGATGATGCTGCTGAAGCTGAGCATTGAAGTCATGATGCTGTTAGAGTTGCTGCTGAAACTGAGCATTACAAAGTTGTGCATGGAGGCAACATGAGCCACAAATGAGAAGGATATTGTCAAATATGCTATTCGCCAGCTAGAGACTGAATCAAGTTGAAGATGCTGGAATATTCTGTGCCAGCTGTGCATTTGCCAACTGATGAAGCATGTGCTTTTCATCTGGACCGTTGTTTGTTATGAGAGGATCATGATCCTTGGATCGTTGTAACCATTTTTTTTGGCAGTTGTTCTATATAAGAGCCAGAGCTTGTCATCAAAAAGGAAGAGAGATATACATTAGAATACACAGACGCATCTGGCACAAAAAGTCAATTACTATAGAATCAATTAGGAGATCGGATTACTGAGACTAATGAGGATAGAATTGTTGAAATGTCAAGGTTCTTTCTTTAGATCACTGTAAATGTACCTGTTCTTGAGCATACTGAATGGATATGAACTTTCAGATTACATCCTGATTGTAAATTTTACGTAATCTTCTTGTTGATTTCTGGATATGTACTGGTGAATGCTGTGTTCAACTGGAAGCGCTTTCATTTCATTACATGTTGTTGTCAACTTTTCCTTTGAAGATTTGCACTAGATCATGCGGATTTGTGGAATGTCCTGGTGAAGTATGATTTCTAGTTTTCCTTCTTTTCATTGCATGTATGGGAGCTTGTATGTGGATCAGTGATCTAAGTCCAGTAGTTTTGGGAATCTCATTCTTTAACCTTTTTTCTTCTTTTAATTTCATAAATTCATCACCATAACTACAAATCATGATAAATAATAAGCAGAAACAGTGAAATATGCTGAAATCCCGTAGGTAACTGAAGATCATTAGCATATTTGAGTTAAGTGCACGTATTATTGAAAATATCAGGCAAGGAATCATAAAAAATGGTAGAAATCATGCAAATATCAGCCTGTAGGCACATTATTTGACTAAATTTACAGTGCAGAGGTAGAATTGTTGGAGACTTATGCAGAGCAAACATCCAGAGCAGGATATTTGAAGATAATGATGATGAACTTTGCAGAAACACGTAAGGCCCCTGAATGGAAAACAGCAACACACATCAACCACTGAGTAACGTCAGTAGATTAAGACCTAATCAACGGAGACTTGGGATCATGAATTCTCTGAATTCATCGTATCTTTCAAGATGAGTAAAGGTTGTTGTGTAACTTTTATTCTATGTTTGTGAATGACTAACATCATGACCAACATAAATTGGCGCTAGAAGGAGGGCTGAGCTGTTTCTCAGCATCATCAACAGAAGGAGGGCATAACTGTTTCTTAGCAAATAAATAGAAGGAGGGCCGAGCTGTTTCTCAGCAAATAAATCCTGTTCAGTTGAAGTGATATCCCCTGCCTCAGTTTAGTAGCCCGCTTTAAATCTTGCTAACGTATCTGCAGGCCCCTCGCTTCTAACGCAACATAAATTGGCGCTAGAGGGAGGGCCGGCCCGGAAGATAACGCAACATCATCAGTATTTTCAGGTTTGATGGCGTATAGGAGTAAGGTATCCTCAGATCACTCGTGAATTTCAGTAAATTTCATAAATATTTGCTATGACAAGATTGTATATGCACATTCTGTGTAAAGATTTCCAGATCTCACATAAATATTGCAGGCTTTACAGTAGATCTCTCTGAATTCACTAATATCGGCTACAGATGCGTAAATTTGTCCAAGCTTTGAGAATTTGAGCTTTAGGCACTCGGGATCTTGTGTTACGGGTCAGGATATCCCAATATCCTGTCACATTTTTGGGATTTTCTGCAAATATTGCATAAATATTTCAGCATTTGAGTTAAATGTCTGCAAATATCTTTTACTTGAGATGTTTTGGTTGCACCTTTGCAAAGATCTAGCCCAAAGCATCAAATATTTGTTTGATTTTCTGGACTTTCAAGTTTTAGTCTGAGATATGATAGATCTCCTTAAAATTGCAAAATACAAAAAAAATTGAAGAATAGAGTCTCATTTTGATGGATGTATATGAAGATAATTGTCAAATTAACATTCCTTTATTTCAGGAAACTTTAAATAGGCAGCTTTACCCTCATAGTTTGTCTAACTTTGGTTTATCTACCTGTTGCAGGATACACCAGACTGCAGAACACAGTGAAATAAATTGCTTAACTTTCCTTACAAGGTTGGATTTATATTTAAAAGGACTAATATTCTTTCTGGATGTGTTCAGGGTTGAAATTTGCCAAGAAAATGAAGAAGTCTACCAGGAAAATGAAGAAATTCTGGAGCAACAAGCAGATGCAGCACCAGAAGTTATTAATTGTCCAGACACTGAAGTGGACCGATCTGAAGATTTTGAATTATACTTGTCTAGAAATATACAGTGTAGTCAAATATTAGGTTTGCCCATTGATGATGTCTTGATTGAAAGCTAGTGCAGATTACATGATGAAGAGCATTCAGAGAGAGATTGTTACCCTTGCTTGGTCATGTTGAAAAAGATTCTAGAAAATACAATAGCTGAGTCAGTTCCAGAAGGTAATGAAGAGGAAACATCTTTCCTAGATTCATTTTATGGTGAGATGGATAGGAGTTCTCTACTTCCTAATACAAGTAAGGACCAGTCAGTATGCAGGTATGAATCTTGTGAAAATTTTAGAGAAGAAATCACTCATCAGGATAATATTTTTGATTATGATCCTAATACTTTTGATAAAGAAGATAAAACATCTTTCCTGGAGTCATTCTATGGTAAAGAGAAGTGTAAACAGATAGTAGAGCAATTTAAATGCACTCCTGATGATGAAGTTCCTATGATGGTAACTCAGGGAGTCATAGAGAAGAAAATAAATGCTGATTTATTACCTGACTTCTTTGAATTAAATGATCAAATGCAAGAATGTTGCAGGTTAAAGGAACCAGATCCTCTAATAGATAGAAAATGTGAATTATTTAATGAACAATTCCTGAAAGATGAAGATGTAGAAGACTTTGGAGTTGTTGTGCATAATCAGGTGTCACTCCAGAAATATTTTGAAAATGAAACAGGGGAGTGTCCTCATCAAGTGAAAGTTGTTTCTCCATTACAGTCAAATGATTTAGAAATGATAAAATTCTGTATATCAGGTTGTGATAATAAAGATACTTATTTAGATGCTGATGTGCAGGAAACTGAAGAAAATACTAAGAAGTTTCCTGAACTGGAGGATAAACTGAACATCCAGAATGAAGGGATAAGGCTAGATAAAGATGAAGAATTAATACATCAAAGGTCATACATCCTTCAATTTGAAGAGGGACCAGGCACTGAGCCAAGCAGTGAAAATATAATGACAAATGGAAGACCAACTACCAATGAAGAAGCATGTCCAGCAAAGCCAGAAATACACCAGGTTGTATTTCTCCTTTCCACAGTAAATAATGTTGAATACTATTTTAATTATGGAAATTCAGGAGATAAGACATGCATATGGATTAATCATGAACATGATGAGCTTCCTCAGTTGCTGATCATCAAGAGTTGTTCTGTTGAATACAGTGAATTCAGAATACCAGAATATTCTTCAGAATATAAAGATAAATTTGCTAGGTTGAGAACCATAACTAATACCCTGATGCTCCTGCACAATCAAAAGAAGTATGCAAATACAGGTGTCCTTAGGTCTTTTTCTGGTTTTTGTTTGCCTAGTAGTGTGTTGTATATAATTTTGTAGGTTAGTTGTTTGTACAGTCTGCTTGTTTTGCTTTCTTGTTCTGTTCCTGTTGTTTCCTTTTTGTAGGTTAGTTGTTTGTATAGTGTTGTTTCTGTTTTGTGTTGTTTTGGTTGAGTTTTGTTTTGGTAAGTCAAGATGATGCACTTCATCACCTAAGAAAATAACTAAATTGTTAGGATTCAAGTGATGAGATCACATTTAGATATAGATTGTAATTCATTCTGATAAATACTCATGATCAGGTTTTATGATGTCTTTTCATCAAGGTGCCTTTTCTTGTCCAAAGTGAATCAAACACAATGAAACACCTAACAGCCTTGGGCTTGTTGAAGATATGAGTATAGGTGTTAAGTGAAAAATCTAAAGGGACTCCCTTGCTACCAATACAATCTCCAACCTAAAGCTGCAAGTGACTACCCCTTGTATAAATGAGCTGACATGATGATATCAAATATAAGTATATAAATAGAAAATATATAAACAATAAACTTAGGCCATCTAAGTAACTCTACCGGGGCTATGGACGCCTGCTGGCAGTGGGGCTCTACTTAGGGAGATTGTATAGATAACCTTGCCGGGGTTATGGACACCTGCTGGCAGCAAGGCTCTATCCAGGTTGGCTATGAGGGATGATCTCCAACTATGTAGTTTAACACCAGTGACTTATGTTTTCAACTTACTTTCAAGATGAGGATAATTAATCATATGCACACACATGATCCTTTGTTAGCACTGTTACCTTGATGAAATTTTATCATTCAAAGATCATGATGACTTTACTTAGAAAGAATTAGAATACTATAGATGAATATGATCATATCACTTGAATCATTGGAATTTGTTTGTTTTCTTTGGTGGCAAGTTGTTGTGTGGTTACACAACACGCCCCATTTTGACTTGGCAAAACAGGGACCCAACTTTTGGCTTGGCTTGTGTTGTCTGCTTTCTGGCGGTTTGGTAAAAATAGGTCAGGTGCATCATCATCATGAAGGTCAGGATGAGGTAGGTCATCATCATGAGGTTAGTTTGTCAAAGTTCATATTTTGTTTTTATGACCTCATAGTTAGAAAGAGCTTGAAATTCCATGCAGGTTTGCCTTTTACATCATTTGAAAATTCGTCCATATGAGGGAGTTATGCACAGTCAAAGTTTTGGTCAAACCTGATAATTGTTGTATGATCAAGATCATCATCATCATATTTGAAAAGCCCCCGATAATATCCTGAGGTCAAAAAATCTGGATGTCAAGTTTAAGTCATAGTAAGCTTTTCCCGTCGAGCGGTCTTTTGTATCGCGAAAGGTCATCATCATGATCTTACTCTATCACCTGATAAAAATCATGCAGTCCCGAAACATCTGGACGTCAATCTTAAGTGATAGTGTGTTTTCCCGTCAAGCAACCTTGGCCACATCGCGAGCATCATGATATTCTAACATCACCCGATATTATAATATCATGCTGATATTATAATATCACCTTGCTTAAGAAATCTGCCATCTGCATAATTTGCGCGCGCACGTCAAAGTCCTGGTGAACATCATCATCATGATCTTTCAAGGCAGGATCACATTTCGTAATATCCTCCTGATCTCCTTTTGCGTGATCATGATGATCACCTTATCTTTCGAAACAGAGGGTGATATTTCATTCCTGAGTCATGTTGTCAAGATCATCATGATCTTGTTTGTCTACCCGACATTTCGTGATATCCTCCTACTGAGAAGTATAACCTTTTGCGGATATCCTGATGACGTCATCCCGACCTGATAAACGAAGAAGCAAATATCAGGATGACGTCACCATCACCTTTCTCCTTCGGCAGGATATTTTCCAAGGCATGATTCTGGTTCCCGAATATGATGATGACGATGATGTCATGTTTTAAGATTAACGAAGGCCAAGGATATCCTGATGACGTCATCTGGACGTTCAGCAGGATCATATTTTAAATCACCCAGTGCGGATATGATGATGATGATGATGATCATCATCATCCTGATCTTTCGAGAGGATCACCTTGGCCGCAAAAGGGGTCATACTGCATTCATGATCCGATCATCTTCCTTGGGGGGAACCCGATATTCCATTTATCTCCTGATCTTAACGAAACATGATGGTGACGTCATCCCTTTGCATTTTATTGAAGCCCGAATATCAGGATGATGTCACCATGATTTTCCTTTCCTCAGCAGCAGGATCATATTCCAAATCCTCCTGTTTGTCTTCATCATGATGATGACGACGATGTCTTTCTTTCCCAGTATGCAGAAGTGAAACATCCTGATGTGCTTTTCATCAGAGCATTCGGAAAGGAGGAGCATCATATTTCATGATATCCTGCAGCTAGATACAAGAGATAGAGTTGGGCATCATCATGATTTTTGGCGTAGGTATAACTGTTGCCGTCGGCCAAGTCTAATATTGTCAACCTGATCATATGTGGTCACACCGATGCGAACATGATGATGATGACCCGAAACATGCAAGCAGAGCATGCAAAGCCGGATTTGAAGGATGGTTGAAGGGTGATTATTTCCTTGTATAATTTGAGATCATCATGATCATATTTTGAACCCGATATACAAGAAAATGGGCGAAAAAATGAAGCGATGGAAATTTGGAGCCCGATTGCCTGTAGCTGCACATTGTTGGGGGCTTGTTTAATAAAACGTTTTACTTCCTGTTGTTTATCCGCATGATGATGAACTTAATGTTTGTCTGTTTACTTGCAGGAAGTCATGATGATGCTGCTGAGGCTGAACATTGAAGTCATGATGATGCTACTGAAGCTGAGCATTGAAGTCATGATGCTGTTAGAGTTGCTGCTGAAACTGAGCATTACAAAGTTGCGCATGGAGGCAACATGAGCCAGAAATGAGAAGGATATTGTCAAATATGCTATTCGCCAGCTGGAGACCGAATCAAGTTGAAGATGCTGGAATATTCTGTGCCAGCTGTGCATTTGCCAACTGATGAAGCATGTGCTTTTCATCTGGACCGTTGTTTGTTATGAGAGGATCCTGATCCTTGGATCGTTGTAACCATTTTTTTGGTAGTTGTTCTATATAAGAGCCAGAGCTTGTCATCAAAAAGGAAGAGAGATATACATTAGAATACACAGACGCATCTGGCGCAAAAAGTCAATTACTATAGAATCAATTAGGAGATCGGATTACTGAGACTAATGAGGATAGAATTGTTGAAATGTCAAGGTTCTTTCTTCAGATCACTGTAAATGTACCTGTTCTTGAGCATACTGAATGGATATGAACTTTTAGATTACATCCTGATTGTAAATTTTACGTAATCTTCTTGTTGATTTCTGGATATGTACTGGTGAATGCTGTGTTCAACTGGAAGCGCTTTCATTTCATTACATGTTGTTGTCAACTTTTCCTTTGAAGATTTGCACTAGATCATGCGGATTTGTGGAATGTCCTGGTGAAGTATGATTTCTAGTTTTCCTTCTTTTCATTGCATGTATGGGAGCTTGTATGTGGATTAGTGATCTAAGTCCAGTAGTTTTGGGAATCTCATTCTTTAACCTTTTTCTTCTTTTAATTTCATAAATTCATCACCATAACTGCAAATCATGATAAATAATAAGCAGAAACAGTGAAATATGTTGAAATCCCGTAGGTAACTGAAGATCATTAGCATATTTGAGTTAAGTGCACGTATTATTGAAAATATCATGCAAGGAATCATAAATAATGGTAGAAATCATGCAAATATCAGCCTGTATGCACATTATTTGACTAAATTTACAGTGCAGAGGTAGAATTGTTGGAGACTTATGCAGAGCAAACATCTAGAGCAGGATATTTGAAGATAATGATGATGAACTTTGCAGAAACACGTAAGGCCCCTGAATGGAAAACAGCAACACACATCAACCACTAAGTAACGTCAGTAGATTAAGACCTAATCAACGGAGACTTGGGATCATGAATTCTCTGAATTCATCGTATCTTTCAAGATGAGTAAAGGTTGTTGTGTAACTTTTATTCTATGTTTGTGAATGACTAACATCATGACCAACAATAGGTAGGTGATAGGATTAGATAGTGATGGTTCTTGGGTGGGTTCAAGGATAGGTGTGGGATTAGATGGTGGAGGCCACTCTAGATTGGTATCTCCCTTGTCAAAGGTTATTAGATCTTGCCTAGGTTAACTGGGACTCATTTGATTTATGTACAAGGGACCACTTGGACTTGCATGTGCTTCTTGTTGCAAAGGTGGATTTGGGCTCACTAGTGCTTGTTGGGAAGGCCATTGATAGTCTTAGTAGCTAGGTGTAATGGTAGGATATGTAGACAAAAGGTGTTGGGGTTGGTATGAAGTTGAGAGCATTTGATCTTGTTTCCACGGTGGATTTGGGCTTACATGTTCTTGTTGTGATGACACTTGGTTGCCTCGTGGATGGACTTGGTGCTATGTTGGAATGTTAGAAAGAGAAACTGGATAATGTTGGGGTGAAGGTTGATTTGTTGATGTGGCATTGACATGATAGGTGGATGAATTAGGTTGGTATGAAGTTGAAGATGATGACATGTAAGGTTGTTGTGGAATTTGTTGAGGTTGGGATGGTGTTTGGACTTCTTGTTGTGATATGATTTGTTGTTGATGTTGGTAAATGTGTTGATGTGATGATGATGGAGGGGTTGCATAGGATAATGATTGTTGTGATATGGATTGATATAGATAAGGGTTGTGATAAATTGATAAAGGGTTGATATGACATGTGGATGAATTTGGATGATATGAAGTGGGATAAGTTGATGCAGAATTGGTTTGATGTGTAGGTGGATATGATGGGATAGGTGCTAGATAGGATGGTCGTTGGACTTTGCAAGTGGCCACGAGGTGTTGGATTTCTTCCAAAAGGTATTGTATGTGTGAGGATTGGCTTGTTTGACCTATTTGAATCAATTCTTGAATGCTTTGAAAGGTTCGCTGCTCTAAAGGGGATTAGCTTGCATGCATGTGGTGAAGCATATGAAGGAGCTTTTAGAGGTCCTCTAAGGTTGACATGATGTCACCCAAGTGGTTAAATATTAAGTCCTTTTTGGCAAGTGCTTGGTTATGATTCGATGATGATGTGGATTGTTTGGATGAAGTTGATTAGGATGAAGGTGACTAGGATGAAAGTTTATATTGAGTTGTTTATGTGTTTGGTGTTTTAGTTTGATTTGGCAATGTTTAGCAAACGATCACATGTACAAACAAGAATCACTCACACAAGACACAAGCAAATTTGAATTTTGAATTTTGAAGAATATGAGAATAATTAAGCAATCACATGTGTAAGACAAATCAACATGCCCTAATGCCTAGTTTGATGGGGTATGACCAGTTAGGTCTGGGCAATGTTTAGACAAGGTCGACTAATGATTTGAAAGTGGAATCCTGTCACACAACCAGGAGAAGGGGGTAACCCACCCTTCACCTTCACTTCCCAAAGGTAGAAAGTTCTTTGGAGCTTAGCCAAGAGTGAGAGGATTCTAATTTCAAAGAGGGTGTCTTTTGATTCAGCCTCAGATGAGGTCATCCCTAGGGGTGATGAAATCCCCTAGCAGGCCTCCTAGGATAGGGTAAACAAAAGCGAATCAAGTGAGGTGTTTTTGATCTCCAAGATCACCTTGCGGTGCGAGGAGAGAGCATACACACACCCACTTGATTCACACTTGCAGTTGATTAATTGCCCTTAGAAATTGAAATGTGATGAAAAACACATCAAACAATGGTTCTTTTTAGCCCAATTTCAAGATGTGATTGAAGACATTGGTTGATTTTATGCCCAATTTCAATGTGTGATGATCAAACAATGTTCGTTTAATGCCCAAACTGAAGTGTGTTTGCAAGCAATGATTGAGATATAAAGGATGAAAAATGGATGCACCTGATAAAATTGCTATCCAAATTGATGTAGATGCTACTCTTGCTATTATTCCAACCCTGAATGATCACCTGCAAGTCACAAAAATGAAAACGGAGCAAGTAGACTAGCCAAAGAGATTGGTATGTGAAAATTGATAATCTGATAAAATTTGATGAACAATGAACTGATATAGAAAAATAGATTGCATGAACAAAAAATTTAGGAAATTCTATGCGATTTGAAAAAAAAAATTGCTGAAAAATGATCAAATTTGCACAAGTTATGATGATTGGAAGTTTAAAATGAAGTTTGACTTTGACTACGAAAAATGGCTTGATAAAGGTATAGTCACCTAATAAAATCATCACAACTGTGAAGTGCTCGGAGTCCACTTTCTGACGACTATTCCTTTGTTTGATTTTACCACCGTATGCAAAAGTTGTACTAGTTTGAAAAAAATAGCCTATTTTGGTATATGGGAGGCAAGGTAGACCCTAGTAGTTTGTTGTTAGACTGCTAGTGGTTAGACAAAAGTTTGTTCACATCTGGTAGTTAATGCTTACACTGGTGGTTAGTTTTGAAGCTGGGGGCTTAGATTAGTCCTACCCCTAGTCATCCATGTGACCAGGGGTCCAGCGAGGGTAAAAAGAAAAAACCCTAACCGAAAATTTAAAGTTTGAAAAAAAAGCTACGGTGGTGGTTTGTGTGCAGGGGGATGGAGCTGGGTTGGCCAAGGGTGGGGAGTACGGATAGGAGGGAGGCCAAGGGATGGAGTGGTGATAGGAGAGGTGGAGGATTGGGGGTTTGGGCGCAGGGGGAGGCGGCGAGGGAGTGGGTTTGGGGGAGCCGCAGGGAGTGGTGGGGGAGCTATGTGGGAGGCGGGAGCAGAGAGTGGGGAGCACGGGGTGTCGGGGGTTGAGTGGTGTTTGAGTAGTGGAGTGTAGGCTGCAGCGGAGGTAGCTCGGGGAAGGCGTGCAGGGAGTGGTGGCTGAGGTGGGTGGTGGGAGGTGCGCGGATGGTGAAGAGGGGATTGGGATGGCACGACGTAAGGTTAAGGCCGTAGGCGATGGGGTGTGCAGAAGTTGGTGCGGGGGATGCGCAGCGGTGGGAGGTTTGGGGAAGTAGAGGGAGATGTGGGTATGGGGGCAGCCATGGGAGGAGGATGGAGGGAGGTTGCTGGCAGCGATGGGTATATCACGGGTGGCAACCGGTCATTAAAACCCTTGGATATTTTTCCTGCAAATAAACAAAATCTGCAACCTAAAACAACAATGCCGTCAACTAGAAAACACAAACTCAAAGTAGTACAAATTAGTATGGTCAGTCTGTACAGTATGGATCCATATAGTATGGATTGTACCCTAATTTTTTTTTGAAAATTTTAAAAAATTTCAGTCACGGAATATATGCAAATTTACTATCAAAAAACTCAGAAATAATGTTCTGGTCATAACGATGAGGTTAGTTTTCACCCACGACGCAACCTGCAATAGCTCACCCACCAAACTTGCAAAGCTTTCCACAAAGAGGGTTAGAAAATGAAGATTCTGACAATAAAACCTTCACAAAACGATGATGAGATTCAAGAGCGGGCGTGCCATATGTAATAAGTGAAATCAAAATGAAGATTAAAACTAATCAAATGCAAAATAGAATGATTATACCTTCCTTCTGACTAATGAATCCATGCAGGAAGGAGATGCACCCGATTAGAGCTCCTCAGATTTTTCTCATGATAACTAAAATGTATGTGGATTGCTCAAGTGCTCAACACAATGTAAATGAGAGACACGTGGATTCAGATAGAGATTGAGATGGAGATGGGGAATGACTAGAGAGATTTTGGTTTTGAGATGAGGAGATTGTGGAGTGATTTTGGCAGAGGTTTGATGCATGAAGAGGTCTCTCCTTAATGGCTTAGAGAGGGATCCAATTTATAGAATTTTGGAGATGAGGATGGAGGGTGAGGATTCAGTTGATGAGATCAAGGGCTAGGAATAAAAGTGAATCTTTTATTCCTAGTGGATGAATTAATAATTCACATTTTGGAAGAGTGGAGGATAATGGATGAATTAATAATTCATTTTTTGGAAGAGTGGAGAATAGTGGGGGACAACTGAATTTTAAATTCAGTGAGTGGAGGATAGTGGGGGACAACTGAATTTTAAATTCAGTGAGTGGAGGATAGTGGGGAACAACTGAATTTTAAATTCAGTGAGTGGAGGATAGTGGGAGACAATTGAATTTTAAATTCAGTGAGTGGATGATGAGGTAAGCAGGGTTAATTAAGTGTTATCTTAATTAACTTAAATCTAAGATAATCAGATAAGAAGGATTTATCTAATTAACAGGGACTAGGGAAATGAATAAATATTAGGAATATTCATTCAATTGATAGGATAGGGTTGTAAGGTTAAATGGATTAATTAGGTGAATTAATTGATCACCAGGGATATGCAAATGGGGAGAGTGGATTAGTGTAGAGGTACGAGAAATTGGTTTGCAGAGCAATCCAATTTTAGGTGTCTACAACTGTATTACATAAGAGATCCAGTCACATCAAGAGAGGCAATAGTATGGTGTAGGTAGCATGATACTCTATGGACTCAAGCATTTAATTAATGTTGTGAAGAGTAGAAGAAGGAATTATTTTGCTGCCATCATAGTGAAGGGTTGACAATAGAATTAGGTTTGTTAAACATGCTCCCATGGAGTAGCTATAGATTTGTTATGAACCTTCGAGTATGTGTTGTTTTCCACACTACAACAAGTTGATTTCTAAGATTTTGCAAGATGAATATTAGGAAACACTGACACAAGGTATTGGGGTACAATAACACCCCTTCATTCCATATATAATAACTCCCATAGCATCAATGCTTACACACAAAGATAGAGGTTAGGTATAGCTTTCATACAGTCATGACAGCGTAATAAAAGACTGGTGTTTCTTTTCTACTAAGAGGCCTCATGCCTTATAGATAGGCAAACCATAAAGGTAGATGAGTAATGGACCCTGGATCATCATAGATCACTTTCCATTAAGTACACAATACAAAAGATATAATAACCCATGCACATACATTCACAATTACAGGCATTAAATTAGATCTAAACCGTTTCCATCATTATAAACAGGGATAGTTTTCTTGTGTAGATTATGGAAAATGGGGAAGCAAAGAGAAGGCACATAACTGTTTGACAGAATGCCTTAGAGTGATGCATAAAGTAGAAGCATAGACAATGCACATGAACTGCTAAGAAGAATGCCTCAAAGCAATGTCACCTCATGGAATGCACTGATTGTAGGTTGTTTGACAAATTGCCTCAGAGTGATGCATAGGGTAGAAGCATAGACAATGCATGTGAAGTGCTAGGAAGGATGCCTCAAAGTGACATCACCTCATGGAATGCGTTGATTGCAGGATATGTACCAAATGGATTTGTTAAAAAGGCTTTAGAAACTTTTAAGAAGATGCAACTAGAAGGTGTAAAGCTAAATTCTAGTACCTTTGCCACATCCTTCCTGCCTATGCCAAATGGGAGCACCAAGAAGGAACGTGCACTGTTGAAAGAATGCCTCAAAGAGGCAACATCGCATGGGACACATTGATTACAGGGTACACACAAAATGGATTTGATGAAATGGCTTTAGAAACTTTTAAGCAATGCAACTAGCAGATGTAAAGCCATGTTCCACAACCATAGCTAGCATCGTCATTGCTTGTGTCAAAAATAGGCTTTAGAATAAGGTATGGACATCCATTAAAATATAACGGAAGGAGGATTTTTGTCAGTAGTTTAAGTTGCAAGTACAATAGATAGGCATAAAGCTAAACTCCTAAACTTTTACAAGCATTCTTTCTACTAGTACCACGAATGAGAGATTTGAAACAAGGTAAAGACTTCCATTAATAAAGACACAGAGAGGACATTTGTAAGCATAAAACCAGATGTAAAACTACCCCAGATACCATGGATTTGTCAAGAGAGTGCCAAACTTACCTAGAAATTATAAAAAAATTGTAGGGAATGGAGTGAAATTTAGATGCTCCTTCTCCTCTCTCGAGTCCAGAAACCCTAGCTACCTCTCCATTTTCCCCCAAATCCAGAGCATGAGTTGTCCTCCATGAATGAGTAATGAATAATAGTATATCCCCCATTTTTCTTCCTTTTCAATACTTATGTTTTATTTTCACTCCCAAGGTCAACGTGGGAGACATGAATATATCCTAGGATTAGTTTAAGAGGCCAATTAACATATGACCAAAACTAACCCCAAAATCCAATATAACAAAGGAAATTTGTAAAATAAACTAAAAACAATTATCAATGCTCACAAAATGATTTATTTAAAACCACATAAAACCTCCATTCACAAAACCACACAAATATATTCATTCAAATTGCTGATATGACATACCAAATAAACCACATAATAACTTAATGCCAAACCAAAATAAAATACCAACAACCCATAATGGGGTACCTCCACAAATAGTACTGTAAAATCACATAAGACCAAAAGGCAATCTAGACGTTACCGCTAGGTAACCAAAAGGTAAACACATCACAGAATCACTGTACTAATCGGGTGTAGTGGGCTAGGCTAGGGGACATTTGGCCTATGACTATCTCCAGTAACCACCATCAGGGAATAAGAGTACGCTCAGGCCTACGAGTCCAAGCAGAGTCGATACCCAATACTTGCATCACTCTGATCACATGTCAAAGCACATTTGCATATAACATACATCATAGCTAAAGCAACAGTAAGTATCAGGAAGAGGGTCATGACATCGTAAGCCTCTCAGATACAAGTGTTATGACATAATCCCTTTCCTATCAATGATCATACAAAAGCAATGATAATAGTATATAAACATATAAGCATGTAATCCAGCATAATAACTAATCATGTCAACATCATAATAGCATTAGAATTCATTAGGTAAAAGCAACAACAAAATACAAACACAGGGGGTTGTTACATCCTACCCCCTAGCACTAGGCTTACTCCTAGAAGCCTATAATACACTAAGATGTAGCCATAGCACACATTAGTCCATGAAACTTGATATAATTATAAAAATCCGGTTATCACATGCACAATTACACCAGCATAAACCACATAATTTTCTCATAAATTGCAGCAAAATGCACTTTTCAATATAAAAAATTTCTAGTTCTATAACTTTTCATATGCAGCTATCTATAAAATGTAGTTCACAAACACACATATATGCACATTTACAAGATTTATGACCTCCACTTTCATAGCATGCATGACATCTCTATGCATTAAAAGAAGAAATTTGTCACTTTTCAAGGAATAATGAAGCAAATTTTGTTCTCTTCTATATTTTAATATGCAACTACTTACATGACAAATTGTACCACCTACATATACATACATACTCATTCACATCACAAGGCTACATTAGGGATTCACGCAGATGTTGTAGTACCATCCATATCTAATTATATCCATGAGTCCATAACCAATAAACATGTCCAATATCCATATCCATGAGTCCATAACCAATAACCATGTCCAATATCCATATCCATGTGTCTTGATGACATTGACCCACCTAGTGAGCCCTTCCATACAAGCCACAATGACATATCTCTTGTTTGTGTAAGGGTTTTATCCTCCAAGAGACAGTCAAACAATAGGAAGGTAGTGAATTAGAGCATAGAATAGCTCACACATACCCCCATCCTCAAGGGTTTCCCTACATTTGCTTCCTCATATACACTCAAGTGGGTGGATCTCACCATACCCGATGAGGAATCACATCACAACACAAGACCAGCATTCAAAAATAGAAAAGTCAATGAGTTCACCCACCAAAAATATAAATAAGGAAGAGTAAATCTTAATTCCAACAATAAGGTAAGAAAAATGCCTGTAATCTTCAACAATAAATCAAATATAACTGCAAGAGTTACATGCCAAGAAAATCATCTATGGCTAAACCAATACAAACAAGATAAACCAAAGTGTTGGTCCACACAAGCAAAGTAAAAGTCACCAATAACCGAAAGGAAGATTCACAATCTTCAAAATTTACATATTACAACACTACATGACTATCACTAGTCACCACACGAGGAAGGAGGAAAACAAGCGTGACTGTCTCCACAGTCCTTCATGTCGGTGTGGCTAACTCACACAACCTCCACATGGAAAGGTATTGTGTTGGAACTCCCAGGTCACATACCTCAAATGGTGCGACTGTGCATGCTATATGCCAAGCGGAGAAAGAACGCAATGGATGAATACCGCATGGCAATGTCCTACTCATAGGAACATCCCAAATAGTGTGTACCCATAGAGAAATCACGTGTGGCTACACACTGAGCTAGAGGTGCACATGGCTAGATTCCACTTGCATGCCAACCGATCACAATCAAGGCAATCTTGAGCGAATCCTCTACTCTGTGTGAGCAACCACTCCTCTCTGCACAAGTAGGAACACAACATATATACTACTATGTACGTAGATACATGATCTTAAGAGAGCTCAATCCTTCTTTTGTTGTCTTGCTGCCACAGAAAGAAGAAAAGAAAGATGATGTAGTTCAACTTCCTTCCACCCCTGAGAAAGTTGAACTGAAAACATCTATTGGATCTGATAATGAGGAGAGCTCTAGTAGCTCTAAAATTTTAGAAGAAGATGAAGAACCTCAACCTCAACCTTTGAGGAGGTCCATGCAGATAAGGCAACAAACTAATAGGTTTGGTTATTCATTACATGGTTCCAGTTGTATTTTGCTTTGATTTCTAACACTGATGAGCCTAGAACTGTGAAAGAGGCTATGGGTATGAAAGATGCAAGTTCTTGGAAGGAGGCCATGGAAGAGGAGATGGCTTCTTTGGAAAAGAATAATACTTGGGACTGAAGGATGAAAACCTATTGGATGCAAATGGGTGTTCAAAAAGAAATTCCATGTTGATGACAGTGTTGAGAAATATAAGGCTAGAATGATGGTGAAGGGGTATTCTCTAGTGGGGGAACTAACTATGGTGAGATTTTCTCTCTCGTTGTAAAGCTTACATCTATTTAGTTCATGTTATCTCTTACAGCATCGTATGATCTAGAAGTGGAACAGATGGATGTGAAGACAACATTCCTTCCTGGTGACTTGGAGGAGGAAATCTATATGTCACAGCCAGAGCACTACATGGTGAAAGCTAAAGAAAATCTAGTTTGCAAGTTGAA
Organism: Cunninghamia lanceolata; assembly: GCA_027924645.1. Lineage (NCBI taxonomy): Eukaryota > Viridiplantae > Streptophyta > Pinopsida > Cupressales > Cupressaceae > Cunninghamia > Cunninghamia lanceolata. Next base: position 2,562,340 of record BSBN01000029.1, on the reverse strand, counting down.
AAAGTCTTTGTATGGTTTGAAACAGTCTCCTAGGATGTGGTACCAGAAGTTTGATGCCTTTGTGTTGAGTATTGGATTTCAGAGATCAAAATCAGATCATTGTGTTTACTACAAGTTTTACAATGATCACATTCTCATTATTACATTGTATGTCAATGATATGTTACTCATTGGGAATGGTAAAAGTTTGATTTGTGATTTGAAGTATCAACTGTCAGCACAGTTTGAGATGAAAAATATAGGGGTAGCTCAGTACATTCTAGGAATGGAAATCAAAAGAGACAGAGAAAACATAAAACTTTGGTTAGGCCAGAGTAAGTATGTTAACACTCTGTTGGAGAGATTCAGCATGATGGATTGTATACCTTTGATTGTTCCTATTACAATGGGGACAAAGTTATTTGTTGAAGATTGTCCAAAGTCTCCTTCTAACATAGAGGATATGAGAAGAGTTCCTTATGCTAGTGCAGTTGGTAGTTTGATGTATGTGATGGTCTACACAAGACCAGACATTTCCCAACCAGTGGGAGTTCTTATTTGATTTATGGTTAATCCTAGACAGGTAGATTAGGATGTAGTGAAGAGAGTGTTTAGATATTTGTAGGGTACTTCTGAGTATTCCTTATGTTATCATGGTTATCCTACAGGACCTCGGCATTCACTTTATATTTATGGATTTGTGGATTCAGATTGGGCAGGTGACATTAATAGTAGGAGATCCATGAGCAATTATGTGTTCACTATATTTGGTGGTGGTATTAGTTGGATGAGTAAATGACAACCTGTGGTCATTTTTTCCACTACTCAAGCTAAGTGCATGGTAGCAACTCATGCTTGTAAAGAAGACATTTGGCTTAAAAGATTGTGTTCTGATGTTGGGTTTGATGCATGGAAGATTACTCTTTATACTGATAGTCAGAGTGTCATATGTTTGGTGAAGAATCCTACTTTCCATGCAAGGACTAAGCATATTGATGTCCAATACCATTTTGTTCATGACATGGTAGAGGATGGGAAGGAAAACTTGGAAAAAGTTGAAACTTTGATGAATGTTGCAGATTCCTTAACAAAACCTGTGAGCATAGAGAAGTTTAGATGGTCTTCAGAGTCTATGGGCCTCTTGGCCCCTAGCAATTAAATCATGGTGTTGATACTCCCTTTGCTCTTGCAAGGTGTTCAACAATTGGGAGAATGTTAAGAAAAGTGTTTCAACCTGGTAGCTTCTAAAGATTACTATTTTTCCCAGTTTTGGTCTTTTTTGAATACCCTTTATCTTGAAGAATGGTTTGGAAATTTCAACATTTCCAAAAGTTTCCAAACGAGCTTAAAGTAGCGAACTTACTATTTTTAGTAAGTCCTTCAATTGAGCTCAGATTGACCTAAAAATTTTCCCAGAAGGTGTGAAATAACTAAATGAACATCTCAGGTGAGTTTCATCTCAATATCATATCTGGATCATGAGATATTAAAGTTTTTGTTTTTTGAGACTATTGGTAAAAGTCTTTGAACTCAATTACCGAAATTGAAACCTCTCTAAATGTACCAAAAATTGTCATAACCAGCAAATCTAGTTAAAGTGTGATAGATCTCTTCACGAGCTTTCCGACACATCAAACGGTTTGTCAATCGGACACCCGGATCAAAAGTTATGACCTCCAGAAGTTGGACCTTCTGTTTTTGGGAAATGTAAAAACGTGTTTTACACATAAAAGAAATGTAAAGGGGAGAGTTACACATGTTGGTGTGTGTTTTGACACATCACAAGGCATCTTTTATTGGATATAATTTGGGTGCCACTTTTACATGGTTTTAACTTATGGTTTTGTAATTACCGTTGGCGGTATACTACATTGTATCTCCTATAGATTAGGAACTTGAGATGGAGGTTGTATGTAAGAATCTTATAGATGTCGTATTACCTCCTAGATCTCTAGTTGGATATACTCCTATAAAAGCTTTCTCTGCAAGTATATTGTAATCTTCATGATTCTTGAATAATATATTGGGTGGATTTGGAGTGTGGGGTTTTTTACCCGAAAGGGTTTTCCCCACGTGTATCTTATGTTGTGAGTTTTGTGTTTGCATTTGGAAGTTGTTATTATCTTTCTGTTAATGTGCATCTTAATCTATAACTATAAATGTTGAAATTTGCATAAATCTTTCCTTAGTAGATCAATGTAGGAAGAATTTTCTACGTACCTTGCTTCTTTTCACCAAATAGACACTGAAGAGTGAAGAAACCATCACTTATTGAGAGTGTCTACCATTGGCCAATGAGGCAAGAGCCAACTATAACCAAGCCTAGGCTTATAATTTTGCATTGGTGTGTTTGGATACCACTTCCAGTCTTTCCACCAAGGCTTGATGGAATGGATTCCCACTTTGTGAATCATGTCTATTGGAATACCATTGGCAATGCCATCATAGGTGGCCTGATCATGTCTTTGAAGACCAAATCGAAGTTGAAGAGTTTCCCATGCCATAAGACTCATGGTGGGTATATGAAAATGTTTTGAAGAGTTTGGATACCTTTTTTATGAAACCTGGGAGATTTTAGCTAGGGCAACTTGGCTTATGGCTGGCCTGCACTGGTTAAGATGGATGACCACCAAATGTTCTGTTGATTAAATGAGAGGCCATCACAAAACCCAACTCCAGTCCATTAGAGCCACGGTTTAACTTTCTCCCAGGCTTTCCAAATGCTCTTAGCCACAAAGGTCCCTAAGATTTGCATAAGCTCTCTCATGACAATGATGGTTAAAAAAGCAATTCCTTTCCAAGCGAATCTGTGAATAGGATGACCCATTTCAATATTGTGTCTGAGTAGAAGTTTCCACACCTCACTGCCTGTGAGAGCATGAATGATCGATTTTACACACAAAGAAGTGCCTTGGCACTGGGTGAAAAGAAGACCAAGGCCACCTGAATCTCTGGGTAAGCAGCAAAAATCCCATGCAACATGGTGAAAACCACGATGAGTTTGAGAAGAGGTCCAAAGGAAATCTCTCAATAATTTTTCTAGTTTGGCATATGAGGCTTTTCAAGGAGTCCAACAAGAAGAGTAGTAAACATGAGTTGCTGCTAAAACCTTAGAACATACCTAGAATTTCCCAGCCAGAGAAAGTGGCTTGGATATCCAAAAGGCAAGTTTTTGTTCCACATGAGAAAGAACTACATGCCAGAGATCTATAGAGGTGGCTTGGAAGGCAAAATGGATGCCAAGAAATTAGAATATTTCACCATGAGCCACCCAACGCCAGCCATATTGTTGGATCCAATGTGGAATGGGAAGAATTGAATGCTTGTAACATAGGGTTTTGTGCCACTGGATGGAAGAACCTGAGGCTAAACAGAAGGTTTTGAGGTAACCAAGAACATTTTTCACTATAAGTTCCTCTTCCAGTAAAGTTAAAATAGAGTCATCAGAAAAATGACCATTAACCAATTGACAGGAAGAATTAGGTAGAGAAATTCCATGAACAAGAGCTTGTGATACAGAATGAGCAAGAAGGTATCCAAAACCTTCTGCGGCTACTACATACAGAGTAGGTGCAAGAGGACAACCTTGACGTATGGAATGAAATAGGCCAAAGGTTGGAGATTGCTAGCCATTTATAGTGATACAAGTAGATGCATAGATGAAAATAGCATTTTTATAGATTGTATGAAGGATGGACCAAACCCTAATGTTGCAAGCATGGCAAGTATAAAATTCCATTCAATGCAATCATAGGCCTTATTAAAATTAATTTTGAGGAAAATGACATTTTGATCATATTTTCTTGCCCATTCCATGTCTTCCAAGACTGCAATGGTATTGTCTAAAATATACCTAGATTTAATCAATCCAATTTGTTCAGGGTGGATAATCAAAGGTAATAGATTGTGGATCTTCAGTGAAAGGGCTTTGGCAATGATCTTATAGGAAACATTGAGGAGCGTAATGGGTCGCCAGTTACAAATGTCTTTAGGATCTCCAGCCTTAGGTGTGAACTTTATATTGCCTTGATTGATAAGCTTGCCTAAAGAGTTTGAATGAAAAGCTTTAAGGTAAAAATTATGCAAATCTTTTGCTAAGCAATCCAAAAGGAATTTGTAAAATTCACAGGGAAAACCATCAATTCCTAGAGCTTTGTTATCAGTCATATAACATACTACTTTCTTGAGGTCTTCAATGGTCAGTAATTGATCACAAAAGCATGTCTGGGCTAGAGAAAGCCTCTTTGGAACCACTGCAAGGCAATCTTGTAATGTAATTTGTCACTCAGAAGTGTATTCCTGAGTTGTGAAAACTGTTTCATAATGCCTTACAAAAGCTTGGAGAATGTCAGGTAGTTCTAAAAGAACACTATTATCCTTCTTGATTTGCTAGAAAGAATTCCTTTGAGGCACGGTCACCTTTTTTAAGCTAGTGCAACCTAGCTTTTAACTATGCTCCTCTGGCAGTATGATTATCAACTATTTGCTTATGATGCCTTAAGTATGCAACATTGATTTGTAGAGTAGGTGAAAATGGGTTTGCTACCAATGCCTCAGTTGCCACTTTCAAAGCAGTAGTTGTAGCCTCATAAGATCGTCATCTGAAAAATGGCTAGCTGATGGCCATAGATGTGAAGAAACCTCGTAGTTCAGGTGATGGCATCATTCCACCACTATATCCAGCAAATATTATGTGGTGGGTGACATTCTAAATTCCATATAATAGCAATATATGCTAGCATGGGTTGGTGAGACAACAAAGAGGTGTTAAGGAAAAACTAAGACTTACTGGCGTATGGTTGAGTGGCATGCAATTCAATGCAAAACTAAATTGGAAATTGGTATGATAACGTCACATCCACTAATGATGTAACTGGGAGGGAATTTGATGTGGAAAAATAAAAGAAAGATTGGGTAGAGATCATCGCACAATCAAGGTGTTTAAAAATCCTATTAGACCTAGCTAAAAAATTACACCAAGTATGCCAAAAAGGATGGGAATGGTGGTGGCCTGTATTGGGATTAAAAAAACCCAATTTATTGTGCATGTGGAACCACGCCTCTCTCTCACCACTTAGCCACCAAAAAGGTAGAATGCCATCTTTATCATGCACTATCTCAACCATATTGAAATCCCCACAAATAAGCCAAGTGCCCACTAGTAATGAGTCTGCAATCCACTGCCAAAGAAGAGATCTTTCCATCACATCATTTGATGCATAAACATTAATAATCCCAAAGGAATGATTATCAATATTGCACATTATCTAGACTAAATGGTTGGTGGGGTCCACCCCATGAGCCACAACTAAATCTTGCCATTGAGGGGACAAAAGTGTAGCAACTCCACCTTTTCCAGCCTCATGAGTGGTGCGAAAGAATTTACTAGCTGGCCAAATAGAACGGCAAGCTGAAGAAAGCAAAAAACCTACAATTTTAATCTCTTGCAGACACATAACATCAATTATAACATATTTTTTTAAAGTATCTCTAATAGAGTACTTCCTAGTGAGGTCAGCTAGACCTCGAACATTCCAAGAGAGGAATTTCATAGTAGATCCTCTACCATTTCCTCAGAATCTAGATTTTTAAAAGAAAAAAATGATACTACAAGAATTTAGTGGGGCGTGTGCCAAATTGAATGGTAGGAGATGGTTTCTTCTTATACTCTTAAAAAATTTCTTCCTCCTCAAGAGGTTGATAATGGCTACGAGAGCGTCACTTTAGCGACACAGATATATTTGAACTTAGTTGTGATATGGTCAATAGCCTTTTCTATAATGGCAAAACACTAGAACCCTTGAGGTTGTCTTTCCCTTTTGCTGAAGGGTTTGAAATGTTAGCTAATTCAACAACTTTGAGAATCTCGACAGGAGGCTTAGCCTTATGCTTGCGGTTGGTAACTATAGCACAAGTGTCCACTGGCTTGGAAATAACTTCCTTGGAAACAATTCCATTGGATGGGGTTGAGCAACCTCCTTAGGTGGAGCCCAGGTATGAGGTGCGGCAAGAGGACAATCCATAATTTTATGTTCGGCTAATTGACAGCAGTAACAAGTGTTTGGCAAATTAAAAAAGGTAATTTTCGAAGTATACCGAAGGGGACCAATTTGAATATCAATGAATTCCTTGAGATCTTGTGAAAGATCCACCTCTATGCAGACTCACTTTTGAGGGTGAGCTTGAAAGAACCTATCTGGTTAGATGCAAATTACTCTTCCTAGAGAGGAAGCAATATCATGCAAGAAATGTAAGAAAGGCAAAGGCAAACTAGGGAATTCAATCCACATAGGGACCCGCAGTTTGGTATCAACTGAAACCACAAAGTCACATATCAACTGTTGGAAAACAAGCAAGGAAGACCAGACATACCATGGGCCATGATTCAAGATTGCTTGAACATGACTAACCTTCGCAAAGTGGAAAAGGAAAAATCCTTTGGTCATATTTTGAACCATATCAAGGCAGACCCCATGAGGGACCCAAGCCTTTTGAACCCAATCTCTTAGCATAGTTTCAAGGGGAGACCTCCCAACAAACTATCCAATAAGAGTATGTTGTCCTAACCATAAACATGTAGAATCAAACTTCTGAGTGGGAAAAATAAAATTAGCAGGAGAATCAAAGGGCTTACCTCGTGAAAGACCTTCAGAACAAACTTCTGAGGATGCTTGGTTGATGGAGGAGCCATTGTATAGAGGCATCAGACCTCCAACAGAAACAAAACCTACTGGGTTAGAGCTGATAGGCAGCATTGAAAAGGCCAAAAATTGCAATAAATGTAGATGTACAGAAGGAAAGGCTATAATTCCTACACCTAGAGCATGGTATGACGAGGATGAAAACAATGGAGACAACCTACAAATGGAACCCTAGCAGAGCCAAAAACTCTCACATCATGTGTGGATTTTGAAATAATGGTAGAAACCAAATACTAGATGAACATGACTCATAAATTTTCATTGCATACTCATTCATTGATGATGGACCAATAGAGACTGTGGTAAACAAGTAGTCAGTAAAAACAAAAAACTTCTAATAAGATTTTAAGGAGATAAAAGATAATGCATTGCGCAATGGATATAAAACTAGTGGATAAGAAGAGAGACTTGGAATCACTTAAAATGTTTTATATTTCTCCCTTAGTTCTTTAATTTCAATAGAATAATAGTGCAAATTAATTAGTCGAAACTCACACAAGATTGTGTCATTTGTCATATATAATTATATTAAAAGATAATTGATGTAGGTATAGAAATTTCACCATTACACATATAAGAAAACAATAATGTTAAGGAAGCTGAATCTTATGGAAAGCTACATTTTATTAGGAAAAGAAAGTAATTCTTAATATTTCTTTAAAGTCATTACAATTATAAATAACTTAAACTATGTACTAAATCAAAATATCTTAAGATATGATTAAAATGAGCATAGAATTAATGGGAAATAGCGTGAACTATAGACTTTTCTCCAATAAAAATAATAAAAGTGGCATATTGATAATATAATTCTCCCCAAAACAAGAGTGTTTATTAATTACATAAGGGAACCTCAATTGTGATTAAAAATAAGGCAAATCAGCATAGACACCTAAATGATCTTGTAAGAATTCTTCATTAGAAAAAATATACACCTAAGATGAGGTAGGCAATGACATAGTAATAGGAAACGAAAAATGAAAACATACATTAAATAAAATGTGTCAAGTAATATAAGAATGATAACCCCATGTGAGAAGTAGGAATTTAAACATGAATCATAATATAGAATGTGAAATGAAAGTAGAAGGTGCAATAAAAATCGTATGAAGAAAGGGACCAAACTATATGGATACATGTAAGAGTCAATGTGACTCAACAAGCTAGGATCTCTACAATCAAGACAACCTTTGACACTATGAGGAAAAGACAAATATGCTAAAACAATGGAGAAACTATTTTATACAACAAACTGTATGAAATACAATGAGAGGACATTGCTTATAAAGGCAAAGATGACAATCAAGGAGTTTTAGTCATGTGACAAGTGTTTGATTCCTATTACATGTGACAACTAGAGGATAGGTTGCCAACTAGAGCACATGTGTAGGATAAGACAACTCACTACAACTATCAACAACTAAAAACAACTAGAAACATCTACAAGACTCACTAAGTCAACTTAACATGTGAATTATGTGTTATGTGTGAATATTATTTAACTAATAAATAGTTAAATAATATGAATTATCCACATAAGGGGAAATTAACTAGACTAGTTCGAAAAAACCCCTATTCACCCCAACATCCCCCCTTAAGTGCAACTTAGAGAGTAGTTGACTAAAGGAAAGATGCAATGATGGGTCCCAGCTACTAGGCCATGTTATGTACCCATGTACAACAAATCTCAAGTGGAGAAAAGGACAAAAGCTCATGGGACAAAACTCCTTTCCAAAAGTGAGAATGCAAAAATCAAATGGAATGTAAGATGTGATGGAAGGAGGACTCAAGACCCCCTAGAACTACATCCAACAATTATGTACAATTAATTACCCCCATAGGAGAGAAAGTGTGAGACTATAGCCCCCCCCATAATGGAGTAGCTTGTGTGCTGATGGTGAAGGCCTGATGAAGAATGCTGAAGAGGATCCAAAGCTGACAAACAACATTCTTCCCCTTAGAAAGAAATAGGTTCAAAGGCTAATACAAAAGAAACTCCATCTCAAGATATGAGGGAAAAAGCCTCATGATGTATGTTTACTTTGAAAACTGCTAAAGTGTATGTCACAACCAAAGGATGTCACATAATCAGGTCTTACATGCCTAATCAAAGAATGTGACAATCCAAGACAAGATGAAAACTCAAGATCATCAATCTCCAAGACAAACTATCCTCTGAATGATGCTTAGGATACTCCAACTCAATGCCAAATCGTGACAAGTGAAGAGGAGAAGAAGGTGGCTGCACATTCAAACTAGAAGAATCTACTCCTCTAAAGTGGAGATGAGTTTCATTAGTTATGTCCTCCAAGTCATCAAGATAGGACTCACAAAATAAGTCTAAAATACATGTCAAGTACTCATCCCATAAACCTGAATCTGGAAGACAATGAATATCCTACTCAAATGAAGTGGATGAAGTTATGTCAATGCCAATCTTTGAAGAGGAAAGAGAAGGAGGAAGCTCAGAACTAGTCTCAAGAATCAAAGTAGATGCAAGAACACAAAGGTTTAAGTGACCAAACTTCTCCTTACAAACATAATCCACACTTGATACATGAGTGTCAATATCAATCAATGGATCGACATCATCATCGTAAACAAAATGGGAGATTGTATACAAGTAAGATGCATGATCAACCATTCCAACAATAATAATTTCTCTACTCTCAAAGTCCCATATGATCACATAATTAGTAATGAACTCAACTCTCTTCCCTGCGCCACAATGAGTAATCTAGTAGATGGAAATAAGATTCATTGTCAAGGAACGTACACACAACACATTGTTTAATGTACACTTATCAACAACAATAGTTCATTTTCTAGTTGCATACATGTATGTATTATTACGACATCAAAATAGGTGGTGAAGTACATGACTAAAATGAAGAGAACATCCCTTGTGAAGATGCCATATGATGAGAATCCCCCAAGTCAAGAAGCCATATATCTAACTGTAGACTTGTTGAAGCAAAGAGTGCATGTCCTTTTCCATTGTCTGACCCATTGGTAAATCTTTTTATCTTTGGCAGTGTCGATGATAATGGTGTCAAAGAAGAAGAATTGAATAAAAATGATGATGATGAATAATACTCAATGTTATGTCTTTGAAGAAGTTGTGACATCTAATCAAATATTTTCTCATAACATTTAGTTTCATCATGACCCAATTTCTTACAATAAGAACACTTTTTCTTCTTCTTCTTATTGGACTCCTCTTTGGAAGAAGAGTTGGGGGTTCTATTGGATTCTTTCTCTTACTCATTAGACATTGAATCCTTTTGTTTCTTTCCCTTATTATTGGAAGCCTTACTTGATCTTTTGTGCTTTGTGTTGCAACTAGAGCCTGTGATCTAGGAGACTTCAATGTGCCCATGTGTAGTAGCTTATCTTGTTCTCCAGTGAGTTTTATAGAAAACTCCTAAGGTGAAGGCATAGTAAACTTACTACCAAAAGCATCCATTATAGCATAAAAGGTAGAAACATAAACTGAATAAGTAGGACCCAATTTTGCAAGAATAGATAGAATCAATTGTTCATCAACTTTCTGAAGACCACAGTGTTTGAGTTGCAACATGAGAGAGTTAAACTTGGTAAAGAGATCCTTGATTTGATCAAAATCTCGAGGATTAAGTGCATTTAGCTCATTCTCCAATTTGAACCTTCTTATTTTATCTTGCTTTCCAAAGAGACTGTCTAATGTTGTCTATATCACATTTGGTATTTTACAAGACTCAACATGAAATCTAAGATCTTGAGAAATAGAAAGATAGTTTGTACCATAAGCCTCATCTCTTCTATATACCCATTTTCTTATCTCAATAGCACCTGTGGGTTCAAGATCTGTGCCTAAAGTTATTCTATATAACTTTTGTTTATACAACAGAAACTCCATGTTTTTATTCCATTCATTATAATTATATGGAGTTAAAAGTGGAATTCGAGGCACATCCATGATGAAAAAGAAAAACAACAATTCAACAACACCCCTTTACTATGCAAGAGAGTGTCTCCCCAATTTGTTGTGACACTTTATACTTAGTGTGATTTACAATTGTCCTCAAGGGACTAAAATTGGGATAACAATTAAAAGCTCTTAAAAAATGATCCGAGTGAGGTTAAAATCACTCACACTAATTTATTACAACAAACAAATCCCTTCAAAACAAGTTTCACTTTCTCAAGTCTCAAAATGCCCAAGTTATCACTCAAAAGACAAAAAAACTGACAAATTGAATTAAATGAACCTAGAGATGAATCTGAGAATAGTGCATGGATGGCTTTTAGGAGCTCCTAAACACCTTTTTGATGTCACAATAATCATGAAAATCAAAGATTGTGGTTGAAAGTTGTGAGCTCAGAAGTTAAAAAGAAGATTTGTCTTCAACCTATAATAAATTTTGTCAAACAACAAAGTCTAACAAAAATTCTGACACTACTATGAAGTAGAGTCTGTTATCTTTCTGTCAATATTTTGTTTTCTTGATTTTGATACCCTGCGAAAAAGTTATGCAAAAAACAAAAAAAAATTTGCTTTAAGGCTTTGAGGGGAAAAACAAGCCCCCTGGTTGACAGAATATTCCCTTAGTGGACGAAATATGCTCTACAGTCACCAAAAAACTACCATCAGGGAGAAAAACATTATCAGATGCAAAACTACCAATGATTTTCAAAAATCTACCCGTATAAACATAGAAACCATTTGTCAGAGGTGAAATCACCTTTGAGCAAATGAAAACCACTGCCTTTGCTGGGTGAAAACTGCCTACTATTTGCTAAAACCACTATTTTATGATAGAAACTGCATGTGGTGGGCATGATTTGTTTTGTTTATTGCCTATCTAGGTAATTGGTGGATACCACATTGGTTGGCGGTAATGATCATGGTAAAAAGCCCATCAGAAAAATTTTCAAACCTGTGAATTAAAATTTGAAAACTATTGATTTTTTGAGCTGAAGCTTGTGATCAAAAGGAGCCACGAGGACGGGGGTTATAACCCCTGTTGTAGGCCTTTAAAGGCCATGGGGATTTAGGTCCCTGCGGGCTGGGAAGTCCACTGACCGGTGGGGAAACCCCCGCCGGTGGCTCTAGGTCAACGGGATTGCACCCTTGTCAGCAAATTATAGGGCTGATATGGCCCTACAAAGGGTACCCTATTGATAGCCAAACTAATAAATTTTTTATTATATTTTTCTCAAATTTATTTATCTGCAAGAAGAAAACTATAACCGAGCAAAAATAAATTTTATGACCAGTAGAAAAAAATTTTACCTGACGGATTAAAGATATGATGCATGTGTAGATCTGGATTCTACTAGCGCAGTATAGTATGCTAGCGCAGGAGACTGTACTTTTTCATAGAAGCACTAACTAGGAGCAAAAAATCTGCCAAAAGATTTTCCAAAATCTGATTTTTGTGATTTGATAGGCGATTTATAAAGATTTGGGCATTTTAATCACAACGGTGATGTCATATTTTCTCTAGGATGTACCTAAAATGCTGCTCTCAAAAAACCCTCTTGAAAGAGGGAAGGAAATTGTAGATTTGGCTATGAAACATCTATTAGTCAATATGACTCAAAAAGCCAACATCCCTACAATCAAGACAACCTTCCACACTATGAGAAAAAGAAGAATATGCTAAAACAATGGAGCAGGTATTCTATATAACAAAATCTATGAAATACAATGAGAGAGCCTTGCTTATAAAGGCAAGGATGACAATCAAAGATTTGTAGTAATGTGATAAGTGTCACATTCCTATCACATTTGACAACTAGAGGATAGGATGCCAATGAGAGCACATGTGTAGGATAAGACAACTCACTACAACTAGAAACAACTAGAAACAACTAGATACATCTAGAAGACTCACTAAGTCAACTTAACATGTTAATTATGTGTGATTTTGAATATTATTTAACTAATAAATAGTTAAATAATATGAATTACCTAGACACAAGGGGAAATTAACTAAACTAGTTAGGAAAAATCCCTATTAACATGAACAATACACAAGAAAAATGGATGAGTAGTGAAGAGAAATCACAAAATATATGGTAGAAGAAGAAATGCCCAAATATAAATGACATGAACCACACAATGTATGTTCAAGGTCACTTGTCTCAATATGCACCCCTAAAGTGTCTTTGTATCATTTACATGTTAACTAAGAACATGGGAACATAAAGGCAAGTAAAGAGTGAAAATTTACAAAATGTTGCAAGTAATAAGAGTATGAAATAAATTTAGTGAGTCTAACTTCTAAGCTAAAATAAAGAACACATCCAGAAAACATACCCAAAATTACTTGCCTAGTCAATGCATGTTTCGTGTAGCATGGCACTAGGCAGTGATAGTGGAATTGATAAAAAATAATGTAAGGGGGTTAAAGCAAGAAGTTGAGTATACATTTCATGGAAGTCTTCTGCAGATGAAAAATGCTGCTTGGAATGGGAGCCTGAGCTGAAACAGGTGCCCATTACAAAATGGGTTCTTGTTTACGATCAGGCACCTGAAGCTAGAATGAGCACCTGTTATGGAACAAGTACCCATTTTAAATGGGTGCTCATTATGGAACAGGTACCTATTTTTGAAAAGTATAATTTTTTTTAGAAAATAAGCTTGTCACTTCATTTTAATAGCTACAGGCCATAGAAGACAAGGGAGAACAGTGCCAAGAATGGGTACCCACATTGGCTAACCCCATCTTCCACCTCCAAAGCATCCCTGCCTCCTCAGATTGATTAACTAGTGCCCCAAGTTGGTTGCCCATTCATTTCTACTAATTGTCATTATTTTTTGCTTTGTATTTTGGTGTTTTCGTAATGTTAAACTATATATATTCAACCTCAAATCGAAAACAAGTAAACTGTAATGCATAACTATAAACCTTTAATTCAAAAATGGTAAACCCTACTTCATAAAGACTGAACTATAGAACCCTAATTCATAAACGTAAAACCCTAATTCATAAACTAGGGTTTCATAAATAGTAAAACATAAAACCCTAATTCATAAACACTAAACCCTAATTCATAAATGAGGGTTTCATTAATAGTAAAATGTAAAACTGTAATTCATAAAGACTAAACCCTAATTCATAAACTAAGGTTTCATAAAGTAAACTGACCTATTCTTTAAAACCTAAACCTAAAACCTAGAAACTTCACTTTATTATGTTTAGATCTTTAATTTAAACATATGGACATTTATATAATATTTGTACAAATAGTTATGGCCACATGACAATCACTACATGAACTACCTGGTTTGATAGAACTTAGATAGGGTTTCTATCATATAGGCTTAACAATAAACATTTAGGAATGATATTTCAAAATGATTTGAAATTGTTTAGAGAGGACCCAGTAGTTGAGCACCCTAACTTCACGCCTCTCAAAATCTAACGTGGAAATTTTGAATCACTCAAAAAAATTTACAGTAGCATACTTGGCAAGGCCCCTGCTTATAAGGTTTTAGGGCCACATTATCAAATATGATGCCACATCAACACATGTAATGACATGATTCTTCCAACTTATGATCCCATTCTTCCATGGTGTGTAGTGAATTGTGTGATGAAATGTGATGCCATAATTAATAGAAAATTGTTAAAACTCTATGAAGATGCACTCACCTCTTTTATTATGCTAAATAAATTCGATGTTTAATCCCTTTTCATCCTTTAGTCCTCATCCATTTAGGAGACTATAGTAGATACTATTGTTTGCATTCCATATATCTCTTCCTCCCTAGTCTACTTCCCCAAATTATAAGAAATGATTTGATAGTCTGAGGATAGCATGTATTTGTCATCTTTATTGACCATTAGACTTGCCACATTTATAATCCTAGACCTAGAAGCATATGATCTAATAGACAAAAGAGTTCTAGTCTTCTTAGGCCAAGGAGATTCAATCATCACCAATATGGAAGACATATCCTTTGAAAATTGTTTTATGGTCTACTTTCTTCTTTGAATGTTCACATAAAGCTAGGTTGGAACAGAGGAATTAGGTAGATCTAAAAGTTTTTTTCATGAAGTGGTGGGAAGGCCTATTCTTCTTGTTGCTCTACTAGATCCAACCTGTTAGGTAATTTCCCCATTTCCTCCAATAACTTCTCCCCTTTAATTATTTCTTCTATGGTGAGAGGATTGATAATATTGGCTTTCTCCTCTTTATCCTTTTCATGGGGACATCCTTTGACTTTTTCCTTTTCAACTCAAGCCTCTTCTTGGTTATCCCTTGGATGAATTGTTTGTTCATGTTTCCCTTACTCCTTAACCAAGCTAGTTGCTTCACTTTTCTCCTAATATTTCTTCTCAAACTATTCTTCTATTAAATACTTAACAACTTTTTCAAAGTTGGAAAGGCAGGGTGGAGAGTTAGGAGGGCAAGAGGGAATAGACCTTGGAATAGAGGGGGTTAGTGAAGCTAGTTCAATAGTTAGTTCCTTATTAGGTGAGGGCATGGAAATTGTAATGAATAGGCATGGTTGAATCAATTGGATGTATAAGAATGGTTCCAAAAGAATGATATTGGATAGGAATAGTAGATGTGGAAGATTTGGGAATAGAGTCTTTCTAGAGTGACATCCTAACCTTAGTGGAGATAGGAATAACTGGAGGAAGAATGCACTGCATGGTTGGATCTTTTTGCATAGGAAGAGAGGATGGGAGTTCAATAGTGGAAGGTTTCTAAGGAGGTGGCTTGGTTGTCCTTCTCATCTTCTTCCTCAAAGGAATTTCTTCTCCCTCCACATCTCCTTATGCTCCTATATTTTTCCTCGTATATGTTTTCTTGGCCTTTTGACTAGGAATAAATTTCTTCCCTTTAGAGGCCTCCTCCTTAAAATTTATCAAGACTATTCTCCTCAAGAGAATTATCTATTCTTTCAATATGAAGAATACTTCATATGTTTTTGATGTTGTGGAATGAAAGGAACTTTAAATATTCATCTATTAAGACATTTAAGACTTTATAGCTTATAGTGGGTAAAGATAAAACTAAGTACTTTTTGTTGAGGTGTCAAATAGTTCCCCCAAAAAAGGGTGGACCAATAGGTCTACATTAAGTCATGCTTTGTTGGACGGCTGATACAATATCATGTAAGATTGGTTATTTAGTCATTAAATTTTTAGTAGTTATAGTACAACACTAACAAGCTTAAAGTCAGAACTACTCTACTAAACTTTTAAAAATAATGGGCATTAAATACACATTTATTATCTCACCTACTAGGTCTTTTCCCCTATATCTAGACCTTGAACTAGTTATATATGCTATAGGCTTAATCTTCAGTCTTTATGGCTTTTAATGTTTTTGATGAGTCTCATAGTCCTAATTTAACCATTTGTAAAACTCTTTTCATGAAGCTAAAAGCCTACAAATTAGATAGGATAGGACCCTAATATCTTTTCGTAGACCTAACCTAAATGAGTTATTAAACCTAAACCTAAAACCTAGAAGTCATCTTATTATGTTTAAATCTTTAATTTAAATATATCCATATATCTATGACAACTTGACACTTAACAAAGGGGTAATGGGGACAACAACAATGGAAAAATTTAAAAATAATGTTGAGTGTACATAGAATGGGTTCAAAGATTGAATAAAATGAGACACTTAGGAAGGATAAACATGGATTAGGAATAAAATAGGATTTATGGTAACATGGCTAGATGGAATAACATTTAGGCTATATACAATAAACTTTATCACATGGGATCTTATTTTGTACAAATAGAACATTAACGGTGTATATACCATTACTACATTCACCTTAACATAAATGACATATACCTTATGCAAGATTTTATGGAAACATACATTTTATATATCCATTTTACAAGTAAATAGAAGAAAGAAAATCATAACCATATTTAACATGCATAGATAAAGACCATTGTATTCATAAAGACCTATCTCTAGACTAGATCCCCACCTTCTATTCATGAATGATTTTCTAAGTCCTACGTTTTCTAAGTCCTTCTAAGTCACTTAATCCTAAATTATAGTCATAACCAAGGTCTATAGCATACCAACTAGTTTTAAATTGCTTTAAAATTTGTTTGGTAAATCCAAGCAAATTAAGACCAATCCCTCAAGCCATGCTTCCATTATCTTCTTCACCTCTGAGTCAAATCCAACCATGGGTTCAATGAAAATTTAATTCAACATGTACATAGCAAATAGGGAGTCAAATCCAAGAGTGAATCGATCAAATTTAAGTTAACTGAGGAAATTACATACATGTACATACTTACATGTTGTACATACATACATACATACATATACATATGAACTTATTGTTGCAAGTATGGGCCTAATCGGTGTTGTCATTGATGTCAACATACTCTTGTTGCATTGATGATAAGGACTGGATGAGTTGTGTGCTGAGGATATTGATAAAATTAGTCCTAATCAAGAACAGAGAAAAATAGTGAAGACAGTGAGCTAAAGATCCTAGCTAAGATGAAGATCAGAGGATGCGCATCAAAGGATTTATATATATGTGTCTTAAGGTGATCCAGTAAAAATTTTAGAGGTTTGCATGAAGATCTGAAGAAGTTGTCACTCAAGTAAAACTAGTTCCAGTAGGTGTTCAGAGGTGACAGAGTGACACAGATAGGTCCGGTGAGATCTAGAAATGTAATATCATGTTCTGTGGATTTGGGGGAATGTTTAGAAAGTCAATGTGAATTGACAACTCAATTGGTTCATGGTCTGGAGGTCCACAAGTATCTATTCCATTGTGATAGTGATGACAGACTGTGTTCTTGAGGTTCCAGATGAAGGAGATAAGGATTTCAGTAAGCAAATGTAGTGTGGATGTTCTTGGTGATTCAGGCAAGCTTGTGGAGGTCTATGGATCGTGTCCAGTTTGTGTTGGTGGTCCGTATTGGAGCTTGAGCTCACAATTGAAGAATAACTTTCAGATGATGATGTTATTCCTAAATCTGGCTGACCAGATGAGTTACACATCCTACAGATGATCTTGAAGATGTTATGTGAGGATTGGCATGTTCCTAAATGAAGATTGAAGTCTCAGATCTGTGTGTCCAACAGTGTGTTGATCTGCGTGAAGTCCTTTTGTATTTATGTATTTGCTTTGTAATGTATGTCGACTTGGATGATAAATCCTATTTGAGGTCTTGTATAAATAAAGAGTTGTTAAGTCATTTCAAATGCATCTTGAGAGAATGAGAGTGTGGTACAGAGGAGCAGAGTGAAAGGCAGAGCAGAAGTACTGAACTTAAATGGAACTGACTCAAGCATGGTGAAGATGCTAGTCTCCAGTTCAAGTATGTGATACTTATTATTCTATAGATAGTGTGTCTCTTGTAGGTAGTGGGCCTCTTGTGAGTAGTGTGCTCCGACAGTGAGCCCTAATTGGCATGTGCCATTTTGTTCTTTCTATTCTTTTAACAAAGAATACAATCTTGGGTTAATCACCCCGTGGTTTTTCCCTTAACCAAGTTTTCCATGTCCAAATCTTGGTGTCTTATGTGCTAATATGTTTCTGCTCTTGATTTAATTTATTATGTTTCCATGATTGATTTATTATTAGGCTGCTAAATACAAAGTGGATTTAAGTGTTTAATTGCAAGAAAGTTTTGGACAACTAATTCACCCCCCCTCTCAATTGTTTATCCTAAATCAAACAATTGGTATCAGAGCTAAGTTCCTCTAAAAGAGCTTAACCACTTGAGGAGATCCAGGATGTCATCCTACAAGAAGGATAGTTTGAAGTTTGATGGGACCAATTTTACACTTTGGAAAAGTCACATGCAATGTCACTTACAATGTATGGGAATGTAGTATTGGACCATGGCCTCAAAGAAGTATACTCCTCCTCAGAATGGTCCAAAATTTTTAGATGAAATCGCAAATGCTAAAAGCAATCTGCAGACTAAAGAAGCTCTTCTAAGTGCCTTGTTTGATTCAGAGCTAACAAATGTTGTTGACCTACAAACTACTTTTGAGATTTGGGAAAAACTGGAACTTCTACGTGAAGGAGACAAGTATGTTAAATGTGCAAGGCTACAGAGTCTAAAAGAAAAATTCAAAAATATGAAATGAGAGAAGATGAAAATATCACTACCTTTATGCCAAGAGTAAATGAGATTGTTTGTGGCATTAGATGTGCTGGTGGAGTCTTGGATGAAGATGAGATTGTTAGCAAAGTTCTCAGATCCCTTCCCACTTCTTATAAATACAAGGTTGTTGCCATTGAAGAATTCAGAGCCCATTTAGGTGTCATAAGAGATCAATTGGTTGGTAAATTGGTTGCATTTGAATTGACCAAGTTTGGAGATGTCCCCCAAGACTAAATCTGCATTCAAAGCCAGTGCCTCTATAAAAGGTAAATAAAGGTTTGATCCGGGAGAGAACTCTTCAAGGAAACTATCATGGTATGAAAAAGCAAGAAAAGACCTGGAAGAAGAAGAGGCAGAAACTACTCAACTTGAATCCCTTATTGCAAAAAGACTACCAAGAGGATCTGGTAAGTATGAAGGGAAATTGTCTTTTAAGTGTTTTAACTGCAATAAGATTGGTCATTTTACCTCAAGGTGTCCAGAAAGATTTTCAAGGCCAAATCCTAATAGATCAAGGTTCCAAAAGAATTGTTACTATGTTCATGAAGATGATGATAATGAAGAAGTAACAAATGATGAATTAGAGACACGAAACAAATCTAGAAGTGACTGGGTGTTCATTGCGATCAAGGAAGAAGATCCAATGTCCTCTGTATCTGTCAATCATAAAATTGTGGAAAGAGCTCTGGCTGCCCAAGTTGAAGAAAAGGATGATTGGGTCATTGACAGTGGATGCTCTCACCATATGACAAGTGACAAAAATAAGTTCATAGATTTGGAAAGGTATGAAGGAGGAGTGGTAAAGTTTGGTGACAATTCTACTAGCAGAATTAGAGGAAGAGGAACCATTTCTTTTGATGGAAAGAACAAAACTAGTAATGTACTATATGTTGAAGGTTTGAAGCACAATCTTCTAGGTGTTGGATAGTTGGTGGACAAAGGCTATGAACTCCAATTCAAGAATGGAAAATGCAAGATCTTTGAAAGTTCTAGAATAGAGATTGCATCTGGTACTCAAATAAAAGGTAATATCTTCCATTTAGTTGGTACTGGTAAAAGTTGTCTATTTGTGCAAATTGATCAAAGTTGGTTATGGCATAGGAGGATGTGTCATGTGAATTATGATAATATCATCAAGATAAGCAACACTCAGGTTGTAAGAGATCTTCCAAAACTGGTGAAACCTACAAATAGTTTGTGCAAAGAATGTCAGTTGGGGAAACAAAGCAGAGTCTCATTCAAAAGCAAGGAACAATCTTCTACCAGATTATTGGACTTAGTTCATACTGATCTATGTGGTTCAGCAAGAATCAAGAGTGTCCAAGGTGATAGATACTTCATTGTATTAATTGATGACCATTCCTGGATGATGTGGGTTACTTTTCTGAAAGAGAAATCAGAAGCTCTTGAGAAATTCAAAATAATCAAGGCTATGGTAGAGAATGAAACCAGATTAAAATTAAAATGTCTGAGGTCTGATAGAGGTGGAGAATTCACATCCAGTGAGTTCATAGAATTATGTGAGAAACATGGAATAAAGAGACAGTTGTCTTCTCCTAGGACTCCACAGCAGAGAACTGGACCATCCAGGAAGCATCTAGAACCATGATTATGGAAGCAAACGTTCTTTAGATCTATTGGAGAGAAGTTGTTAGCACTGCAATCTATACTCTCAATCAAGTACAAATCAAAAACAAAACTGGTAAGACTCCTTATGAACTTTGGTTTGGCATCACTCCTACTATGAGGTAATTTAGAGTCTTTGGTAGAAAATGTTACATTAAAAGGGATGAAGATCCAAGAATATTTGATGCTAGAAGTGATGAAGGAATATTCTTGGGTTATTCTACTCAAAGCAAAGCATACCAGTGTTCTAACAAGAGATTAAGGAAGATTATGGAGAGTACAAATGTGAAGGTTGATGAAGGTATTGAAAAACCCTCAAGGTTTTATGAATATGATGAAGATGATCAAAATGATGTTTTTGTTCAAGAAGTCCAAGCTCCCTCTAAAATTTAGATTCAAACTGATCTAGTAAATTAGGAAGAAGAGATAAGTTTGAATGAACCTATTCAATAATCAGAAGTGCAAGAAACTCCCAAAGTTCCTAGGTATGTAAGATTGAATCACTCTGAAGATCAGATTATAGCTGATAAAATAAAAGGTGTACAAACAAGAAGAAGGATTGCTCAAGATTTAGAAGAGTATTATCTAATTTCAAAGATTGAACCTAATACAGTGAATGAAGCTTGCAATGATGAAAAATTGACTAAAGCAATGGAGGAAGAGCTGATGCAAATTGAGAAAAATCACACTTGGGATCTTGTTCCTAGACCTAAAAACAAGAATGTGATTGGAACCAAATGGGTCTTCTAGAACAAACTAAATGAAGTTGCTGAAGTAATCAGAAATAAAGCTAGATTGGTCTGCAAGGGTTACTCTCAAATAGAAGGAGTTGATTTTGAAGAAACTTTTATTCTGGTGGCAAGAATTGAAGCAGTTAGATTATTTCTTGCTTTTACTGCCTTCAAATATTTTAAAGTATATCATATGGATGTCAAGTCTACCTTTCTGAATGGTGACTTGGAAGAAGAAGTATACATTCAGCAACCAGATGGATTTCAATTGTCTGATCATGGTGATATGGTCTGCACATTGAAGAAAGCACTATATGGACTCAAGCAAGCCCCAAAAGCCTAGTATGAAAGATTGGATAAGCATCTTTTGAATATTGGTTTCAACAAAGGTACTGCTGATAGTAATTTGTATTTGAAAATTGATCATGAAAACATCTTGATTGTTGAACTGTTTGTTGATGACATCATTTTTGGAGGAAGAGATAGTATGTGTAAGACTTTTATAAATCAAATTAAAAGTGAATTTGAGATGTCCATGCTTGGGGAAAGGAATTTCTTCTTGGGTCTACAAATCACTCAAACAAAGAAAGGAATCCTCATTTCTCAGACCAAATATGTGAAAGAATTGTTGAAGAAATTTGGGATGGAAGACTCAAAACCAATGAGTACTCCCATGGAAACCAGATGTAAATAAAGAAAAGATAATGACTCTCCTAAGGCTGATCAGAAAAAGTGCAGGTCAATGATTGGAAGATTATTGTATCTCTCTCAAACTAGACCTGACATTATGAATGTTGTTGGTCTTGTTGCTAGATTCCAAGCTAATCCTAGAGAATCTCATGTCATGGAAATCAAGAGGATTTTTAGATATCTAAAAGGGACAGTTGAGTATGGATTGTGGTATCCCAAAGATCATGATTTTTCTCTTCATGCATATACAAGTGCGAATTAGGTAGGAGATGTGGATGACCGGAAGCATACCAGTGGTGGAGCATTCTTTTTGGGGAAGAGATTGGTTTCTTGGCTAAGCAAGAAACAAGTGGCAATATCTCTGTCCACTGTAGAAGCAGAATATATTGCAATAGCAAGTAGTTGCACTCATGTTTTATGGATGAAGCAAATGTTAAGAGACATAAGAGTGGAATATGAGGTGCCTATCACAATCTTCTATGATAATTCAAGTGCAATAAATATATCTAAGAATCCAGTGTTGCATTCAAAGACTAAACATATATCCATCAAGTTTCACTTTTTGAGAGAGCAAGTGAACAAGAATGAAGTCAGATTGGAGTTTGTACCTTCCAAGGATCAGATTGCAGATATCTTTACTAAACCTCTACCTAAGAACTCTTTTGAGTATCTCAGGGAGAAGTTAGGGGTTATTACCCATCTGATGATGAACTAAGGTACATTGATGTGCATATGTCCAGTGGATATCATAGTCATATCTTGTGGTCTAGATTGATGATGGGGAGCTGCTACTTAGGGGGAGCTGCTGGTATGATTTTGAAGTGGTGAAGTTGTAAGTATGTGCCCTTTGCCATTGATGTCAAAGGGGGAGAGAAGACATGTGAAAAACAAGTGGTTTCTGATCAAAGGGGGAGCAGGAAATGAAGAGAAAATATGTGAATGGTTGTTGCTGATAGGGGGAGTTGTGACAGTGAGAAGAAGATCTTGTCTTGATTGTTAAAATAGTTTTTCACATCATATGTTGCCATCAATGACAAAGGGGGATATTTTTGCAATTATGGGCCTAACCAGTGTTGTCATTGATGTCAACATACTCCTATTGCATTGATGATAAGGATTGGATGAGCTGTGTGCTGAGGATATTGAGAAAATTAGTCCTAACTAGGAACAGAGAAGAACAGTGAAGACAGTGACCTAAAGATCCTAGCTAAGATGAAGATCAGAGGATGCGCATCAAAGGGTTTGCATATATGTGTCTTAAGGTGATCCAATAAAGATTTCAGAGGTCCACATGAAGATCTGAAAAAGTTGAGGCCACTCAAGTAAAACTAGTTTCGGCAGGTGTTTAGAGGTGATAGAGTGACACAGATAGGTCCGGTGAGATCTAAAAATGCAATATCCTATTCTACAGATTTGGCAGAATGTTTAGGAAGTCAATATGAATTGACAACTCAATTGGTTCATGGTCTGGAGGTCCGCAAGTATCTATTCCATTGTGATAGTGATGACAGACTATGTTCTTGAGGTTTCAGATGAAGGAGATAAGGATTTCAATAAGCAGATGTAGTGTGGATGTTCTTGGTGATTCAAGCAAGCTTGTAGAGGTCTTTGGATCATGTCTAGTTCTTGTTGGTAGTCCGTAGAGATCACAATTGAAGAATAACTTCCAAATGATGATGTTATTCCTAACTCTAGCTAACCGGATGAGTCACACATCCTATGGATGATCTTAAAGATGTTATGTGAGGATTGGTGTGTTCCTAAATGAAGATTGAAGTCTCAGATCTGTGTGGCCAATAGTGTGTTGATCCGCGTGAAGTCCTTTTGTAATTAGTCATGTTGTATTTGTGTATTTTCTCTGTAATGTATGCCAACTTGGATGATAAATCCTAAGTTGAGGTCTTGTATAAATAAAGAGTTGTTAAGTCATTTCAAATGAATCTTGAGAGAATGAGAGTGTGGTAGAGAGGAGTAGAGTGAAAGGTAGAGAAGAAGTACTGAGCTTATATGGAACTAACTCAAGCATGGTGAAGATGCTATTCTCTAGTTCAAGTATGTGATACTTATTATTCTGTAGACAGTGTGTCTCTTGTAGGCAGTGGGCCTCTTGTGAGCAATGTGCTTGGGCAGTGAGCCCTAACTGGCATGTGCCATTTTGTTCTTTCTATTCTTCTAATAGAGAATACAATCTTGGGTTAATCACCCTATGGTTTTTCCCTGAACTGAGTTTTCCACGTCAAAATCTTGGTGTCTTATGTGTTAATATGTTTCTGCTTTTGATTTAATGTATTATGTTTCCATGATTGATTTATTATTATGCTGCTGAATTACAAAGTGGATTTAAGTGTTTAATTGCAAGAAAGTTTTGGATAATTGATTCACCCCCCTCTCAGTTGTTTGTCCTAAATCCAACACTTATTTCATGGATATCCTTTATAGTGTAAAAATTAATAGTTTAGGTTTGAAAAGCTCTCCTGATTCAATTATATATAACTTTCCAAACATCTATAGATATCAATTTGAAATTTTTATATTGTTTAGAAAATCCTATTAGTGTGCTTAAATCTTGTACTTTTGTATATAATGTATAAATGGAATCCCATACATAAGAATGTAATTTATCATCTTCATTTTTCAGTGCATATATGTAAATATTTATTATCTTCTCAATTTGGGTCTTGTAGGTGTAGTTGTAGCCAATAGGTTGACATGAACCTAGTGACATGTTTAGGATTTTGATGTATTGTTTAAACCACACAAATTTAAATATTTCCAAGTTTTCAATTTATATGTATATGTATATTTAAACATATGTTGTGCATGCAATTTAATATATATTTTCAATTCCTAATTTGATTTTAATTATTTTTTGTAATTGAACCTCTACTTGTAGACATTATTTCTACACATTGCCGATCTAGCCCATGACTCCCCATGACCCCCACATGACCCCCCCAGGACCCCCCACCCCAACATGCCCCCCACCCGCCCCACCCTGCCACCACCACCACTACATGATGAGGTTCATTTGCGATAAACAATTGATGAAAATATACAAACATTGCAAGAAAAATCAATTTCTTCCAAAGCCAAATCCAAACCCCTCCACACATTTTACGGTTTGCATCTACGATGCAAACTATTGTTGATTTAGTGAGATCTATCCACACAGATCTAGACATATTTTGCTCATGGTGGGTAGAGAGGAGGAAATTTTATGCATATGGTCTATCATATAAAGAGATCAATGATTTACATATTACCAAAAATACAATTGCGCCATATTTCATTGATCCCTCCACAGGTAAATAAATACCACCAACTAAAAAGAGATTTTCAATCAAATGGTGCACACATCAGCAGATAGATGATAATTTTTGGGAGTGATGGTGGATGGGCTTTGACCATCCACTTCATTCTAATTTTGATGTCCCCTTTTATTTTTTGAACAAATTATGGGTGGAGTTTGAGATGGGAAAAAAGCCCAATTATTTTAATATGAGACCATTTTAGAGCGTGGGTGGTCGAATGCCACATCATAGACCAAGGGCATGTGTTGATCCAAATCAATGTTTGCCCCCTACACCTATTGTCCCTTCTCCACCCTCTGTTCCTATGCCCTTTCACTAGCAGATGATTGTCTCAGCACTCGGAGTGTTATTGTCGCTCTCAAGAAACCTAACTAACCAAGCTACCTGCTTGGCAGATGAAGTCAATCCTGGAAAGCCTGCAGAGCCTAGAGGAGCATTTGATGCTGGTCCTGCTGCATCACCTAGATTGATACCATTGTAGTCCACACCGCATTATTGTTAGAATTGTCATCATCCATGCTTTGGTTCTACATCTACTTCAGAGGAGGAATCCTTTTTGGCTACATTATTCACTCATATGGACTCGGTATGTATGCCACATTTAATAAAATTAAAATTAATACAAATTAATATAGATTTAGACAATTAGCAATTATCAATCTTTAAAAAAAAAATTAAATATATATTAATAAATATATGTTCATGTTGATTGGTACAGATGACTCCATCAATTGTTGCCACTTCATCATGGCTGGACCAGTTAGTTTCAACGACAGTAGAGTTGGGTAGACCTTATATGGTCAGGTAGAAAAATTAGGACCTTTAAAGATTTTTTAATTAGATATATCTAATTTAATAATATATAATTTAATATAGAAATGTAACATTTTAATTTAAAGCAGATGGGAGGTCCTAACACTTTTGTGTCAAACCAACCTAGTCATCCAAGACCAGTGGCAACATCATCTATAGAGGAGCCTACTTCATATGCCATGGTTTGTATCTTAAAATTGTAGATTTTTAGTTTAAATTTGAATTTCTAGTGTAATATCATGATTTTAAATTCATGTCTTTAAAGTTGAATTTATATATGCATGTACACATATATATGCAGGATGAGATTAGTTTAGGTGTAGGCTCAATTAATCCTATCATTGATGAGCCTGCATAGATGCATGAGTCATCTCTCATATTTCAGGTCCTATAGTTAAATCCTATGTGATTTCAAAGTCTTTTGTATCATTCAACCTTGCATTTTGCATCTATACTCTAGAGCCTAGAATTCAGGTGTTTTATTGAAATACAGGAATTGGTGACAGACATTTAATCTGTCATCTGAATATGCACCATCGATTGCATAGGAGCATGGTAGCAGAGATGATGAGCCTGTTGTGGTATGCGTAGACATTTTGAAGTTTAGATTTAAAAATTTAATTTGATTGTTTGGTTTTAAATATTTGATTTAAATTTAATTAGGATGCAGTTTTGACATTAAAATTGAGTTGAAGCTTCTTTTTCTTATACATAGTATGAGTTGCCCTCTCAGTCACATGGGACCAAAAGGCGGCTTGAAATGGATGATGATCAAACTTAGTGTGCACACATGTTTTAGATTGATTGATGGATGATGGATGGCCATGATGATGATGTATTAGATTGTTCATTTCATGAGGATTTTATGACTATATCAGTATTGACTAGACATATATGTTTTGTGACTATTTTACTATTTTTACATGGACTATTATTATGTCAATATTTATATCTCATAGACTATTTCATCTAGACTAGATTTTTCTATTTATTTAATTTCCACTATATGCATCTATATTCAAACTTTAATTTGATATATCTCATATTTAACACTTCAAATTAAATCATGTGTTTAATTACATAAATTTGTAAAATACTAATCTAATTAGATTAGAGAAAATTTTAAATTGATTTAATTTATTAAACATTTATTAGATACAGACTCTAGGTTTGATATTTATATAGACTAAATATACCTGTCCTAAATAAATTTAAAAAATAAAATGAAAAACAACTTTGTTGAACTAGAATGAATATGTTTGGATTTACATGAGTCAAATGTTGGGACAAGTGGTAAATTTTAATTGAGTTAAATATTTAGAAAAATTTTATTGATTAGATTTGTCAATCTAGTAACCATGTTTGATCAATTTATTTTTAAATCTAGATTAAACATTTCATAAATCAATACCTTCCCTATAAATTTTGGAAAAGGATTTAAAGAAAATTAGAGACATACCTGTACCCTTTAAATTTACAATTTAAGAAATTTAGAAAATTAGAGAATTTTAAGTCTACCCTAAATTATATCAAAAGAAAATTAGAGAAATTTACATGTAACCTAAATATCAAAAGAAAAATAAACAAATACCTGTAACTCTAAATTGTTATATATATAAATTTGATATACAATGCTTGGTTCTATCTACTAAAATTTTTGAGATTTGTTTCTAGAATTTTGTAAAAAACTATAAATTATAATTTTTAAAAATTGTAATAAAATTAGCGTTTTGTATGTAATCTCGTCAAGAGCACTAAATAATAATTTAATCAATTCATTAGTTGGTTTTTCATAACTTCTATGTACAAGAAAAAGAGCTTCCCTTAGCTTCAAGAAATATAAATATTCTATACTGACAAGGCTAACCACGTGAAGGTGGAAGCTCATGTGGCCTCACCTAAGAACTAAGACACATGTATTCTAGTTCTATGTAGGACACCTAAGACACATATTGCATAGTATGTGTCTATATACACCTAAAAAAGGCTTGAGTTGAATTAAATAAATATTTTAATATTTATTTTATTCTTATTCCTCTATCAATTGAATAAATATTCTAATTTATTTAATTAGTTCATTATCCCAAATAATTAAATAAAAAATCAATTTATTTAATTAAGTCATCCAAATTCCTCTAAGTCACCCCTAATTAAATAATCATAAATTATTTAATTAATCACAAATTCCTCTATTCCAAAGTCTTAAATTCTATAATTCCACATCATCTCATCCATGTCATTTCCACCTCACCATGTTGTACACATAATTAAATATTTTAATACTTAATTAACTAATTATCCTCACCCACATGTCTCCTATTATTTCTCAAATAATCTCCAAGGACAAAGACACTTGTCTTTCTAATTCTAGTTCATCTCTCACATTCCAACAGATCAAGAGTCCTCCCACAATCTCCTCAAAGTCTTCCACTTTTAACTCACAGGTCTTTGAGAGCACAGTGACATGTGGCTCATAGATCCACATATTCCTCTACCTTGTAAATGTAGTAGGAACATTTCCCATGATTGTCTCCCTCATCCCAATTGACGCCATCTTAACTACACACCTCACAGATAATTCCTCCAATCGTGGATCTTATGACACTTGGAATTGGTCCATCGTAGCCTATAAAAGCAAGGTTCTCACACCTATTTTAAACCACCGCTCAAGATTTTGTAGTCTTATTCTGCAAGAATTCCACCATAGTTATCAAGCATGCCTTTAGCTCCCCTCATTTGCATTGCATCCATTAGTATCATTATCTCATCTAGTTGCATATCCATATCATTATCATGGCTGCATATCATTATCCCCATCCATCATCTTAGTTATTGCATTGTAGTCTCATTGCATAATCCTCCACATAGCCATTATATCTTTGTCATCTTAACAGAAAGGAAGTACAATTTCTGAGAGCTCTATAATCACACAAGATCAAAGAGAGATAGGCAACAATGGAAGACATGAGGTAAATCTATTTGCAAAGGTATATCTTTTGTTTAATTGTATTTGTCTCATTTTCATTAAAGTTATTGAATATTTAGGAAGTTTATACTCTAGTTCATATATTCAATCACATTTTGGTGTCCACCGTGGGGCCAATTCATCATTTTTAACCTCCATTTGAGTTTTTGGTGAAGTTGCAGTCATGACAGGTCATTCTGGTGCATTCAAATTTCCAGTCTAGTGTATCCATGATGAAAAGAACAGTCTAGCACATATGACACTTCTTTCTACACCTCCATTCCTTCTATGCCTTCATTCTTTCTATACTTTTAAGACTTCTTTCTGTGCATTTGTAAGTTCTTTATGTGCATCTATCTTTCTGTGCATTTGATCTATCTTCCTGCACATCCATTATTTGTTTCAGTGCATCTGACTCCTGTCAGAGATTTGTATTGATTTTTGTAAGATTTTTGATACTAACTTAGTTGTAGGTATTATCAATCATCAATGGAGGCTATTGATAGAATGTTCTTGCAGGTTTAAGAGCTGGTTTAGGCATTTTTTTGTTGCATTTTGCATACAAATCTTTGTCTAGCTTTAATTAGGAGTAAATCATTGTTCATGAAACTTGCATACAATCTTCATCTAGTTTCTAATTAGGAGTAATCATAATCATCTAACATGCAATCTTGATCTAGCTTTAATTAGGAGGAGTAAATTATTACTCATACAAATTGCATACAAATTTCACATAGTCCGAAACTAGGTGGTTAAAATTAAACAAATCTTTCAAGAAAATCTGGCATTTACAAATCCACATCTAGTTTAAGTATGGGAAAGTAAATTGATCAAATCTTCAACAAAAATCTTCACATAGTTTGTTTAGGAGGCTAAATTCAACTATCTTTTCATGTTTATGCTATCATGTCAATCTTGTGCTTGGTAGATTAAATCACATTTAGGTTAACTCTAGAAGGTTAATGAACCAGTGTCTACTGTGCTTGTAAAATGGTGGTAGGCCTATGCTCTCCCCATATTGGGTGATCAAAATGCCAAACCCATCATTTTATTTGTTCAACCTTTAGAAGAGGCCTTCCCTTGGGATTGCGTTTCTTCCAAGTGGGATGACCTCAAGCGGTAACAGGCTAAAGCCAAGCCACTTTCGAGTTGCTATAAATAAATGTGTTTGTGACAAAAAGTCATAAACAATAGGTGCTACTGTGTTATACCAACGAATCTTTCCTAGAGTACCCTTGTGGTGCATTTGAACCTGTAGATCCTAACCTCTATAGATTGGAAAGCCTCCTAAATGAAGTGAATCGCTGCACATATAACCACCTGAACGAATGCCCATATTAAGAACCAACTATATTTAGAGGCCAAAATCCTTCTATTTGTTGACATATGAGGTCAGACCTCTGAAGCTTCTCAACATATTCACTAATCATTTGTAGAGATATAAAGTTCAACTCTTCAAAGGAACTGTAACTTGGTATGCCAAAGAAGTGAGTGTCGATCAAGGGGGAGCCAGTGCTACCAAGTTGCTAACTGTCTGCCTTGATTTAAGTGGCTAGAGAAATCCAAGTTGGTACTGAATAAATATTGTCCTTGCCAACCATTGCAAAAATGTGTATCAAAAATTTGTATAACATCATGAAATCTTTTTGTCTACTATGAATTCTAGCAACAAATTGAAACAAAATCATCATCAAAACCACTTAGATTGCTTAGAAAAAAAAATGTCCTTGAAAACAAGAAAATTTGATTAAACATTTCAAAAAAGTAGAACTGCACATTTCAGACTTTTTCCTACGCATTTGACAAATCTTTCAGCTCATCTAATTTATGTCGTGCATTTAAACATTTTTGCTGTGCATTTGAATATTCTTTCAGTGCATGTATAAACATGCACACTTAAATAGTAGAAACGCGCATTTAGAATCTCACATGAAATCCATAGAAACACGCATTTACACTATGTTTCTATCCAAATAAACCTCTGCATCTATAATAGTGAATTGTTCCCAAAATTTTGAGAGAAAAACAAAATCATTTTTAGGTATCCATTATTCCCTAGATTTAGTTTATGAACTCAGTTAAGCTATTAAAATCCATTGCATACCCATTTTCCAAAAATTCAACTAGCCATCCAAAAACCAAACAAAACCAAGATTTCCACTAAGGTGTCATTGAGATCCTCATTTGCAAAACAAAACAAATTGGTTAGTTCCCTCCATCAAGATCAAATCATCCTTTAGAAACTATACAAGGCATCTTGACAAGGTCCTCCACAACAATAGTGATTCATATCATTTCTAATTGGACTCACCTTGGATCAATACTTTGATTGCTCTTAGCTCAAGACTATTTTGTTTGAACAAATAGATCAAAGAGAGATAGGCAACAATGGAATACATGAGGTAAATCTATTTGCAAAGGTATATCTTTTGTTTTATTGTATTTGTCTCATTTTCATTGAAGTTATTGAATATTTAGGTAGTTTCTACTCTAGTTCAGAAATTTAATCATAGTATCTAGATAAATTATATATAGACTTATATAGTCTTTATACCTTATTATAGTCTAGACCTAAATCACCTAGGCACCTAGATTATATAGTTCTACCTAGTTGACATATGGTATACCTAAGACGTAGGTAGAGACATCGAGACACCTAGATTATAGTTCTACCTAAGGCATAGGCTCTAGACACCTATTACATGGTAGACCTAGATGACATATCTAGTATCTACCTAAGCCACCCAGTTTAAATTATACCTTATTCTAGTCTCTAGACAAGTAGTTGATATATAGTATCTACCTAAGATGTGCCTAGATTCCATATTATATCTCTAAACATGTAGTTGGTCTATAGTATCTACCTAAGACACCTAGATTAGATTAAATGCCTTTTTTCTAGTTTCTATCTACCTAGTTGACATATAGAATACCTAATACATAGGTAGAGACACCTATTATATAGTTAGAACCCAAGACACCCAGAGACACCTAGATTTTATACAATGTTATTCTCTAAGTCTAGATCATCTACGATTTTATACTTGACACCTAGAAGTTGAAAACTCTAGATGTGAAACATGTGTAGACATCATACCTATGCAACAAGAAACAATAGATTTGAATCCTTTCAACACTAAATGTGAAATTGCAAAAACAAATCTAGAGGTAGGCCATGATCAAATGTATATAAAAATTTAGAAGGTCTCTAGAGATTATTTTATTTAAAGATAGAATTTGTTAAGAAACTCCATTGAAATTATAATGAAAGGAAATAACTATTGAAGCATAAATTAAAATAATTAATAGTATAGGTGTAGTGAGTACCTAAAATAAAAGGTAAGTGAAATTTAACACCTTCTATGTTTCTAGCCTTTGCTATGACTTGAAAACACATCTCCTGCACCATGTAATGAAATGTAAAAAAGTTAGAATGTATCATGATCGTTAAAAGAATTAGAAACATGAATATGAAGGCTTAAGGGGAGTTAAAAGGATGGCTTAAGGGGAGATGCAATCAATTAGGGGAGATGACAATTTACCTAACTTATGGAACATAGCTAGGGGATGGCTTAAGGGGATTTAAGAGGATAGCTTAAAAGGGGAGTTAAGAGGATGGATTAAGGGGAGATGGAATCAACTAAAGTATTTAAATGGTAAGAGTACATGCACTAAATTATATCATTTATCTAGGGGATGGCTTAAGGGGAGTTAAGAGGATGTCTTTAAAGGAGATGGTCCAATCAACTATAGTATTTTTGGTAAGGGTACATGCACTAACTTATATCATTTAGCTAGGGTATGGCTTAAGGGGAGCTAAGAGAATGTCTTAAGGGGAGATGGTCCAATCAACTATAGTATTTTTGGTAAGGGTGCATGCACTAACTTATATCATTTAGCTAGGAGATGGGTTAAGGGGAGATGGAATCAACTCTAGTATTTTGGTAAGGGTGTGCTAAGCTATATCAATTAACTATATTGAAGTTATTAAACTAAATCCTAAATTTACCAAACTTATAGAACATAGCTAAGGGATGGCTTAAGGGGAGATAAGAGGATGGCTTACGGGGAGATGTAATGAATTAGGGGAGATGACTTACCTAACTTATGGAACATAGCTAAGGGATGGCTTAACAGGACTTAAAAGGATGCTTAAGTGGAGATGCAATCAATTAGTTCAGTTACCAATCATATTAATCCTAAACTCACATACTAGACAAAGATTAAAAGTTTAAAAAATTCTACATACCTATTAATCATTTAAAACATTTACTCCATTGTACCATATGCATCCTCTCTTTTTTGTAATGCACCTATGATTGCCTCATGCTCTTCCATATAAAGTGTCCATAATTCTTTTGTGATAGGTCTCCCTTTATATCTCACTAATTGTATGTTTTTTGCCACAATCAGATGCAAGTAGTGCAAATTTTTTTTATGTCTTTCATAATCTTCAAATGTAGGTATACCATTCCTCCTTATCAAATATTTATGTAGCCAAGTGCTAGTAACAACCACAGAACTTGTTGGATACTCAAAGTTATCATCATCTACTCTAGGTTGTAACCACTTCTATTTTCCCTCAACACATTGAGCCAACCAATACTCTGTTTCCTCTTCATTACCCTCAGGTGCAACAACAACATACACATGTCCTACAAAAAAATTTCAAATTCAATAAGTCACAAAAATATACATACATACATATGTACAATTAATATATATTTCAAAAAAATGTATCGAAAAGAAATATTGATTGAATGTACCTTCTTGTACGAGGTCTGAAATATGCTCATAATCATTTGATGCTTGCAAATTATTATCCTCCTCAAATGTTATCTCATTTTGATCATGTGTTTGTAGAGGTGTTAAGGACTTTTGTTGCCATTTTTCAACCCAATCTGTATTTTCACATGCTTCCCACTCACCTACGATACAAAACTAACAAAAACATGCAAGCTCCCTAGTCCATAGAGTCCATGTGCTTGAATTTGAACTCTCAATATTGCCATTTTGCAGATCCACTAATTGTATCACAATCAAGTCGGGGAGGAATGTTTTCTTCTTCAACCAACCAAAAGAACTGATGAACTTTAGAGTTCTCACTTGATCCTTTATTCAATTTTGCAATACACTAATTCACAATTGTACGTGCATCTTAAAACATTGCTACATCATGAAATTTTAGTTGCTCCCTAGCAAGAGCCCTTTTCACACATGCTCCAACTCTGTCATGCTCTTCTTTAACATGTCCATCTTCAAAAAAACTCTAAATATGTTGCATATTGTTTTCTTTGTCGACCCTACTTAACTAATAAAATATTTGAGAATTTTTGAATTGTCCTATACAATTGTCTACCCATATGAAATGTTGTGTCATCTGGATTTGTCTTTCATTTAAGTTGTCATTAAATACTTTGAAACAATACTGCACAAACTCTGATGAATGTAGCCAGTTATCACTACATCGAAATGGTACTCTCTCAAAAAAAATTTGTCATTTTCTGTACTATCAACTGCATGTCTATATACAATATGAACAAATATGGCCACCTGTACTGAGTTATAATATTGTGATTGAATTTGCTATTCTGGAGCAAGTGTGTAGTTTTTTATAAAGTCAACCACTAAAAGTATAGTTCCAATTAGAAACGTGTTCTTACATCTGTGGAATTGTTCATCATGCCATCGAGCATATTAAGAATGTTTCACATATTTATACAAAATCTTATTCTTGAACTCTATGATGAATGCATGTACACTACTTGTTCTGTGACTAACAACACTTTCTTGTTTTTCCATCCTTTAATGGATATTGAACATTGGTGAACCTCTTCACATCCACTAACTATTGTGTAAAATCATGTGAACTACTTTCATGCATGCATTCTCCTAACAATGAAAGGTTACCACATCTATTGCATTGTTCAGAAACACATGGTTTTGAAAAATGTAATTGCCCATTAGTTGTTTCACAAAGTATATTTGTTATAAAATCTTTAATTGTTGTAGGTGGCATATTAATACCACATTCCTACATAATTTGGTTAGTATGCAAAGTACAATGTATATATTGAAAAACATCATTAAAATATTGAAATTGCACATGAGTTTTACAACAACAAGAAATTTGTTGCTTATTAATCTTGACATACCAAGGTTTGCATTTCTCAAATGATCTTTCACTTATACTAAAATTTCCTATAATTGAATCATCTAGAAATTTTCTATATAATTTTGTTTAAATCATGTCTAAAAGATGTTTTGGATGATGATCATGTTTTTTGACCCCACCCTTAATTTCAAAACATCTCTAGCATTTGATGAAACCCTTGTAATATCACGCCAATATTTTTCAATAAAAGACCTAATTTAAATATCATCATCAATACTTACTCTTCTCTTTTCTTCTCTTCTTAAATTTATAGCATGCACATTTAAATATCCACTTGTTTTACGTATCATTCTTTTTCTCACAATTGATTTATTAACTAAAGTAATTGTTATTGCTCAATGTGCTACATTCTTATCCTTAGATCAACTATTTTTTCCTATAGAACCAATAGCATTAGCAACACTAGACATAACTTGTTCCATTGATTCATCCACCTTTTGGGGTTTTACAAAAATGCCTAATTTTTTCATTACTTTTTTTATTTCTGACATTCTCATCAATTGTAATACAAGTTGGAATTAAAATCCAAGAGTTTTTCTATAAAAAAATTGTATGTACAATCTATTTGCATGTGTTTGAATTTGTCTCCAAGATATCTTACCATGAAGATCCTTTAAAACATTACTTTCAATTAAAAAAATATTTTCATTTGCATGCATACAAAGGTTTTCATTTTCATTTTTTATTGTCATGTTTGTAGTAGAAGCATTTATCTCATCAATATTATATCCAGCTTGTTTTAAATCTTTAACCTCATTATCATTCAAGGGATTCGAAGACATAGCTAGATTAATTCTTATATTTGCATTTGCCATGTTCTTGACCTCTTCCACATTTGCATACTCTACATTCACTTGATCAAAATTGGTCTCTCCAATATTCTCCTCTTTAATGTTCTCCTCCTCAATGTTCTCCTCTTCAATAGTCATCGAACTGGATGCTACATCATTCTTCATTTTTTTAATCCTCTCTCTCCTATCTCTTTATTGTTTTGCCTCTTTCTCTCAATGTGCTTCAATTTCTTCAACTGTCATAACCTTCCTCTTCTTTTTTTGTTGACATTTATTTGATCCCATAATTACCGAAATGTGTTGGATCCCTTCTTAAAAATGTATGAAATACAAGTAGAAATAGATCCTTTATTCAATAATATAGTTGCTTGATATTTGTTTGATCTCTACAAGAAATTGAATCCTTCTAAAAAATGGATTTCCTACTTCATTCCATATGAAAATTCTCCTTATGATTGAATCCATGTAAAAATTGCATAAAATATGTCCTCTTGAGAGCTTGAATTAACACTTTGCATATAAAAATGTTGCAGAATTCATCGTTGTCGGTGTATTGGTAAAAATTAATGTCTCTCCAAGAAATTTAATTCCTGTAAAAAATAGATTTTCTACTTCATTCCATCTGAAAATTCTTCTTTTGATTAAATCCATGTAAAAATTGCATAAGATATGCCCCGTTGAGAGCTCGAATCGACACTTCGCACATAAAAAAATTATAGAATTTGTCACTGTAGGTTGTATTGGTAAAATGGAATGTTGCAGGTTTTCAGTCGTACTACCAATTTATGAAAAAAAAAATAGCTAAAATAGAAATGGGTGCCCATTTTAAAATGGTTACCCATTCTAAAAATAAGAAATGGGTACCCGTTCTACAGAAAAGAAAAATAAACGGGTACCCGTTTGTACCGGGCACCCATTACGAGTGGGTACCCATTTCTTATTTTTTTAAATATGACACCCACCAATTTACATTATTTTTAGGCTTGGTAAAGGCTTGGAAACTCGAGCCTAAGCATTAGACCTACAACCACCCTACAACTAAGAAGCCATGAAAATAATGAGAGAAAAAACTAGTTTCACCACTGTGGCTGATAACTTTTTTTTCAGAATATTTTAACAAAATTAAAACCTATTGTAGATCTAAAAGTCTAGTTTTCAATTATGTAATATTTTTTACTATTGAACATAATTTTTTATTTATTAATTATTTTCTAAACAAACTAACTCATAAAATTGAAATAACATAGGTTACTATATTTTTAATAACTTTTGATTTTAAAAGTTTCTTGAAAAAAAATTGTCTGACCAAACTAGACACCA
Source organism: Cunninghamia lanceolata (assembly GCA_027924645.1). Taxonomy (NCBI): domain Eukaryota; kingdom Viridiplantae; phylum Streptophyta; class Pinopsida; order Cupressales; family Cupressaceae; genus Cunninghamia; species Cunninghamia lanceolata. The sequence goes on along the minus strand of BSBN01000029.1, from coordinate 2,525,128 downwards.
TTCTCTACATGATGAATGTTTTTTTAACAAAATTGATTAGTTTATCTCAAATTATGTTGGCCATACATGAGGGGTTTTAAAAAACACTAATTAGGGCCATTAAAAAATTAATAAAAAAATATTTATCAAATAATTACAAAAAATTATCCTGACCAAAATTCAACATCCTAATAATCTTTCCACAAAAGGAACTAGAAAAATACATTAATTTAGGTCAAATTATGTTGGCCATACACATGCATGCTTTTACATAAAACAGGGGACTTTTAAAAAGCCACTTTTTGTACATCCAAAAAAACCCAACCTGCATCATCTAGGTATTAAAAAAATTACATATTTGAAACTTAGAAACAAAATCCTACATTTCTTATTCTCACATCATCTTAATATTTTATGGGCAAGTGCTTCAAATTGTCACTCCAAGTACGAAAAAAGTTGAAAAACAAGAAAAACACTTCCACTTTTTGGCCAAAAAGTGAACTCATCTTCTTGCACTTACCCAAGGGGCTTTGATCAAACTGGCCTATGTGGTGCCCTTGTGGGAACCTTTTATTCTCCTATCCACATGTTACAATTTTATAGGTCAAAAACGTCAACTTCACATTGTACACACAAGGGTCAAACAAAATCACTCAGAGACAAGATTTTACATGTATTTAGCAATTGGAATTAAAATTTTAAATAATATAATTCATAATATATATTTTAAATCTATATGATATTATTTTATAACAAAGATAGGTCCATTACAAAAATACACCTTTATTCATGACATTGGGAGAAATAGCATACTAGGTCAAAAAAATTATACTAAAAATTGCACTACACTCCACATCGATGTCCTTGTTCCAACAGAAAAAAAAAATCAATTTTAATAATATCTAAAGAGAAACACATTATGGTAAAATGTAGGTCTAAACTTTTATTAGTAGTAGTTTAAAAAATTAATAATAAATAAAAGATTCAATAAAACTTAGCAAAATAATAGTATGTTACATGTTGGTATTAATTATACAATTCTAAGAAATTCTAGAAGTTTTTTTTTGCAGTAAAACTTATGTATTAGGTAAAACTTCATTCACTATAAAATAATTTAAAAATTAATAAAATCATAAAAATAGAAAAAAATGACAAAAATTTTAATTTAAATTTCAAAAAAATTATAAAATGAGTCTATAAACAAAATGACACAAATCATTATTTTACATTGAGTCTTTCAATTGTTGACATTTTGTTTGGTATAATTAACAAAATGTGTTGAATTTTAAAAAATTTTGAGTTTTGTGGCCCAATAAGGTTGAAAAGTGGGGAAACACTATTATGTTTTTACAAAAAATGATAATTAAGTAATGGCATTATTTGTCATATTATGTGGTTTCATAACATATGTCATGACTACATATCCTAAATATATGGCTATGTATAATGAGCAAGATAAATTTCTTGATATGTGCACATGATTTTCTTTCTTATGCATCACCTTATCAAGTGAGTCGGTTGTTAGCTCTTGAGTATGCTCAATGTTTATCCTCCCTTTGTCTATAAATTCTTGAAATTTATGAGTGAATGCAATGCCTCTATCTTCATGTTTAGGCATAGGAGATAGATTAGGTGTTACAAGGGAACTTCTTATCCCACTAACATATATGTACACACTACTTCATAACAAGAATGTGTCACAATAATGCACTCTAGTTTTGTAGTTGAAAGAGAAAATTTGGCCTGACTCTTACTCATCTAAATCACATCACCTCTAAAAGAAGTGAACATAGAGGAACTAGTTGACCATGTGGTATTTAAATCTCCAACATAATCTACATCAACAAAGCCAATTATGTCTGACATCTTACCGACGTTATTAGTAACATGATAAGAAATTGTAATCTAGAAAAAGTGATACTTTCACTTTCTACACTACATTCATATAGGGGTTGAAATAAAGAATACTGATTAACATGAAATTGAAAAATAAAATTAGCAAACTAAATTCAGAATAGTAAATGGTAGAGAGAGAAACCTGACACCAAAAGATGGGGCAAAACGTCTAGGATGCCACAACATAGCTAAGATGTTTGTGTGGTGCACTACAATCTTGGTAGCAATAAAACTTAAAAAAGCCATACAATACATCTTTTCAGACACTTGTAGCATCACCCAATGTGCATGAGTAACTAAAGTAACTTCTTAAAAATGAAATTTAACCCAAAATACACATAAATGAGGCATTTAACATAAAGAAGAGAATAAATGAGATATAAGGGAATAGAGAGCAAACTCCCATGCATTTGATCTCTTTTCACAACTTGTAGAATGTACAAACCAAAATATATTGTAGGGTTGTTTTAGGGGTTTTCCTCAGTCAAACCCCTCGTATTGGTTTTCCAAACTCCATGAAACAACAAATGAATTAAAAGAGAAGAATCTAGTGTGTTCTCTTATCCTACATGCATATAAGAATTTAGAGAAATGACAATAAAATAAATCTATAAGAATTATCCATGGTCTATGGGGAAATATCCTAGTCTATGTGAAATCAAGCAGGTGGTGGTCTACACCAATATTTAGCCAAATATATATGTACAACTAAAAGATAAATAAAATTTGCAATATTATTAAAAATGAAAACAAGAACAAAATTACAAGCATGGTTGTGGAAGAAGGAAGAATTAGCTATTTGGAGGAATCAACCAAAATGTAACAATGTGGGTCCTTGAGAGATATTCAGAATGGAGTCCTTTCAATACCATATAGCTTTAGCAAGCTCAACAATAGAGGTTCTTGTCCAGAAAAAACATCGCCAAGAGAGATAGATCAAGATAGATTGAGAGAGAGATTCAAAATTAGTTTTTTGTATAAGGGTTTTAGGGAAGCTAAAGGGTCAAATTCAAACATTAAAGGCATTTCTCTAACAACCGAGTGTTATAGTAGGTGACAATAGGTAGCTAGGTAGGAAAACAACATTCTTTTTAAGTTTTGGGACTTTTAGGATGTTATCGCACCGCTAGGACGTCCTAGCAACATTGTAGCATCCTACAAAAATTACACAAAATTTAATATGTCTTCCTGAGTCAACGAGAAGAACTAGAATCAAGTAATGGATTTTGACAATCTGGTGAAGGAAAAAGGCTAAGGCTAGGCTTAAATGATCTGTACAACATGCTAAGAGAATGGACACTAAAGTAAGCCAAAAACATAGCATGAAATTGCAAGGGTATGCAATTTTATAAGCTACATTTAGCCCCCACTTTAGCGAGTTGATAACACTAAACGATAAGCTATGCTAAAGAACATAAATGAAATAAAAGTAAATAACATCACAAATGGATACCCAAAAGGATATTATAGAGGTTGTAGAGCTCTTGAAGTAGAGGAACAAATCTCCTAGGCTAATAACCTATAAAATAAATACGTTAGAAAATAAAAACCTGTAAGACAACTGAGTTAGAAGGCATAAACCTACATAACCACTATGTCAAAGCATCACAAACATATATAAACAACACATACATGGAAGAGAAAAAAACATAGCAAGGAAAGAAAAATTTTCTGGTAGTACAGCAAAGGAGACCTTAATGTGAAAGATTATCTCAATTACCATGTGTTGTCCCAAAAATAAAATAAAAATAAATAAAAACAACAAATAGAGGAATTCTTAAATGGAGATAGAAGAATATAATGAGTCAACCAATTGCTTCAAGGAGAGAATGCATGCAAATAGATAGGGAAGAGATCAATACCAACAAATAAGAGTACATGACTCAGGGACTAGCTTGCTCTATTGCTAGGGATCATACAAATCATAATGCCCTCATGGATCATGAGCTAGTAAGTTGTATTATGATAGGTGACCATAGGTTTAAAAAGGTAAGTCATATGAAGCACATAGGCTAGCAAGTTATATTATGCTAGGTGAATCATAGACTATATGGATCACAAGCTAGCAAGTTGAATTATGCTAGGTGATCATGGATTAAAAATGAATTAGGGAGCGTATAAATAATAAATGCCTTAGGGAGTGTATCAAACACCAACACCTTGGAGAGCATATCAAACACCCACACTACATAGGGTGAACACTTCAGGGAATGTAAAATAAACAACACCATAGGGGGTGATTTAATATGCAACATCTTAGGAAGTGAATTAATAAGCTACACCTCAGGAGGCGAATTGATAAGCTATACCTTAGGGGTGTGGATAAAGAAGGGTACATGTATGGATGCATATGTGAGGATAATATATGCCCCCCATTAAAATATTAGCATGTCTAATATGTAAATATTTTAAGGTAAAGAAAAGGGGAAGAAAGAAGAGGGGAGATCTTTAGAAAGAATGCACATGTCGAGAATAAGTTGTCTCTGCCCCGTAGAATATGGGTGAGGACAACCATGAAAAAGAATATTGTTTTGTTACAAAAAATGAAGTATGTTTACAAATGAGATTGTACCATCATGAATGGCAATGAGAAAATAGAGAAATCTACAAATGCCACATAGTAGGTAGAAACACAATAGTCTCATGAGAAAATGGAGGAAGAACTAGGAAGCTGATAGAAGTCATCATCAATATCGCTTGTCATGTTGAGAAGAGACAAATGCTTCATTAGATAGAAGAGCGAGACCACACATGTTAGGAAGGTGTTGTATTTAGTCACTCAAGGCATGGCATTCACTAGCAGAATGGCCAAGCACTTGATGATATGCACATAAAGAAAGTGTTGAGTGAATGTATTGAGGAAACTTTTTGCATGTAGGAGGAAAATTGATCAAGAGAGATTTTAGAAGTCTTAGAGAAATACACTCTTACTTAGATAGAAGAGAAGAATATGGAATAATAAGTAACCCTTTCTGTTGTGGAGGAAGGTTTGATTTCTTATAAGTAGAAACTGTAGAGACTTTAGACAATGGGTGAGGGGATGTAGACAAAGGAGAAGGCCAGTAACCTAAACCCACTATATAATTTAAGTGTTGTGTAGGTTCCATAGGGGCCTTAACTCCTTCTTCCATGCACCCAAGACCTTTTCCCTTATATCCATGCTTGGAAAGAATTTGTATCCAAGATTGTAATGTATCTCAAATTTACAAAAGGAAGAGAAACAACATCACTAGCCTTGTCAAAATGAGTTGTGTATACACATGTTGGAGAAGCAATAGAAGAATTTACATGAGTAGAGGGATCAATTCTAATACTAGAATTCAGATCCTTATTTAATGTGGGAATGTCCAGGTGAGAAGGGTCAACCTTATATTCACCATGCCCATGGGGGTTGAAGTCTAAGGAGCCCAAATCATAACCAAGACATGTATTTAAGGATGAATCAACACCATTTTCTACTTCTCAAGTAGGAGTTGAGTATGGGGAATCATCTTTGATAGAAGAAGAATGAATGAGATTATGGAGAGTAGGAGAAGTATGAGGCTGAGCCACAGAATCTGTATGTTGATAATACTGCATGGGATATAGATAGACTTTAATCATATAAGTTTTATTTCCAAATATGAATTTGATTGAACCATGAAAGGTAGAGGGGACCTCACCCATAGAATGGATCCATGGTCTACCCTGGAGGATATTGTAAGATAACACCCTATGCATGACATGCACAAGCATAAGCAAGGTCACTGGGGGGTCATCCGACAACAATGGGTTACACTTTTTGGCCAAACTTGACATTGAAATCAACATTTTGAACTAAATCTTCACTTTCTGACACCTATAGCTACTAAACCATTAGGAATTTGAAGATGATGTGAACTAGTGATTTGTGATATTTTGTTTGTAGATTCCAAATATATATATTTTAAAAAAATTGGACTTAAATTGTAAAAAAATTTCTGTCTCCTTTGATAACTAGTTTTTAATAGTAAACAACATTTTTTTAAAGCGATGTGTATTCCGTAGCACATAACTTTTTTTCTACAAAAGATAAAAGTTTAATTATTTTTTAATTTAGATTGCTGACACCAATATATAGGGCATGCATTTGGTTTCATAATATTTTGTTGAATACTTTTTTTTTAAATTAATTTTTGAAGTCAAACCAATTATAATTTAGAAAAGTTGTATTCTGTAAAACATAACTTTTTATGTATGTATCGAAATTCAATTTTGTTTTTTTTCCATTGAAATAAGGACATCAATACCTAGGGCATAGATATTTTTAGAATTTGTTTTCACTAATTTGCTAATTTTCCATGTGTGTAGAACAGAGAACTTGATGTTCGGTGAAAAACCTACATTCACAAGAAATTTAAAAAAAATATAATTATCAAATTAAATATATTTAAAATTATAGTTTTTGGGAAGCTTATAATAAGGACTACATACTTAAAAAACATAAATTTTAAAAGAATTCATTTGATCCCCCAAAAGGTAGATCAAAACTATTTTTTTATCAACATTTTGATAGGTGTAGAGGAGACCCCATTATAGGTATGGTTTAAAACTAGTGGGGTTCTATCTAGGGAGGTTTGAATCTATGGGGGTTTGATCAAACCCTCTTCAATTAAAATCCTTTAAATGGAACCTTTCAAGGTTTAAATCATTATATTTTCTAAAAATATGTGATTCAGCAAAAATTAGGATGTCACAGAAAGTGTAACCCATTATTGTGGCAGTACCCTGGGCCCAATTCAATCAGAAGCATGATTGTTCCTAGTGTTTGTCTACCAACATTGCCAAATCCATAGATGGAAAGAGTAGAAGGGGAGAGCAATGATGTATTGATATTAATACATTTCAATAGGTCTATGTTGTAAACATTAAGGCTGGAACCATTATCAATAAAGGTATGTTTCGCTCTGAAATTATTAATTCCAACAATAATGAGCAAAGGATCATTCTATTTTTGTACCTCAAAGGAAGGTAGTTCATATTGTTGAAATGAAATATTGGTAGTGTTTATGTAAATACAATTGAGCAAAACAACTACATCATTCGGCCTAGTAGAAGATGCTGCAGGGATCTTCTATAAAGATTCTTGGAACATGTTGTGATACGTTGGTGAATTTTGAACTAGCTCCAGAAAGAGATCTTGGTAGGAGTAGCACAAAGCTGCTTAACAAGATTGTACTCTCCAATAATCTTTTGAGTAAAATAGAGAGTTGGGGGAAGAATATGATGTGGAGGAGGAAGTGAAAAAGGAACATGAGTAACCTATTTGTTTCACCAAGTATTATATGTGTGTGCAATTGAATGGTAGTGAGGAGCCCTAGACATGTAGTCAGGAGCCCTAGATCATAGGATGAGAGAGGAGGGGCAGATAAGGCATTCTATGCACAATGATTTTAGGAATAGAAGAAAGATTTTAAACATTAATGCACTTGTCCAACATCCCCTTAACATGTGAGATAATTATATTAAGAATGATTGTGTTAACATTATTATCTTATTAAGAAATACATGATGTAGGATAAGATATGTAAAATTAGTACGCTCAACATCTATCTATGAGGGATCCGATGTGAGGTGAGACTCTTCATTTTCTAATGCTTCATCTCTAGAAGGGAGAGCATTAGAATAAACTAAAGGTAGTGTAACATTAAGAAAGTGTCAATGGTTTCAACCTCTTGCACAAAATATCCTCATAAGTAAGAGGGATATGTGGAGAGGGGTCAAGGAAAAAGCGTGACATAGGAAAAGATAAGTCACTTTCACATGCTTGTAAGAGAATCTCAAGTGAAACTTCTTGACAAAGCTAGAATGTGATATAGGGAAAGAAAAGAATAAGTTCATTTAGTAATTAGATGGAGAATGTTAGGAAGAAGGTGTTTTCAGTGTTAAAGAGGTGGGTTCACTAAAATGTAATCTAGAAAAAGTGATACTTTCACTTTCTACACTACATTCATATGGGGGTTGAAATAAAGAATACTAATTAACATGAAAATGAAAAACAAAATCAATAAACTGAATTTAGAATAGTAAATGGCAGAGAAAGAGAAACCTAACACCAGAAGATGGGGCAAAAAGTCTAGGAAGCTAGAATGTATCTAACACATTTGTGCAACACACTAGAGTCCTGGTAGCAACAAAACTCAAAAAGGTCATACGGTACAACATTGTAGAAACTTGTAGCATCACCCAATGTGCATGAGTAACTAAAGTAACTTCCTAGAAATGAGATTTTACCCAAAATACACATAAATGAGGCATTTAACATAAAGAAAAAAATAAATGATAGATAAGGGAATAGAGAGAAAACTCATGTGTGTTTGATCTCTTTTCACAACCTACACAATGCACAAACCAAAAAAAACTATTAAGCTATTTTAGGGGTTTTCCTCAGTCAAACCCCCATATTAGTTTTTCAACCTCCATGAAACAAAAAATGAAATAAAAGAGAAAAATCTAGTGTGTGCTCTTATCTTACATGCATCTAGAAATTTAGATTAGTGACAATAAAATAAATCTATAAGTATTATCCCTTGTCTACGGGAAAATATGCTAGTGTGTGTGAAATCAAGGTGTGGTGGTCTACACCAAGATTTTTCCAATTAGAAATGTAGAAGCAAATGATAAATAAGATCTACAATATTATTCAAAATGAAAACAAAAATAAATTACCAACATAGTTGTGGAAGAAGAAGGAAGAATGAGTTCTTTCGAGGAATCAAACAAAATGTAACTATGTGGGTCCTTGAGAGAACTTCAAAATGGAGTCATTTTAACAACATGTAGCTTTAGCATGCCTAATAATGGAGGTTCTTGTGTAGCTAAAACATCACCAAGAAAGATATATTGAAAGAGATTCAGAATTAGTTTTCACATAAGGGTTTTAGGAAAGCCAAAGGGTCAAATTTGAATGTTGATGGTGTTTCTCTGAAAAACAAGTGTTACAATAGGCTATAGCAAGTAGCTGGGTATGAAAACAACATTCTTTTTTATTTTTTGGGACTTTCAAGATGCTATCAAACTGCTAGGACATCCTATCATGTTGTAGTGTACTACAAAAATATCACAAAATTTAACATGTGTTCCCAAGTTAGCGAGAAGAATTAGAATCATGTAATGAATTTTGGCAATCTGGTGAAGGAAAAAGGCTAAGGCTAGGCTCAACGAATACCTACAACATGCTAAGGGAATGGACACTAAAGCAATCTCGAAGCATAGTGTGAAATTGCAAGGGTATGCAATTTTCTATGCTACACAAATACAATAATTGGAAGTCCCATGAAAATATTTGATGAATCTATTAGTATCATTTATGTTTAGAGTTTTAGGCTCGAGCTACTGGTGGTGCCTGTATAAGTATTTAGGATTCAAGCATTCAAATATGCAAGCCCCTTCCCAAATATCCAAAAACTCTAACACTTTTGGCCTCTGCAGTTGAAGAAATGCAAAAAATCAATTAAGGTGCAAGTGTCTTTGTATATACAAAGGTGTTTGTATATACATATAGGTCAAAATGTACATTGGAGGGCTTGCAAAAGTCTCCACCGGCCTTCAAAAAATGGTGAAAAATGAGTTATATGCATTTTATATGCATATCAGGCTTTGAATGTGCATATACAAAGGAGAATCTTTTACAGATTCCTAGGAATATTCTCGCTTTGTATATTAGGTTGCATGTGGAGATACAAAGGAAAAATATACAAGGGTGCTGGACATGCTTCTGCTACAGTGCGATGTATAAGTGGTCTTGTATATTGAGCTACATACAAAGCCGCTAGCATGCATTTCAAACATACAAACAAATATACATTCAGGCGCACATACAAAGAAAAGATGCATTCCTAGAATATTCTGTTGCATATTCTGCAGTTGTATATGAGGGTTTGTATATTTGTGTTTGTATATTGGCACATACAAGGGTGCAAGTATACATTTGCTACAGTGCCACAGGGGAGACACAAGTGATGGGGCCCACTAGTTGTATGTGCATTCGTTTGTATGTTTGCACATACAAGCCATTATACAATGAAGAAATATACATTCTGGACTCGAAGGAGAAATCAAATGTAGTTAATAATATTTCAGATCTGCAGCATGTATGTTGGGCACTTGTATGTGCCAATGTACATTCAAAAGATACAAGGGTTAAGATGCAAGGCAGATTTTAAAGCAACTTTAGCATGCCTCATTAAAATTTGAAATCCGCCTTGTATGTATGAGGCAAATGTACATGCACATATACAAGGAAATATGCAGGAAGAGAGGATACAAGTTGGACCTGAATTGATTTTCAATTTGTTCTAAACAGGTTTGGGGTCCGCCTTGTATATGTATCATTTTTGTATATGCATTTTGCATATACAAGGGATTTCTAAAAGGCGAACAGTGGCTTTTGTATATGCATATGTTTTCGCATATACAGAGGTGGTAACGGCAAAATAAAAGGAGAAAAGGCTAGCGATAGAATCATGGGATGCCTACGTGGCACGTTTTCACTGGCCGAGGACTAGTCAGTACGATTTTGATTCATGAGTCTCAGCGATCGGAGTAGATCGACGGCCTTGTTTTGAACCTTCAGTGGTGGTTTTTTCTGAGCGTGTGCGGCCATTTTTGAGTAGGAAAATATCCAGATGTATCTGTTGTTGCATCCCGCAGGTAGTTGAGGCTTTAATGGCGGTCATGCAGAGGCATCGTTGGGTGAGGTGAAAAGTGAACTACCAGGCTTGCTTAGGGAACCTTCAAGAAATGGCGTAGATCCCAATTCCACCTACTCTTTCCTCTTTGTCTCTCTGCTACATTAACTATTTTGAGCACCAATTTGAGGATGCATTGTATCTGGAAAAATTTTGACTTTCCATGTAATTAATTTGATGAGTACACTGTCTTGGTATAAAAGCCAAACTATGTTACTCATTGTGGTGGTGGAAGACTTGGACAATTTTGGGGGAAAAATAACAAAATATAGAGCATCTCTATTGAGTTTATGTGTTGCATCTGAGTTGTATCTTGCACATATGTTCAGTTTCAGTGTCAATGTCATATGAAAAATGCTTCTTGAATGTGTTTTGCTGTCTGTCTCCACTTGTTGTATGCATTTCTTCTTCTGAATTTGGTTGCTAAGGGTTTCTCAAATTCTAGAATATAGATTTATGTATTGCATGCTTAATCTCTAACTTCCATTCAAGGAGTGGATTAAATCATTTTAGGTTGAGTATGGAGGAGATTGTATGTCAGCTGGGATATCCATAAGTAGAGACAGTTGGGTGATGTTTGTAAGGCAAGCATCAATCTAACCCCTTGAAACTCGAATGACAATTGCAAGCCATTCTCATGTATATGTCTATGTGACTCCTTTCCCTAATATAGGCACCGGTCTATTCTTGTGAAGTAGTTATGATCTAAAACCCTTGTCTTGCATCCAAACCATCAATTTCAAACCATTCCATTATTTTCAACCTGTTAGTTGTAGGAGTAGGATTAGGAAGGCCCTACATACTCTCATCCATAACCAAACACACATGTCTAAGAGTGTTGCTAAACTTGTGATTTGTCATTAAAAGCTTGGTCCATATATGAGAGTATTCTGCCTATTATTGTAAAGATAAATCTTTCTGTCATTTGGAGAGTAAATGTTACATCTTTATCAAATAGGGACACTCCCCTTGGTACGATAGAACTAGAAGTGAAGGGGAGGCTACTCACACAACCTCCCATGTCTTTTGGCTGAATTTGCCCGTGCATTGGAACTGGCAAACCCTCTGCCGATTTAGAAAAAATAACCAATAGAATTGGCGACTCTATTGGGGAGAGAGAGAGTCAAGCGATCAAAAGGCTGGAAAATCTTGTTTCTAGTGATGTTGTTACAGCAATACCAAAAATGACCTTGTGGTGCTCTGATAGTGTGGTGAATCCAGAAAACATAAGTGCCTTGTTGATATTTTGTCCTCTCTGTGAGAGGTGGTGACTCTATTGATTGAACCTATCAAAGCTGCAACATATTTCCAGGTATTCTATCTTTTCAAAAATGATGACTTTAGAACAACAATCCTAGTTGTGTCCTAAAAGAAGACCTTTTTTTATTGAGAGATATAAAGCCCTAGATTTTACAGGAATATGTGGTTACCCAAATGCTATTCCAAATAAAATTAGAAAATGTTTGCCAAAATATAGTGGATCAGATTCTGAATCAGCAAACAAACATCTACAAAGATTTTGTAATTTAATAGAAGATTATGAGGTAGAGGATGAAGATGTAGTAATGAGACTCTTTGTTCAATCATTGGATGATGATGCTAGGATATGGTTTTCAGACCTACTTGTTTGTTCAGTTTCTTCATGGATAGATTTAGAAGTTGCATTCCTAGAACAATTTGGTGAAAGGTTTGATGTGGCCCCATTGATCATACATTTTATGAATATCCAAAAGTAAGATGAGGAACTGGTTCCAGCCTTTAATTTAAGGTTTATTAAGTTGCTTAAGCAAATCCCACAATATATGAGACCTAATAATGTATTGTTCTTAGCAATTTATTTGGCTGCATTTGATGTAGAAATGAGCTATCTACTGAGAGATAAAGAACCAGTCACACTTCACCAAGCCCTCCAATTTGCTATGGATATTGAAAACAATGAGAAATATGGAATGCCAGTAGGTTTCATGGCTGCAAGTTGTAAAAATAGTTATCAAACTGAATATATTTCTACTATTCTAGTGTGTTCATTGATAAATGATTGTGTAGAGGGAAATATATTTCAAAATAATGTGTGCAGCCATGATGTGATGCATGAAGAAAATGTTATAGAAGATATAGGCACATCCTATGATGATTAAAACTAAGACTGTTATCAGCCTCTAAAAAAGATGCCTACAGACATGAAATGCTTTTCAAGTGATAAAATGAAAGACATACATGAAGTTGTGTCTTACAGTGATAGGCATATCCTAGAAATTCCTGAATGTTTATATGAGGTGGATATGTAGAGATTCACTCTAAATACAGAAGATACAATTTCAAGAGATGGTAGTGAACACATTGGTGATTGTCAGTATTCAGATGCATATGTGAGCCTTTCAGATGATGAATTATATATGGATGTTGAATATGAGTGTTTCCTTGAAGATTTTGATTACCTTCACAGTGGGATGTTAAAAAATTTGCCTTTGATTGTCAATGCAGTGGTGAAGAAGAAAAATAGGGTCAGTATTCAAAGGTGAATGGACAAGTTGTAGATGTGTGTGCTCACACAGTTGGGGATAGTGCTGGTTGCAGGGGTGACTATGAAGTTTTTGACTAGGGCTACATTCTGAAGTATTTCTACCTTCTTTTGAGACATTCCAGGTGGACATAAATGATAAGATTGCTGAGCACAATGATGATGAATATCTAAATGCTTATAAAAATTAATTTGATTATGAGATGTTGCTCGTGCCTGAATATTTCTTGTTTGATACAGAGGAGTTTTTATTTTTTGAAGAATCAGAAAATTCTGATGTGGATTCATTTGTTTCATGTGAGTCTATCATTTTTCCAAGGAACATCAATAACTCATATGATGATGATAGTCTACTGCTGAGAATGGTAGATGCTTATGAATTTTGCTGTAGACTTGTTGAAGGAGAAAGGAGCTGCACAGCACAAACAATTGCAATGCTGGGTGCTACAAGTGGTTAAATGCTTTTAGGCTTCATTTGAAGAAATCAAAATAGAATCAAGTGTTTGACAAAGGAAAACTCTGGTTTTTTTCCTTTTTGGTGGCCTAGGGCCACTAAGTAAATTTTTAAAAAATATGTTTTGTAATGCAAGTTAGTACAATTTTGACTCTGTGCCCAATGGATAAGGGACTAGTCTGCATCCCAGAGATCTAAGGTTCTCGCCATGCCTGCAAGAGGCATGCATCCCCAGATGGAGCCTATGTTAGTAATCATTTATGTTTAGGGTTTTAGGCTTGAGCTACTGGTGGTGCCTGCATAAGTATTCAGGATTCAAGCATTCAAATATGCAAGCCCCTTCCCAAATATCCAAAAAACTCTAACACTTTCAGCCTCTACAGTTGAAGAAATGTAAAAAATTAGTTAAGGTGCAAGTGTCTTTGTATATACAAAGGTGTTTGTATATACATACAGGTCAAAATGTACATTGGCGGGCTTGTAAAAGTCTCCACCGGCCTTTAAAAAATGGTGAAAATGAGTTATATGCATATCGGGCTTTGAATGTGCATATTAAAAGGGGAATCTTTCACAGATTCTTGAGAATATTCCTGCTTTGTATATCAAGTTGCATGTGGAGATACAAAGGAAAAATGTACAAGGGTGGCAGACATGCTTCTACTACAGTGCGATGTACAAGTGGTCTTGTATATCGAGCTACATACAAAGCCGCCAACATGCATTTCAAACATACAAACAAATATACATTCGGACGGACATACAAAGAAAAGATGCATTCCTAGAATATTCCGTCGCATATTCTGTAGTTGTATATGAGGGTTTGTATATTTGTGTTTGTATATTGGTACATACAAGGGTGCAAATATACATTTGCTATAGTTCTGTAGGGGAGACACAAGTAATGGGGCCCACCAGTTGTATGTGCATTCGTTTGTATGTTTGCACATACAAGCCATTATACAATGAAGAAATATACATTCCGGACCCGAAGGACAAATCAAATGCAATTAATAATATTTCAGATCCGCAGCATGTATGTTGGGCACTTGTATGTGCCGATGTACATTCAAAAGACACAAGGGTTAAGATGCAAGCTAGATTTTAAAGCAACTTTAGCGTGCCTCATTAAAATTTGAAATCTGCCTTGTATGTATGAGGCAAATGTACATGCACATATATAAGGAAATATGTAGGAAGAGAGGATACAAGTTGGACCTGAATTGATTTTCAATTTGTTCTAAACAGGTTTGGGGTCCACCTTGTATATGTATCATTTTTGTATATGCATTTTGCATATACAAGGGATTTCTAAAAGGCGAACAGTGGATTTTGTATATGCATATGTTTTTGCATATACAGAGGTGGTAAAGGCAAAATAAAAGTAGAAAAGGCCAGCAATAGAATCATGGGATGCCTATGTGGCACATTTTCATTGGCCGAGGACTAGTCAGTGTGATTTTGAGCTGTGAGTCTCAGCGATTGGAGTAGATCATCAGCCTTGTTTTGAACCTTTAGCGATGGTTTTTCCTGAGCGTGTGTGGCCATTTTTCAGTAGGAAAAACTCCATATGTATCTGTTGTTGCATCCCGTGGTTAGTTGAGGCTTTAATGGTGGTTGTGCAGAGGCATTGTTGGGTGAGGTGACAGGTGAACTACTAGGCTTGCTTAGGGAACCTCCAAGTGGCAGTGCAGATCCTGATTCCACCTGCTCTTTCCTCTTTGTCTCTCTACTGCATTAACTATTTTGACCACCAATTTGAGGATGCGTTGTATCTGGCAAAATTTTGACTTGCCATGTAATTAATTTGATGAGTACACAATCTTGGTATAAAATCCAAACTGTGTTACTCATTGTGGTGGTGGAAGACTTGGGCAATTTTGGGAGAAAAATAACAAAATACAGAGCATTTCCTATCTATTGTATCTCTGTGGAGTTTATGTGTTGCATTTGAGTTGTATCTTACGCATATGTTCAGTTTTAGTGTTAATGTTATATGAAAAATGCTTCTTGCATGTGTTTTGTTGTCTCTCTCCACTTGTTGTATGCATTTCTTCTTCTAAATTTGTTTGCTAAGGGTTTGTCAAATTCTAGAATACAGATTTATGTATTGCATGCTTAATCTCTAATTTCCATTCAAGGAGTGGATTAAATCATTTTAGGTTGAGTGTGGAGGAGATTGTATGTCAGCTGGGATATCCATAAGCAGAGACAGTTAAATACCCATTCTTGGGTGATGTTTGTAAGGCAAGCATCAATCTAACCCCTTGAAACTTGAATGACAGTTGCAAGCCATTCTCATGTATATGTCTATGTGACTCCTTGCCCTGAGATAGGCACTGGTGTATTCTTGTGAAGTAGTTATGATCCAAAACCCCTGTCTTGCATCTAAACCATCAATTTCAAACCATTCCATTTTTTTCAACATGTTAGTTGTAGGAGTAGGATTAGGAACCCCCTACATACTCTCATCCATAACTAGACACACATGTCCAAGATTGTTGCTAAACTTGTGCTTTGTCATTAAAATCTTGGTCCATCTATGAGAGTATTCTTCTTGTTATTGTAAAGCTAAATCTTTCTGTCATTTTGAGAGTAAATGTTACATCTTTATCAAATAGGGACACCCCCCTTGGTGCGACAGAACCAGAAGTGAAAGGGAGGCTGCTCACACAACCTCCTGTGTCTATTGGCTGAATCTGCCATGCATTGGAACTAGCAAACCCTCTACCGATTCATAAAAAATAACCAACAGAACCCATTCACCTAATTCAAATGGTCTCTACCAAGGATAGACATAAACTTGCTAAGAACTCCCACTACTTGGGAAATATTTAATCTTGTACAAATGATAGAATACATTAGGCAACCTATAGAACTAGCATAAGTAACATTATACGTATCTTCAAAATCAACATCTGACTTAGAATATTGTTCAAAAGATAACAAAGTATTGATAAGTTGAGAAATACTCAAATGTTGCCTTATGGTCTTACATAAGAACAACTGCAAAATTGTATTTTTGGTAAATAGTTTTTTCATTTCAAAAATTATAGAATCTCCCAATGAGCAGCAAGAAAATGAACCAATAAATGGAGAATTCATTGTGAGGTCAATGATTCTCATCTACATTTGAGAGCAACAACTCCCTCGTATGATGGGGTTTTATATTTTTTATTACCTTTAACCAAAAAGAACCAAAAGGTAAGAAAAGGGGAAAAAAAAAAAAGGAGAAGGAGAATAAATCAAGTTGTGAACATAAGAAACACAACATAAATCTCTTGAAGGAAAGATGGAAAAGGGAAATATAAATCTAACCCAAACCAGGAGCACAAAGTCTCTAAATAATCTACTTGCCAAGAACAAGAAAAATATGTTATGAACATAATTGAAAATAATTAGACATAAGAGAAACTAGTACACTGGTAGAGATTGTTGAGATAAGAACAACAATTCTTCATATTTAATTAAATATCAGTGCAAAGTCTCATATTAGCCCCTTTACAAAGCTCTTTGTTACATAGTGTAGCAAAAGGATCCTTCTTGAATGAACAACAAATGAGTTTTAAGAAATGCCTTTGGATGGGAACCCAAAAGCCATTCCATCCAAAAATATTACAAAATGACAACATATAAATGAAATTGAAGTCATAGATGACTCTTGGCATTCCATTCTCTACTTAATTTCTGCTCCAAATTCATTACCTTTAGATATACATTTCCAAGAAGTTGTTGCTTCATAAATTTGTATAAATCTTTGACAGCTTGATCAATATCAATTGTAGTAGGATCAAAACTCTTGTTTCTTGATGGATAGAAGTGAATTGTTGGAAACCCATCAAAATTTGCCTTAGCATGCTCATTGGTTGTGCTATCCATCTTATCTATCACTAGAGATTCCACTCCTCCAAGATGCCTTACAAGTTTATTATATATCTAGGGTCCAATTCTTGGCAATGTCCACACCAACATGCATAAATCACCAGAAGAACAACCTTAGACTCATCTAGCACTATCTCACCAATGTTCCTGCTGGAAATAATTTTCACATCACCATCATTCTTTTTAGGTACAAAATCATACTTCAATAAAGGATTCAACTTATAGTTCAAGAAACCCTCTCCAAAATTCTTAATGGTACTCAGATTTAATTCATCTTCAAAAAGATGCTTCTTAGACTCACCGAATGTAGTATATGCCATTACCTATGGTTCTTCTCCTAATATGCCAAATTATTCCTTAACTAGTTTCCATAGATCTTCATTGTCATAGTCCACATGGATAAATATAATCTTCCCCTTAAAACATTTTGTAGCCTTTTGAAAAAATGATATAGTATTTTCATAATCCTTCCTTGTACAAAGAACAATATTTGTTTCTTTAAAAATCTCCCAAATATCAAAGAATCTATTTTTGTGGAGAAGGTGATGCAGGAGCATCCAGGGTGTAAGAGCAATATTGCATCAACCAAAAAAAAAATGTGTTGTTTCTTTTCAATAAGGGCTAAATTTGGCAGGGTTACTATTTTTAGTAAGTTTGCATTTGTGCACGGTTGGATACAAAATCTTACATGGACCTCCAGAATGATGAATTGAAGCTAATGGTGAATAAATCATTTCAGTATCATTTGTCATTTGTGAGATATTAAAAATTTCAAATTCCAAAAATCCTATTGAAATATTCAAAGTCAAATTTGAGGTACTTAGGGGCTCCGGATGGGCTCGAAATTTGGTGGGAAACCCAAACAATCTACTTATCGGTATTGTTGCTTCTATACCATCTTCTTTTCGAGAGCTTTCTAAAAAGGTATTATAATTGAAAATCCAATGGTTGGATCAAAAGTTATGGCCCCACGAAGCTGACCTATTTTTGGAGGGAGATGCAAATTTTGAAATTAAGCTAGTGGTCGCCAAAAAGGGCTATATATAATTTTTTTGGGAACCCTTAGGGCATTAGAGTTAAGGGGGGAGGTGTAGAGTCAAGAAAGGTGGAGAAATTAGAAACCCTAGTTGATTTGGGAATTACAAAAGGCTAAAGATTGCAGAGTTGCAGATGCCTTAAACAGAAGGGAAAATTTTTTGATAGAAATGAAGATAGAGGCTATTGGGTTTGATGAACTCAAAAGTCTGTATCCTAAAGATCTAAATTTTGTAGAGGCTTGGAAAGCTTGTTTGGAACCTGTTACTTTGGATAGGACAAAATGGTTGGATTTCATAATCTAAGATGGCATGTTGTTTAGAGGAAGCTATTTGTGCATTCTGAGGAGTTGCATGAGAGAGAACCTGATTAAGGAGAAGCATAGTGGAGGATTAGCTGGACACTTTGGTTGAGATAAGACCATTGCTATTGTTGGTGAACATTATTACTGGCCATAATTGTAGTAAGATGTGAGGAAATTTGTGGAAATTTGCAAAGTGTGTCAAATGGCAAAAGGAACAAGTCAGAATGCAGGGCTATATCAACCATTACCTATACCAGAGAAGCCATGAGATGATATTAGTATGGATTTTGTTCTTGGTTTACCAAAGACACAGAGAGGACATGATTCCATTTTTGTGGTGGTGGATAGATTGTCAAAGATGGCCCATTTTATTCCTTGCAAGAAGAGTAATGATGATATTCATATTGCAGAGTTATATTTCAAGGAGGTGGTGAGACTACATGGTCTACCTATGAGAATAATTTCAGATCGAGATACCAAGTTTGTTGGTTATTTCTGGAGGACATTGTGGAAGAAGTTGAAGACAAATTTGAAGTTCAGTTCTGCACACCATCCATAGACTGATGGATAGACAAAAGTGGTGAATAGGAGTTTAGGTAACCTGCTACGATGCTTAGTAGGAGATAAGCCCAAGGGATGGGATTTGATTTTACCACAGACAGAATTTGCTTACAACAATTCCACCAATAGGAGCACGGGTAAATCTCTATTCCAGGTTGTGTATGGGAGTAGCCCAAGATCTACTTTGGAATTGAGGAGGATGGATAAGAGGGAGAACAGTAGTGCCAAAGCTGAAAATTTTGTTAAGC
The DNA here is from genome assembly GCA_027924645.1 of Cunninghamia lanceolata. NCBI lineage: Eukaryota > Viridiplantae > Streptophyta > Pinopsida > Cupressales > Cupressaceae > Cunninghamia > Cunninghamia lanceolata. The sequence continues at coordinate 2,505,543 of BSBN01000029.1, read as the reverse complement.
ACATGAAAAATTTGCACGAAGAGGTAAGAAAGCATATCCATAAGATGAATTCTTAGTATAAGGCTAAGGCAGATCAGAAGAGGAGACATAAGAAGTTTCAAGAGGGTCAAGAAGTCATGGTTCACTAGAGAAAAGAAAGATTTCTAGTTGGTACATATAATAAGATGAAGATGAAGAAATTTGGACCATGTAGAATCCTGAAGAAGTATGATTCAAGAAATGCATTTGAGGTAGAGTTGCCTGATGACATCAATATTTCACCAGTGTTCAACATTTCAGATCTGATAGAGTATCATGATGATGGACTTGATAAAGAAACATAGTGGGACATTCCAACATCTACTTTAGAGAAGGAGGAGATAGAGGGCATTCTGGATAGCCGTGTGGGTAAGAGTACAAGAAACAGGAAGTATATAAAATACTTGGTGAAATGGAAAGGAAGGCCTGTTCAAGATTCATCATGGTTATCTGAGACTAAGGTTAACCATTTTGGTTTCCTTCTAACTCATGAGAAGTGACAGGGTCACTTTTCAAACTACCCCAGGTATCTGATGCAGGAGCATCTAGGGTGTAAGAGCAATCTTGCATCAACCAAAAAAACAAATGTGTTGTTTCTTTTCAATAAGGGCTAAATTTGGTAGGCTTACTATTTTTAGTAAGTTTTCATTTATGCATGGTTGGATACAAAATCTTATACGGACCTCCAGAATGGTGAATTGAAGCTAATGGTGGAGAAATCATTTCAATATCATTTGTCATTTGCGAGATATTAAAATTTTAAATTCCAAAAATCCTATTGAAATATTCAAAGTCAAATTTGAGGCACTTAGAGGCTCCAATGGGCCTGAAATTTGGTGGGAAACCCAAGTAATTGAAAAGGTATTATAATTGAAAATCCAATGGTTGGATCGAAAGTTATGGCCCCACGAAATTGTCCTATTTTTGGAGGGAGATGCAAATTTCAAAATTAAGCTAGTGGTTGCCAAAAAGGGCTATATATAACCATTTTTGGGAACCCTTAGGGCATTAGAGTTAAGGGGGAAGGTGTAGAGTCAAGAAAGGTGGGGAAATTAGAAACCTTAGTTGATTTGGGAATTACAGAAGGTTGATGAATTCAGAGTCTTGAGAGAGGGAGATGTAATGTGTTGTAGCCTGTAGGGGATTCATCCTCTGATTGTGTTTAAGCTTCTGTAATGTAATGTTTTTCCCATATTAATAAAATATCATTCTATTTTCTGTGTGCAATTTATTTTATTGTGTGTTTTATGATTTAACCCCTTCAACAAGTGGTATCAGAGCAAGGGTTCCTATGTGTGTAGATAGATCTCTGACTATGAGGTAGTTTGCATGAAGACTTGAGGTTGTGGGTTTGCTGGAGAGATCAAAATGCCTCCCCAAAGAAACCGTGGTGGGAGAAATGCTTTGACAGAAAAGGGTTTTAGAGCCCTGCAAAGAAAAATTGATGCATTGCAAGAGGAGCTACAATGAGGGTTTGAGCCGAGAAGGAGAGAGGAAAGCAAAGATGAAGTTGAAGAAGAGCTATCTGAGGAAGAACAAGAATTTGTGGGAAGATCTGGCAAAAGTTGGGTTTTTAAGAGCCATTTCAAAGATCAGAAAGAGGCCCAAGATTGAAGTTTCTACCTATTCTGGAGATTTGAATCTGGAACAACTTATTGATTGGATCAATGATATGGAGGAGTATTTCAAGTATGAAGATGTGGAAGACCCTGAATGGGTCAAGTTTACAAAGACAAAGTTGAAGGGCCATGCCTGTATTTGGTGGAAGGAGGTCTAGTTACAAAGAAATAGAAGAGGAAAATCAAAGATTACTAGATGGGATCAGATGGTGGAGAAATTGAAGAAGGCATTCATCCCTGTGGACTATGAGATGAAGTTGCTAAAGTAGTTGCAATGATTGAAGCAAGGTAACAAGTCTGTTAAGGAGTATATAGAAGATTTTTATAAGATCACTATTAGGATAGGCCATGGAGAGGCCAACAAGGAGAAGGTAGCCCATTACATTAATGGGTTGAGGCCAAGTATTCAAGAAGAGTTGAGCCTGGTCAGAATGACCACCATAGAAGATGTGTACCAGTTTTCCCTTAAGGTGGAAGAGAAGCTGAATAAGAGATTTTAAGGAAAGCAAAAGGGAAGAGGTCAAGTGGAAGGATTGGTAGAAGACCCTATGGAGGCCAAAATGAAGATCCAAAGAAAAGTGAAGAAGTTGAAACCAGTTGAAATCAGAGAGGAGATAATACCTACCGCCCTCGTGACTAGAATAATGGTGAGCAAAGAAGAAGAGGAAGAGGTAGACCTAGGTAAGGACTTGGAAGAGGAGGTTTTAGAGGAACATGTTTCCAATGTGGGGAAGAAGGGCATTGAGCATATGAGTGTCTGCAACATCAAGGAAAGATGAATAGAAGACCTAGAGGTAATGCATGAGTTGCACATGTGGATGAAGATGCACAGTTTGATACTCTGAAGATGCAGAAAGGGGAGAAACCCTAGTTGTTAGAAGAACATTGTTGAATGAGGAGAAAGAACCTAATCAGAGGAAGAGTTTATTTCACACAAGGTGCAAATGTGAAGGTAAGTGTTGTGATATTATTATTGACAGTGGAAGCACTTATAATCTTATTTCAGAGGAGATGGTTGACAAGTTGAAGTTGATGAGAAGAAAGCATCCTCATCCATACTAGATTGCATGGTTGCAGAAGGACCATAGAGCTTTGGTCAATGAGTAGTGTTTAGTGAAGTTCAAGATTGGTGACTACCATGATGAGGTGCTATGTGACATCATACCGATGGATGCATGTCATAAGTTATTAGGGAGCCCATGGCAATATGATAGGAGCGTTGTCCATGATGGCCATGCAAACACATACTCCCTAATAAAGGATGGAGTCTGTCATAAGTTGAAGCCCTTGAAGGAGGTGGAAGAAAAGGTATGTAGTACTACCAGAATTTGTTTGGTAGATGGTAGAAAGTTTTTGGAGGGTATGAAGCATGAGCATCATTGCTTTGCATTGATTCCTAAGATTAGTCAAGAGAAATGTGAAGATGTACTAGCAGAAGTCTTAGAAATATTGGAAGAATTTCAAGATATTATCTCTGATAATGTACTAGAAGGTTTACCACCAGTGAGGAAGATACGTCATCAAATGGATTGATACCAGGAGCTAGTTTGCCAAATAAGGTAGCCCATAGAATGACTCTAGTAGAGAATGAAGAGTTGAATAGACAAGTTCATGAGCTATTAAGGAAGGGACTGACAAGGGAGAGCCTAAGTCCATGTGCGGTACTTGCAATACTAGCACCAAAGAAAGATGGAGAGTGGAGGATGTGTATAGATTCCCGAGCCATTAACAAGATCACAATCAAGTACAAATTTCCATTGCCCAGAATGGATGACATAATAGATTGTTTGAGTGGAGCCTAGTAATTCACGAAGATTGATCGAAAGAGTGGGTATCACCAGATTCAAATAAGAGAAGGAGATGAATGGAAGATAGCCTTCAAGACAAAGGAGGGTTTGTATGAGTGGTTAGTCATGCCATTTTGGCTAACCAATGCATCGAGCACATTCATGCGGCTCATGAATGAGGTATTGAAAGAATTTTTGGGAAGTTTTGTTATTGTTTATTTAGATGACATTTTGATTTTTAGTAAGACTCAGGATGACGATTTGATGCATATTAGAAGAGTTTTAGAGAAGCTTTGGGAGGAGAAGTTGTTGATCAATCTGAAGAAATGTAGTTTTGTAAAGAAGGAGTTGGTATACCTAGAATTTGTTGTCTCAGAGGAAGGTCTTAAGATGGACCCAGAGAAGGTGAGGGCTATCATTGAATGGCCTATGCCAAGGAGTGCTTTCGAGGTAAGATCTTTTCATGGTTTGGCAATTTTTTGAAGAAAGTTTATCAGGAATTTCAGTAGCATTTGTGCACCCCTAACTGAGAGAATGAGAGGGGATAGAAAAGAGTTTAGATGGACTAAAGGAGAAGACAAAAGCTTTGATACATTAAAGCAGAAAGTCGTAGAGCAACATGTTTTGGCACTTCCAGATTTCAATAGGTTATTTCAGGTAGACTGTGATGCTAGTGGTAGTGCTATAGGAGCTGTTCTGAGTCAAGAAGGTAAGCCCATTGCCTATTTTAGTGAGAAGCTTAATGATGCCAACAAAAAGTATTCTATTTATGATCAGGAGTTTGATGCAATAGTTCAGGCTTTGAAGAAATGGAGATATTATTTGTTGCTGAAAGAGTTTGTTTTATATACTGATCATCAAGCTTTACAGTATCTTAATAGTCAAGGGAAGTTAAATCAAAGGCACTTAAAATGGGTTGAGTTTTTGTAGAGTTATACTTTTGTTTTGAAGCACATGAGTGGGAAGTCGAACAGAGTTGTAGATGCCTTGAGCAGAAGGCAAAATTTGTTGACAGAAATGAAGATAGAGGTTGTTGGGTTTGATGAACTCAAAAGTTTGTATCCTGAAGATCCAAATTTTGTAGAGGCTTGGAAAGCTTGTCTGGAACTTGTTACTTTGGATAGGACAAAATGGTTGGATTTTATAATCCTAGATGGCATACAGTTTAGAGGAATCTAGTTGTGCATTCCAAGGAGTTGCATGAGAGAGAACCTAATTAATGAGAAGCATAGTGGAGGATTAGCTAGATACTTTGGTCAAGATAGGACCATTGCTATTGTTGGTGTACATTATTACTGGCCATAATTACAGCAAGATGTGAGGAAATTTGTGGAAAGTTGTAGAGTGTGTTAGATGGTAAAAGGAACAAGTCAGAATGCAGGGCTATATCAGCCATTACCTATACCAGAGAAGCCATGGGATGATATTAGTATGGATTTTGTTCCTGGTTTACCAAGGACACAAAGAGGACATGATTCCATTTTTGTGGTGGTGGACAGATTCCCAAAGATGGCCCATTTTATTCCTTGCAAGAAGACTAATGATGCTATTCATATTGTAGAGTTATTTTTTAGGGAGGTGGTGAGACTGCATGGTCTACCTACGAGCATAGTTTCAGATCAAGATACCAAGTTTGTTGGTTATTTCTGGAGGACATTATGGAAGAAGTTGAAGACAGATTTGAAGTTCAATTATGCACACCATCCATAGACTGATGGAAGGACAGAAGTGGTGAATAGGAGTTTGGGTAACCTACTACGATGCTTAGTAGGAGATAAGCCCAAGGGATGGGATTTGATTTTACAACAGGTAGAATTTTCTTACAACAATTCTGTCAATAGGAGCATGGGTAAATCTCCATTCCAGGTTGTGTATGGGAGTAGCCCAAGAACTACTTTAGAATTGAGGATGGATAAGGGGGAGAAGAGTAGTGCCGAAGCTAAAAATTTTGCTGAGCACATGAAAAATTTGCACGAAGAGGTAAGAAAGCATATCCATAAGATGAATTCTCAGTATAAGGTTGAGGCAGATCATAAGAGGAGACATAAGGAGTTTTAGGAGGGTGATGAAGTCATGGTTCACTTGAGAAAAGAAATATTTCTAGTTGGTACATGGGTAAGTGCAAGAAGATGGGGGGCCAAAAAGGGGTCTTAAGTGGCCACTTTTTTTCTGAAATCAGGAAATACTAGCCTTGGATGAGAAATTGAGCATAGTTACACTCAAAATTTGGAGATGCAACCAAAACAATGTTCATAGTGCTCTGAGGCTACTTTCTAAACTACTATTTTTTTTTGAAAATGGCATAGATTAGGGGGTTCAAAATAGGGAGCCACAAAAATTGGTGTTGGTTCTGTCAAAAAAACATAACATAGCATGTTTTGTGGCTCCCTCAAAAGGTCAACATTTTTTTGGTTATTTTAAAATCGCTTCAGTCAGAAATTAGGTAATAGCATGTAGTTTATGCCCAATTTTTTTGATAATTTTTTGATAATTATTTGATTTTTTAATAATTTTTAATGTGGACACATCCTAAAAAATAGAATTTTGGCCGTGCTACCCCTATAAATTTTGAAAACTAATTGAAAATTATTTTTTTCTTTTTTTAATATTTGTAGAATGGAGTCTAGTTTCTAAATATGTAATTTTTTTCAAATTTCAATGAATAGTTAATTTACAATGAAAAAAAGAACAAACAGTGGTTTTTTCTCAAAAACGGACACACAAACAAAAGAAATTAAAGATGAAAGGCTTAACATTGTTAAAATGTGAAAAAAATCACATCATCAAATAGCTAAGAGAAAGCCTAACATTACCCAGGTGTTTGATTTGTTCGACCTTGAAACATGTGCAAATCTGAGGGTTAGCATGAATGAAATTATGTGAAATCTTGAAGAATATGGAAAAACATGTCTGTTACTATTCAAAAGGCACTCCAAGCCTTTGGGTTGGAAATCCAAAGCAAATCCCAAGCCCAAGGCTTGGGATTCCCAAAGCAAGACATAACGCGCTCGCGTTATGTTTTGCTTTGCATTTTCCTTTTCCACAAGTGTTGTTTGTCATGTTTGACATAACGCGAGCACGTTATAATGCGCTCGCGTTATGATCCCCTTAATTTTTTTTATGTTCAAGGCTATTAATCATGTATGTATCTATGTATGCCTATATGTATGTATGTATAGTGTCGAGGGCAGAGGAGGGTAGAGATGGGAGTAAGCCAGATAGGGGAGGAGAGGGGTGGATAAGGATTGAGTGATTAAGGTTTAAGGTTGAGGGTTGAGAGTTTAGGGATAAGGGATTAGAGTTTAGGACCTTGAGGGATTAGGGTTTAGGGTTGAGGCTTTAGGGATAGCATTTAGGGTTAAGGGTCGAGGAATTAGGTTTAAGGTAGAGTGTTGAGGGTAGAGGGATTAGGGATAGGGTTTAGGGTTGAAAGTTTAGGGTTTAAGGTATAGTTTAGTAGTTCTTGTGGATAGAGCCAATAAATAATGTGAGATTACTTGCCTGTTTCATAACAATATACCTTCCCTAAGTGTGGGGTGGACAGCAAGAAACATAGATGTACCCCAATGCAAATCTTTTCTCATAATGATCATCCTTCTGATTTCAACTATTAATTACTCACTGTGGATGTACCATACGCAAAGCTTTTCTCATAGGGTTTAAGGTATAGTGTCGAGGGTTGAGGGTTAATTGATAGTGTTTAGGGTTGAGGGTTGAGGGATTAGGTTTTAGGGTTGATGGATTAGGGTTTAAGGTATAGTGTTGAGGGTTGAGGGTTTAGGGATAGGGTTTAGGGTTGATGGATTAGGGTTTAGGATTGACAGATTAGCATTTAATGTTGAAGTTAGGGTTAGAGTGTCAAGGGTAGAGGGATTAGGGATAGGGTTTAGGGTTGAAGGTTTAAGGATTGAGGGTTGAGGCTTTAGAGATGAGCGTTTAAGGCTTAAGATAGTGTCAAGTGTTGAGGGTGTAGGGATAGGGTTTAAATTTTAAGGGTTAAGGGTTGAGGGATAGTGATTAGGGTTTAAGGTATAGCGTTGAGGGTTGATGGTTTAGGGATAGGGTTCAGGTTTGAGGGATTAGGGTTTAGGGTTGATGAATTAGTGTTTAATGTTGAGAGTTGAGGGTTGAGGGTTGAGGGTTGAGGGTTAAGGGTTCAAGTTGAGGGATAGGGTTAATGGTCAAGAGATTAGGGTTAAATAAGAGTGTCGAGGGTAGAGGGATTAGGGATAGGGTTTAGGGTTGAAGGTTTAATGATTTAGGGTTGAGGCTTTAGGGATCAGGGTTAAGGGATTAGGGTTTAAGATATAGTGTCGAGTGTCGAGCGTGTAGGGATAGGTTTTAGGGTTTAAGTTTTAAGGGTTAAGGGTCAAGGGATCAAAGTTAAGGGTTGAGGGATTAGGGTTTGATGTTTAGGGTTCAATACATTGAGGTTCGAGGGTTAAGGGTTTTGGGATAGGGCTGACAGTTGAGGGATTAGGGTTAAGGGATAGGGTTGGAGGGTTCAGGGATAAGGGATTAGGGTTTAAGGTATAGTATCGAGCCTGTTGAGGGTCTCAGAATAGGGATAGTGTTTAGGGTTTAGGGATGAGGGATTAGAGTTGAGGGATGACAGATTAGGGTTGAGGGATTAGGGTTTAGGGATAAGGTTTAGGGTTTAGGGTTGAGGGATTATGGTTTAAGGTATAGTGTTGAGGGTTTAGGGATAGGGTTTAGGGTTGAGGGATTAGAGTGAAGGGTTGAGGGATTAGGATTTGACGTTGAGGGTTGAGGCTTTAGGGTTTAGGGTTTAGGGATAGGGTTGAGGGTCAAGGGATCAGAGTTAAGGGTTGAGGTTAGGGTTTGACGTTGAGGGTTGAGGGTTGAGGATTAAGGTTCGAGGGTCAAGGGTTTAGGGATAGGGTTGAGGGTCGAGGGATTAGGGTTAAAGTAGAGTGTGGAGAATATAAGGATTGGGGATAGGGTTGGAGGGTTTAGGGATAAGGGATTAGGGTTTAAGGTATAGTATCGAGTCTATTGAGGGTTTAGGAATAGGGATAGCATTTAGGGTTTAGGGATGAGGGATTAGAGTTGAACGATGATGGATTAGGGTTGAGGGTTGAGGGATTAGGGTTTAGGGATAAGGTTTAGAGTTGAGGGTTGAGGGATTAGGGTTTAAGGTAAAGTGTTGAGGGTTTAGGGATAGGGTTTAGGGTTGAGGGATTAAAGTGAAGGGTTGAGGAATTAGGATTTGACATTGACGATTGAGGGTTTAGGGTTTAGGGTATAGGGATAGGGTTGAGGGTCAAGGGATCAGAGTTAAGGATTGAGAGATTAGGGTTTGATGTTGACGGTTGAGGGTTGAGGTTCGAGGGTCAAGGGTTTAGGGTCGAGGGATTAGGGTTAAAGTAGAGTGTGGAGGGTATAAGGATTAGGAAGAGGGTTGGAGGGTATAGGGATAAGGGATTAGGGTTTAAGGTATACTATCGAGTCTATTGAGGGTTTACGAATAGGGATAACATTTAGGGTTTAGGGATGAGGGATTAGAGTTGAGGGATGACGGATTAGGATTGAGGGTTGAGGGATTAGAGTGAAGGGTCAAGGGATTAGGATTTGACATTGAGGGTTGAGGGTTGAGGCTTTAGGGTTTAGGGTTTAGTGATAGGGTTGAGGGTCGAGGGATCATAGTTATGGGTTGAGTGATTAGGGTTTGACGTTGAGGGTTGAGGGTTGAGGATCGAGGGAATAGGGTTAAAGTAGAGTGTGGAGGGTATAAGGATTAGGGATAGGGTTGGAGGGTTTAGGGATAAGGGATTAGGGTTTAAGGCATAGTATCGAGTCTATTGAGGGTTTAGGAATACAAATAGCATTTAGGGTTTAGGGATGAGGGATTAGAGTTGAGGGATGACAGATTAGGGTTCAGGGTTGAGGGATTAGGGTTTAGGGATAAGGTTTAGGGTTGAGGGATTAGGGTTTAAGGTATAGTGTTGAGGGTTTAGGGATAGGGTTTAGGGTTGAGGGATTAGAGTGAAGGGTCAAGGAATTAGGATTTGACATTGAGGGTTGAGGGTTGAGGCTTTAGGGTTTAGGGATAGGGTTGAGGGTCGAGGGATCATAGTTAAGGGTTGAGGGATTAGGGTTTGACATTGAGGGTTGAGGGTTGAGATTCGAGGGTCGAGGGATTAGGGTTAAAGTAGAGTGTGGAGGGTATAAGGATTAGGGATAGGGTTGGAGGGTTTAGGGATAAGGGATTAGGGTTTAAAGTATAGTATCGTGTCTGTTGAGGGTTTAGGAATAGGGATAGCATTTAGGGTTTAGGGATGAGGGATTAGAGTTGAGGGAAGATGGATTCGGGTTGAGGGTTGAGGGATTAGGGTTTAGGAATAAGGTTTAGGGTTGAGGGTTGAGGGATTGGGGTTTAAGGTATAGTGTTGAGGGTTTAGGGATAGGGTTTAGGGTTAAGGGATTAGAGTGAAGGGTCAAGGGATTAGGATTTGATGTTGAGGGTTGAGGGATTAGGGATAGGGTTTAGGGTTAAGGGATTAGAGTGAAGGGTCAAGGGATTAGGATTTGATGTTGAGGGTTGAGGGATTAGAGTGAAGGGTCGAGGGATTAGGATTTGATGTTGAGGCTTGAGGGTTGAGGCTTTAGGGTTTAGGGTTTAGGGATAGGGTTGAGGGTTGATAGATCATAGTTAAGGGTTGAGGGTTGAAGTTCAAGGGTCAAGGGTTTAGAGATAGGGTTCAGGGTCGAGAGATTAGGGTTAAAGTAGAGTGTGGAGGGTATAAGGATTAGGGATAGGGTTGGAGGGTTTAGGGATAAGGGATTAGGTTTTAAGGTATAGTATCGAGGTTGTTGAGGGTTTAGGAATAGGGATAGCATTTATGGTTTAGGAATGAGGGATTAGAGTTGAGGGATGACAGATTAGGGTTGAGGTTTGAGGGATTAGTTTTTAGGGATAAGGTTTAGGGTTGAGGATTGAGGGATTAGGGTTTAAGGTATAGTGTTGAGGGTTTAGGGATAGGGTTTAGGGTTGAGGAATTAGAGTGGAGGGTTGAGGGATTAGGATTTGACATTGAGGGTTGAGGGTTGAGGGTCGAGGGATCAGATATAAGGGTTGAGGGATTAGGGTTTGACGTTGAGGGTTGAGGTTTGAGGGTCAAGGGTTTAGGGATAGGGTTGAGGGTTGAAGGATTATGGTTAAAGTAGAGTGTGGAGGGTATAAGGATTAGGGATAGGGTTTGAGGGTTTAGGGATAAGGGATTAGGGTTTATGGTATAGTATTGAGTCTGTTGAGGGTTTAGGAATAGCGATAGCATTTAGGGTTTAGGGATGAGGGATTAGAGTTGAGGGATGATGGATTAGGGTTCAAGGTTGAGGGATTAGGGTTTAGGGATAAGGTTTAGGATTGAGGGTTGAGGGATTAGGGTTTAAGGTATAGTGTTGAGGGTTTAGGGATAGGGTTTAGGGTTGAGGGATTAGAGTGAAGGGTCAAGGGATTAGGATTTGATGTTGAGGGTTGAGGGTTAAGGCTTTAGGGTTTAGGGATAGGGTTGAGGGTCGAGGGATTAGGGTTAAAGTGGAGTGTGGATGGTATAAAGATTAGGGATAGGGTTGGAGGGTTTAGGGATAAGGGATTAGGGTTTAAGGTATAGTATCAAATCTATTGAGGGTTTAGGAATAGGAATAGCATTTAGGGTTTAGGGATGAGGGATTAGAGTTGAGGTATGATAGATTAGGGTTGAGCGTTGAGGGATTAGGGTTTAGGGATAAGGTTTAGAGTTGAGGGTTGAGGGATTAGGGTTTAAGGTATAGTGTTGAGGGTTTAAGGATAGGGTTTAGGGTTGAGGGATTAGAGTGAAGGGTAGAGGGATTAGGATTTGACGTTGAGGGTTAAGGGTTGAGGCTTTAGGGTTTAGTGTTTAGGGATAGGGTTGAGGGTCGAGGGATCATAGTTAAGGGTTGAGGGATTAGGGTTTGATGTTAAGGGTTGAGGTTTGAGGGTCAAGGGTTTAGGGATAGGGTTGAGGGTCAAGGGATTAGGGTTAAAGTAGAGTGTGGAGGGTATAAGTATTAGGGATAGGGTTGTAGGGTTTAGGGATAGGAATAGCATTTAGGGTTAAGGGATGAGGGATTAGAGTTGAGAGATGATGGATTAGGGTTGAGGGTTGAGGGATTAGGGTTTAGGGATAAGGTTTAGGGTTGAGGGTTGAGGGATTCAGATTTAAGATATAGTGTTGAGGGTTTCTGTCATCAAATGTAGATTTATGGGTTTGATTATATTGATTGCCTCTCCAGTTTTGGGGTGTGGATGTCAAGTAATCAATTAGGAAGTCTTCAGGAGACTTTGTGGAAGTGGATTGGCAATCGCTTGATAGAACCCCTACTATTTATGCTTGGATAAGGATTTGTCACAAGCTAGAACTTTTGCTTCCAAAGAAGATCTGTCTTTCTTCCTCGATGGGCATTTTCTATCAAGAACTTGATTATGAGGGCTTGGCCCTTCATTGTTATGCCTATCATATGGTGAAGCATCTGGCAAGCTCTTGCAGGAAATAGGAAAAGTTCTCCCTCAAAAACCTTATGGTCCTTCAAGCCTGAAGGGGAAGGTTTGGAAAGCGAAATGGATCACCAAAGAGATGAAGAATTTCTTATTTCTTAGACACCATCAGTGGTTTTTCTCTGATGCAGAGGACCTACCAAGATGGAAAGCATTTAAAGATTATCATGGATGGATGAAGTGGCTTAGCTCTTCCAATCATGGATCCTCCCATATTTAAGAGGAATTGTAAGGCTTGGAAGTGTCAGTTGATGAAGCACAGGATGTGGTCATCCCTGGTTGTGTTAAGGAAGATAATGCACAGGATGTTATCAATCTATAGTAGGACAAAACACGAGCGCGTTATAACGCGCTCGTGTTTTGTCTTGCTATAGAAATAGTAAAAAAGTGTTGACCCCTGTGATCCAGACCCACATGCTCTATTTTCATACTAATTCTGCATGTACTTTGACAAAAAAGAAGTGCTTTCATGCTATTGGGAAGTTCACATGCACATTTGACACATTGTACCACCTTTGCATGATCTTTCCACCACCTTTTCTACTTTGCCAACTTGAGAAGGAGGAAATAACATAGTTTTCACATCAAGTTTGATATATATCTATTCAAGTTTCAATTTTTGTAGTGTTGCAGTGTTAATTGTGATTCAATTTTAGGAATTTAACATTATAGATTGGTTAATAGTATTGTTGTTATTAATTATATTTGAGTGTTATTCAATTTAACCTTTAAAAGGAATCAAGTGGTGAAAAACTCAAATTGTTTAGGAGTTTGATGCAAGAAGAAAAAAACACTACATAATTGGGTACTCTCTCAATTCGAATCTTCATTTTTTAGGTATGTCAAGTCTTTACATGCATGTTCTTTACATTTTCCTTAATTCAGATTGAATTACTTTATCATGCTTTATGATACATGTTTAAAATAGACACATTCCCAATCAAGGAAGCAGCTTACAATCTCACATGATGCCATGTATATTTTCTACACTTGGGCTCTTTAATAATTATGTGTTATAAACAGACCTTAACATACCATGATGTCAAACTATACAAGAATAAATCCTTACAACATAATAAAAATACAATCCCACTATTATCTTGTATGATTTCTTAGGAAGTAATATTGGTGTCTTTATCATGCTATAGACAAATTCTTCATCATGTCGAGGAAAAGATCAAGAATTAAACCAACACAGGAAGAGATAGAAGCTAAGAATGTAAAGAAAGCAGTGGCTATGAGGGAACTTCGTGAGAAGAGGAAATTGGACACAATAAATGAAGACATACCAATGAAGAGGAACCACAACCATCACAAAGAGATATGGTATTGGCTACAGAAAGAGAACAAATGCAAAAACTTCATGGTATGAGAGATTTGAATACCATAGTTGGAGACACATCCTCTACTGCAAGTCAACATGTAGGGACACCATCTACCACATCTCAAGTTGAGAGTACATCATCACTCATATGTGATGAAGGAGGTATGCCATCATTTCCACCTCAACCTCAATGTATGTCATCTATTCCATCTTCGATTGAAGGTATGCCATCTAGCCCATCTCATTTAAATATTAATGAAATTCCTAATGTTGAGATGAATTTATCTAACTTAACACCACCTAGAATTTTGCATAGAAAGACAAAGTATTTGATTGATATTGATGAGAATATTTTGTAGCCAATGGAAGGTAAGATTCCAAAACGCACTTGTAGAAGATATGCTCATAAGATTTGGAGATTGTTCTTTGAAAATTTAAATGAGACTGCAAGATGTCAACTATTCATTGAAATGATGCAAAGTATAAAGTTGGTCCATCATGGAGATTCTTGGGTCGAGAACATCAGAGGCTTCAAGTGAAAAATTTATTGTCAAGAATCTAATGAGTGCGTATGAGAGTGTGGGTAGCACCTCACACACAAAAGATAGTAATGCAACATGGCGTGTGATTACATCGACTATAGTAAGTAGTCAAATGAGGAAATCTTGTCTCATTAGAATGATGAGTCAAGAATTGAGAATTAATAGGCAAACTTTATCAAGAGCAGTTGGAAGACGCCAAAGAATTGAGGACACTAATGCCAATGAATTATGGGCATTCTCGAGGAGACTAACATGAAAGGATAAACTGATTGTTGAAGCATTGAGATCACTAATTAAAGACTTTTGGAAGAATTACACAAGGGTATCTTTGAATCAAAGGGATGTGGTAAGAAGGAGAATTGGTAGTCAGAACCATGAGCCACATCCAAAGTATTTTTTGGATGAGACTCAAACACAGTTTTATGATAAATTTCTAGAGAAGTATCCTCAAGTTAAAATTTGTCAAAGATATTTTGAAATGCTAAAACCTTTCTATGTCAAGATAAATCACACATGCACTACTTGTTGTTGTAGATTACATATTGAATTTTCTAACCATTTTGATGCTTATAGGTCTATATGTTTAGATATGCATACTAACAATGTTTTGCAGGCTTGTGCCATATGTGCCCCACCAACATCTTCAAGAGACTTCATATCAAGAATTTTATGTGAAAGAGAGTAAGGTCAAATATTCTACAAGAAATTATGCTTGGATGGCACATGTCATCGTTGTGGTGGCTTGCAACATTTGCCAATATGTGAACATATGGAAAGAACACATGCGGTTGGAAATGAACTAGTATAGTTTGGCAGGTATAAAATAGTGGCATACAATACAAAAGATGGTAAAGAAGAAAAGAGGTGTGAATTGGTTATTGAAAAGATTCTAGTGTATCAGTTTATGCCTATATTTCGTGACAGCAAAGTGTATGAGTATGCAAGACATGCCCATAGAGCTCGATGGTTGGACTTGCAATTCAAGTTACATAAGGACACATTTCCAGTTGGTAGCATTGTTTTAGTTGTGAACTTTGTAGAGAACTAAAGACTATAGCCACAGCCTGAGGTGCAATCACAATATTACAACTCCACACAGGTTTCTATATTTGTGCACATCGCATTCATGATAGTATAGAGGATGACAGAAAGATCATAAGGGAGTATAATTTCTATATTAGTGATGATCGCACACATTCTATGGAGTTTGTGCAAGGTTGCTTTTAGGTGTTCTACAATGATTTGGCTAGAAGGGGCATATTGTTTAGTTAGCATATCATATGGTCAGATAACTGTGTGTCACAATTCAAGAACTCACAGAATTTCTATTGGCTAAGTAGGAGGCATAATTTTATAGGTATTCAGCATATGTGGAACTTTTGTGAGGCCGGGAATGGAAAGGGGGAGCATGATGGTGCAGGAGCATGTATCAAAAGAGCCATAGCATGAGAAGAGTTAAAGTATAAAGACAATGCAAAGTTGACAGATGTAAAATCGATTGTCGAGTGGTGTAATGCTTCCATGGGTCCAGGTAATGAAGGTAAGTCTTTAGTTCATAGATTTTTTTGGTTGATAGATGATACTAACATTACAGCATATGAGGACTTTTGTACACTGATAGGATCAAATGAGATGCACTCTTTCAGAAGCTCAATTGTAGGTTCATGGAGTATCCATACGCGAAAGATGTCATGCTTTTGTTCTTCCTGTACAATTCAAGTCTGGGATGAGTGTGAGTCAAAGGAGTGGGTTGACGAATGGTAGTTAAGTTATCTTAGCCCACTTGATAGGTATCAACCCCCAATGGCACTGGAACTAACACAGATGGAATCATCAGTTGACTTTGACCACATATCAAATTTAGTTTAACTAGGTAATATAGGGCATGTATATGCATCTAAATTTATCTAGTTCAACCAGGTAATGTCATCTTACTTTGTAGTGTTTTTCTAATGTTGACTAATTTCATCTAATTTGCTACACATATCAATGTAGGGCACGTATATGCAGTTATTGCAGATGAAGACAATGAAGATCGAACATATTATTACTTATGTCATTGTGTTGAGGCTAAAAAGAAATTGGAGGCCCCTGTTACAGATGGAGAAAACATCGAATACCCTACAGGCTTAGTGGTTATTACTAGAACATGGCTTAGAAGGTACCCACATAAGAGTGTTAATGTTTGGCTATTTCAAGACTTTGACACACATTGAAAGATTCTTCATTACTCGAACCTTTTCATGGCATCCAATGTTTATTTGATAAAGTATTAGGGTAGACCTTTGAATAAAAGCTTGTGGAAGGTGCGTGAGTCTGACCATGAAGCAATACTTGACACAATAAAGAGTAGAGCAGACTCGGATGGTTCATTGGATTAATTTGTAAGTATTCACATTGATTTTGTAAAGTCATGTTATACTGAGTTGTAAGTATGCACATTAATTTGTAAGGTTTGTCTTTTTTTTAATTTCTTGCTGCATTTATACACATACACATTTTTACATCATCATGTTATGCATTTTTGGTGTCTTGCTCCTGATGTGACCAAACTAACTATTCCAATGCATCTAGATGGGTACATTTATGCTAGGCTTGGTCCTTTTTTTCACCCAAAACTGTCGAAACAGTTCGAGCTACATTGTACCGACGATATCCCTTAAGAGTCCAAAGTGCAAAAAGGTAGCAATCTTTGACGAGATGTTACTCAAAAACCATGTTACTTAGAAACATTATATTTGAGGCCACGTGATCATGTAGAGTACATCTACAATAACCTCTCTAAGTTTCATATATCATTGAGGCATTTGCCCGTGGTGAAAGGTTTTCTGCTGCCCCAAAAATTGTCACAAGGAGGCAGTGTAAAGTTGTAAAGGGGTGTAACTTTCATCCTGCTCTTGATGTGACCAAAATTACTATTCCAACACATTTGTATGGGTACATTTATGCTAGGCATGGTCCTATTTTTCACCCAAACATGTCGAAATAGTTCGAGCTACATTGTACCAATGATATCCCTGAAGAGTCCAAAGTGCAAAAAGGTAGAAATATTTGACGAGATGTTACTCAAAAACTGTGTCACTTAGAAACATTTTGTCTAAGGAAACGTGATCATGTAGAGTGCCTCTATAATAACCTCTCTCAATTTTTTATATCTCTTAGGCATTTGCCTATGGTGAAAGGTTTTCTGCTGCCCCAAAAATTGTCAGAAGGAGGCAGTGTAAAGTTGCAAAGGGGTGTAACTTTCATCCTGCTCCTGATGTGACTAAACTAACTATTCCAACTCATCTGGATGGGTACATTTACGCTAGGCATGGTCCTTTTTTTAACACAAACATGTCAAAACAGTCCGAGCTACATTGTACCGATGATATCCCTGAAGAGTCCAAAGTGCAAAAAGGCAGTAATCTTTGACAAGATCTTACTCAAAGACTGTGTCACTTAGAAACATTTTGTTTGAGGTAACACGATCATGTAGAGTGTCTCTACAATAACCTCTCTCAGTTTTTTGTATCTCTGAGACATTTACACGTGGTGAAAGGTTTTCTGCTGCCCCAAAAATTGTCAGAAGGAGGCAATGTAAAGTTGCAAAGGGGTGTAACTTTCGTCCTACTCCTGATGTGACCAAACTTACTATTCCAAGTCATCTAGATGGGTACATTTACACTAGGCATGGTCCTATTTTTCACCCAAACAAGTTGAAACAATCTAAGCTACATTGTACCAACGATATCCCTGAAGAGTCCAAAGTGTAAAAAGGTAGAAATTTTTGACGAGATGTTACTCAAAACCTGTCACTTAGAAACATTCTATCTGAGGCAACACGATCATGTAGAGTGCCTCTACAATAACCTCTCTTAGTTTTTTGTATCTCTAAGACATTTGCGCATGGTGAAGAGTTTTTTGCTGCCCCAAAAATCGTCAGAAGGATGCAGTGTATTAAGTCAGGATTAAAGCCTATTCACTCTAGGTGCCAATCTCAAGTTGTACAATCATGAATGGGCACCTAGAGCAATAAGGTGCTACATCATGGTTCCAGGACCTTGAAATGGCGCCCAAGCATGTAGGAAGAATTT
Organism: Cunninghamia lanceolata; assembly: GCA_027924645.1. Lineage (NCBI taxonomy): Eukaryota > Viridiplantae > Streptophyta > Pinopsida > Cupressales > Cupressaceae > Cunninghamia > Cunninghamia lanceolata. Next base: position 2,487,638 of record BSBN01000029.1, on the reverse strand, counting down.
TTAAGGAGCCTGAATGTTTTTGAAACTCTAAGGAACTAGTCCAAAGACTCTATGGTGCCATCTTGATACCATTGAGTCAACTTTGGAACTCAAACATATTGAAACAAGGTCTAGGAAGGTAGGCACCATCTCTTGCCAGTTCAACCTCTCAGATGTGCCAACATTGGAAAGACTGTTAATGAGTGCCTAAGTTTAAATTGATCTTGTGATTGAAAGTTTGGTGATGTATTAGTGGAAGATGATCTTCAGTTGAAGCAATGTAAGTTCCAGGAAGGGTTTAGAAGTTATCAACCTCTTCACTAACTTAGGCATACTTTACAAGCTTTCTTACCCAAGAGTTGCACCTCATTAAGACAAGGCGTATCTTAACCTCTGAGACTTTTCCAAAGAAGTTCTTCAGTTTATTAGCACCTTTGGACCTTGTTTTGCATTCTAAAAGAGAAGGCACACTTTGGAGGCATTTCTAACCTAGATTGACGCTTAGGTATAGTCATCTCTCTGGAGCATTACAATGTGTTTTAAAATGAAGGACATTTCATAAGTTGGGGAATTGATCACTGAAGACCTTGGAGTGTTTGAATTACTCTAAGCAAGAAGGCACATTTCCATGGAGTAGCATACTCTAGATAGCGCCTAATGCCATCAAGGAACAATTCCACCTCACTTTGGTGCCTGTCATCAAGAAGGGGCATTGGGAATTCCTTGAACAGTTTTGAGTGTTTGAAGTTCATGAAATCACCAAGGAATGTTGGGCGCCATGTGTATCATCAAGAAGCTTGGGTTTACGCCTAGACAAGTTGGCACTTATTCATGTTTTAACTTCCCTCTTGAAGTGCCTAACCTGGGAAAAAGTTATCTTGTTGTTAGTCAAGTGTTTAATGTGTTTTGGAGACTCCAAAAGACTTCCTCTTGCTAGGCGCTCTTCTTGGTAACTACAACCTTCAACTGGTGCCTAGATCCTGAAGAAAAACACTTGCAAGTGTGGGCGCACTTTCCTTGTGATGGAGCATCAAACTAGTGCCTACAAATCATAATGCATGAAGTGAGCACCTAGGATCCTATTGGTACAATAGGTGGTTTTGGGATCCGTGTCAAGTCATTGGAATAGGTTGCCAACTCAGAATGATTTTCATGCACTTAGACTTCAAGGTGCCAAAACTAGTAGAAAAATATTTGGGGGGAAACCACGCTGATAAAAGTTGGGTAAATTTAACCTCTGAGTCTGATTAGGCTCCATATAAAAACAATATTTATATCATGTCCCTTTGCTTTATGAAACAAGTAGTATGTGTCAAGTCATAGGGATAACACTAAGGTCCTTACAAATTTCTCTATGACTTTTGATAAGATTATCTACTATTATGTGGATGCTTGATAGTATTAAAATTATTGGGCATTAAGTTGAGGTGACCATTCTTGTTATGATCATCACTTTTCTCAAGGGGTATGTCAGTTATCCCATATATCATTACATTAAAATTATTTTTCAATATCCTAATGGTGGAAGGATTATTTTCACTATTATCTCTAGCTTGGGAAGTCATCAACCATCCATTTATTCTGTAAACCCTTTACCCACTACTAATTGTGGCTTGATCAATTCTTAATGCACTTTCTAAAGATTCCTCATAAGACTTATAAGGTAGCTTCTAAAACTCCTCCCTTGTATCCCTATTTACAAAATGCAATAAGAGGTTATAGATTTCTCTATGGGCCATATTTAGGGCACTAGTTGACAAATAAAGGACTTGCCTCTGACTTCTAAAAATGTACCAATAACTAAACATTTTATTTCATACTTAGGAACTCTCAAATTCTTGCCTTGACCAATTTGTTCATATTGAAAGGTATCACAAAATCACCAATGGGTTGTATGAAGAAATGTATAGAGACCTTTGGAAGGTAATAGTTGGAGTTCTTATGAACATGAGACCCATGGATGGGGCTTGTGTACGAAGTTGATTTTTCATTTACAAATTTGTTTGATATCCTAGATACATTGGTTGGACAGTGATGGGATGATACACTATGGGAGTCACATGATTTTTTGGCACATAAGCTCCACTAGGTTGTTGAAGATGTGGGAAAGTGTCATTACTAGTTTTTTGAAAAAAAAAATTGGATAGGGAAGATTGAGTTGCCCCCTAGTTTTTCTCAACCCTAGTGTTGAATGGATTCATTTGAACTTTTGGTCTATCTATAGTTTTGTCCTTTAGAGGTTTCTCAACACCTCTAGCCTTTAGCATCCTGATCCATTGGACTAGTGTGGCTATGAGGTTGGAAAGTGTTGCAACCTCCATCCGTTAAACTTCTCCACCTTGTTATGGGTTGTTTTGAGTATTTTCATTTTCTTTCTCTTCAAGAATATTTTCTAATGATACATGATGTGTCATAGATCATTCAACTTGATAAATAACATGGAGGGATTCTCATGCCTCCTATACTTCTTACAAGTTTCTTTATAGATAGATCACATCATTGTCCATCTAGGTGGTCATTTCCCTAAATATTATGATAAGATAATCTTGTTAATGAACTTTGGATTGAATGAGAATCAACATGCTTTGTCTTGACTAGAATAGTTGGGATGGACAAAAATCTATTGATTCTAGGTTGGGTTGTTAAAGGTCAAGAAGTTTTGGTGTCTAATGCCCTCTAAATCTAAATATTCAAAATCATAGTGGTTCAATAAGTTACAACACACTGATCTCACCAATGACAACCTTTGGACCACACCCGTCAGTGAGACTCCAAACATCGGTGAACTCTAATCTTGTTGGGCTGATACACTGATGGATTTTGACTGTCGGTGTGACCCCCTTCATCGGTGAAGCTCTCAACTGCTCTTCCGATGCACCGATGGGATTATCTTCTGATACAACAATGTCTTCAACTTCGAACCACACTCGTCAGCAAGATAGACCACTATCAGCGAAGCCTAACCAAGGTCTGTCAATACGCCGATACAACCAACTCTTGACGTCAATACAAGGTTCTTTTGAAGGCAAAGGGCACCTCGGCTTATAGGGCTCAATTTGTTGTATTTATTGAAATCGCAAGGTGAATTGATGTGTATTGAAAATGCCACTTAGTCCTTCATTTGTATTCTAGGTGCCATTTCCTATTGACTTATATACTCCTTCTAATTCTAGGGTGCCATAATGAAGTGGTTTAGACAATAGGTGCACTTCACTTACTAGAGGCTTGTTCTCCTTCCACCTTAGGCGCACTATTATGGTGGAACATGTGTCAATGGGTGCCTTGTCTTAAATGAATGCTCTCTCTAAGTTGGGTGCCCTTTTGAGGCCTTATGAGTTGCAAATTGCGCCTTAACCCTTCATGCTTGTTGCTCAATGTTTGAATGTTTAAGAAAGTCTCCTTCAGGTGCTCATCTTAATGACTTTTTCTCAAGGCGCAATCATCCTAATGACTTGGATATTCATCCTAGTGTTTTAGGATATCAGGCTACCAGACTTAGTCATTTTCAAGATCTCAAACATAAAGAATAACATGATAATTCATTTTTTTGTATTGTATATAGTTGACATTCTATTCTACTCATAAAGAATATTAATATTTTATGTTCAACATGATGATTCTTTTTTTTTTAAATACAACTTTTATCTTTTAGTTCCAAAATGAGGTTTAGGTGATACCGGAATAACAATAGCTAGCTTATTGGGTCAACAAGCATCCTATGTAATACAATTGGACTTTAAATATTTGAAGTAGACATCTACAAATATCCATTCAAATGTGGATTTATAATGCAAGTATGGACGCCATCAATAAAAAAGATTTGTATTAACTAAATATTCATATAAGCATACATCAATATCTGTCGATATAAGTATAACATATATATAAAATAGCAATATAGGCTTACAAGAATGCCATATAGGCATACAATGTCAACTATATACAATACAAAATATATGTCCACAAATGCCATATAGGCATACTATTGGCAAGACACACTATATGGATTCATGGTTGTTGTCATTGATGGTAACAAAGGTCATCCCACATATCCGCAAGTCATGGTGTGTCTCTACCGGAAGTCAGAATGAAGATTGTTATGGTCTGGTGAACAAGAACAGAGCATGTGGCAAGGTCTGAAAGATTGGTCCGGATCTCCCAGAGGAAGTGTCTTGGTGTAGTGCAGATTTGGGGAAGTCAAGAGGACTACCTCGAGTAGTATATTCCAAGGATTTAGCCTCCGGTGATGGATAAGGAAAAAGATATGAATAGTTGAGTACCGGATTCCTGAGAGATAGTGAGAACAGAGGAAAAACTAACTGACAGAGTATCAGACTATTTTCCAGATGTGTTACTGTTGACGGTAAAGGTTGTGAAGGCATGAATCATGTTTGGCCGACATGATTAATGACATCTACAAGTATATGCTTGATCTGCATTACTTGGTATGCAAGGATTTAGCCAACAGAACAGAGTTTGTGAGAAGATAGACTATTTCGGGTGCCGTCTAGAAAGATAATGAAATCACTAATGCGGATATAAATAGAGGATGGATTTTGTTGTGAGAGGCGTATTTGTGATATGGTGTATGCGAATAAGTGTAGAGTAGTGCAGAAGCAGTAAGCAAGATCCGGTATGTGAAAGGAAAGCAGAATAAAGAGTAGAGGAAAGATGAAGTGCAGCAGATCAGTATACTGAGCCTAACCGAAACTAAACTCTAGCATATGTAGATGCTTCCAATCAGTTCAAGTATTGTATAACATTCTTTTGTAGACAGTGTGTCTCCTTGTAGGTAGTGTGCCTCTTTGTGAGCAGTGTGCTCGGGCAGTGAGCCCTAATTGGCAAGTGCCATTTTGTAATTCCTTATTCTTCTAATAGAGAATAATCTTTGGGTTAATCACCCCATGGTTTTCTCCCTTAGCCGGGTTTCCACGTCAAAAATACTGTGTCATGTGTTTCTCATTTCATGGTAATATTTGTTTGTTTGATTCAATGCTGCTTTGATTAATAAGAAAGTTCAAAAGAAGAAATAATTAGGATAACTGATTCACCCCCCCTCTCAGTTATCAACAATTGGTATCAGAGCTAAGTTCCTCCTAATAGAGCCTAACAGCTTGAGGAAGATCTGGGAGTTCAAATGGATGCATATGGTTTAAGGGAGCAACTCAAGACTGCCCTTGAGGATCTTGAACAGTCAAACTCTGAAATCAATGAATTAAAGGAAAGACTCAAACAGGCTGATGAATTCATGAGAGAACTAAAGGACAAATTAAGTCTCTCTATGAAGAAGAGAAAGGAGCTGCTCCAACAATTAGCAAGACAAAGTGAAGAAAGCAATACAAATGAAGAATTGACTGAGAAAACTAAGTTATGTGAAAAGTTATCAAAAGAAGTCATTATGTTAAGACATGAAGTGGAATCAGGAACTATAAAGTTTACTCAAGAGATTGAAGAAAAAAGAAAAGCTGAAGACAATCTAAGACAATCTCTTAAAGAGAAATCAGAAGAATGCCACCAGATGGAGAGGATTATCAGACATCTTGAATCTGATCTTGAAGATGCCAAAGATAATGAAGAAAAACTTGAGGATCAAATTGTCTCTCTCAAAAGAGAGCTTCAAACAGCAAATGAATATAAAGAAAAATTCAAAGATAAGTTCTACCCAACTTGAAGTACTTCTTGGAAGTCAAAAGAGGGCAGATGACAAGTATGGTTTGGGATATGAGAAAGGAGAAAGCTCCGGATCTGGTCAAAAGAATTTTGGATCAGAAAATCCAAGGAATAGGCCTAGAAGACCTCTGGTAAGATAGCCCAATGCTCAAAGATATCCATCTTTCAATGGATACTACCACAGCTGCAATCACTTTGGTCACAAAGCTAATCAGTGCAGAAAGAGAATGAATCAGACTAATTCATTCTTCTCCGGACAGTGCTTTAACTGCAAAAGGTATGGACACAAGTCTCATGAATGCAGAAATATGCAAATAAACAAATCATTCAATGGTTGATGCTTTTCATGCAATAGAGTAGGTCATATGGCTAATCAATGCAGATCAAGAGGTTATTAGTCAAATATGCAAGGAAATATTATTTGCCAAATCTGTAATAGGTCCGGTCATAATGCAAAAGTCTATAGAAGCAAGAATCAGGGCAAAAGAGGTCCGGTGTATAATCAGAATCAAGACAAGGGTAAACAAAAGATGAATGCGGATGAAGTTAGGAATTAGATGAACAAGATTTGGGTGAAGAAAAGTTTAAAGAATGTAGAGGTTGGATCCGCACCAGACTCTGGTGTTGATATTTCTTCTGGAAATTAAAAAGTGAGCTCTGGCTCAGGGGGAGACTCAAAAAAATCCTGTTCCCCCAGCCAAACAAATGGTGCCGGATGTGGCACAAAATATGGAGTAAAGGGTTTGAATATATAAGTCTTGAGATGATCCAGATAAGATTTCAGAGGTCCGCATGAAGATGTGAAGAAGTTGTGATTGATCAAGTAAGACCTATTCCGGGAGATGCTCCGGAATGACAGATGATTACAAAAAGGTCTGGAGAGATCCAGAAGTGCATTATCTTATTCTGTGGATTGGTCAGAGTGTTTGGGATGTTCTTGTAATGTGTCATATTGATTTGTTCATGATTGGAAGATCCGCATGATGTTCATAGATCAGGACTGATCTGGTACTCCAAGCTATCCGAATAAGGCAAACCAGAATAATGTAGGTCGAGCATTTATTGCCATCAGATATTAGGGTTTGCGGAGCAATATAAGGGATTTCTCATAAAATCACTTGCTCATTCTGCACTCAAGAAGAAGCAAAAAGTGGAGCTCTGCAACAAGATTCATCAATCTCACCAAAGATCTCCTGTCGAAGTCATCACATACAGAAATCAATCCAACCACTCCGTGTAACCGAAGATGCATAAGGTATTTTCCATTTTCGATATCTTGCTACAAATCTTTTGAGAAATGGCTACTCCAAATATAGTAAAGATCTCAGATAGGCCCCGACCTGAATTTAAGAAACATCCATACAAGTCATTGGAGGTAGATCCCTTAGGAGCATTCTCTAGTGTTCCTCATGGCGTTTTACACACATAAGACGTTAGGGTTTACATACATGCAAGCATAGAGGAATTCGGGGAATTCAAATTGAGAGATCTTTATCACAAACAACTGATAGACAATGCTTTTGAGCTTAAACCAGAGTATAAGGGTATCCAGAAGAAACAGTTTGATCAATTCATTCATTTCCCCTGCTTTGAAGAAGATGAATGGGTCCGGTATGTATTGAGCAGGATGCATGACAACTTCCTATGGCTAGATAGACCCTGCAAGATCACAAAAGAGGCAATTAGGGCAGTAACTGGTCTATACTCTTCCGGAGGGATACCTATCCTCAAATCTATCAAAAATAACATTGTAACTGAGGCCACCGGATCAAAATTTGATAAGAGGGCAATGACCATTGAAGATATTTCTGATCCAGATATCAAGTATGCATCCATGATAATAGGATACAAGATCTATCACTCTAGAAGGGAGAATTCTGTATTCAAAACTACAGTATATACTGCCTATGAAATGCTGAGGAAGAATGCAGATTATGATCTCTGTGAACTTCTCTTAAGCCAATTAATTGAAAATATATAGAAAATCAAGAAGGACAAAAATAATTCTTTCAAGTATGGTACTCTTATATTATGTCTATTTTTCTACTTCATGAATGAGCTGCCCGGATCAAGTGGATGGGCATGGCAGAATGACAAACCTGTTGCAGTCTAGATAAGAGATTATTTACATGGGCTTGGGGATGCCAAAGCAAGAAATACAGCCCTATGGGGATACTTCAAAAACTTCCAGAGCATGATGCAAGCAAGAGAAAGAATTCCCCAGTCTCTTGTTGAAAAATACAAAGACTTAGTTTGCTTTATGGTGGATACTGATCAGTACCTAATGGAGGCAGTGGAGCCAAGGACTGTCTGGATCATGCCCATGGGGTATGAGGTTGAAGAACAGATTGTAGAACTGCATGTTCAACACATGCTTAGTCAGCCCAAAGATCCAAAGGCAGAAAGGTTTGGAACCTTTGAGGAACTGAGTGTGAAGATCCATGTGGAACTCAGGGAACTTGAGATAAAGAGGAAGGTGAGAAAAGAAGTAGAGCATATTGCTCAAGGCCTAGGCATCCCAAAGGAGGCACTTGATGCCAACCGTGAAAAGAGAAGAAAGGCCGAGGAAGAAAAGAAAGAGGCAGAAAAGAAAAACAAGAAAAGTGCTCCGGTGGAAACCTCAACCCGGACCAGATCGTCAAAAGGATCTACACTTGTCAGAACCAAAAGCTCAAAACTAGAAGTCTAGGCATCCGGTAAAAGATCTAAGACAAAAGCCACAAGGGCTTATGAAAGTCAGAAAGATGAAGAGGAAACGGAATTAGATGAGGGGGTAAAAGAAATAAAGAAATAGAAGAAGAAAGGATCCGGTAAACCCTCCACAGGCCAAGACAAGGAAGAAATGGCAGAGGTATTTGTTGAAAAGCCCACCCTGTCTCTAGAAAGTGTAATCAAGTCAGTCATGGTGGATGGAAACCTTCAACCAATGACTGAATTCTATGATGACTACAATGAGGCTGACCAAAAGATTCTGCAGGAAGTCACAGTCAAGTATCTGAACATATACAATAAGGCTTTCATTGAGATCATATCTCTAATTCCTAAAAGCCTAGAAAAGGAATTAGAAATAAGAAAGAATAATGCTCAGGCAAAAGATCTTGAGATCCGGGAGCAGATAGCTATTTAGCTATATCCTCAAATTGATCCCAAGACAATGAACATAATATTCAAAGACTGCAAAGATGAGTTCAGGAGTAAAGCAAGAATGAATCAACTCATGCTTGGTGAGACTGACAAGGTGGCCATAGAGATAGAAGAGATCCTCCGGAAGGCCTTCAAAAGGTTTAATCTTCCTATTGTAGAGGACTTAGGTGCAGAAACAGCTGTGGACTTGGAATCATCTGCTCCAGAAGAAGTGGTCGTTGAACAGACTAACATCTCTCCTCTGGCTTCCCCTACAGTCTCCAGATCCCAAGAAGAAGAGAAATTACAGGAGAAAGAAGCAGCAGTAAAAGAAAAAGAGGTTGACAGCACCAAGGATGTAGAGAAAGAGAAGATTCCAACAGAGAAAACCACAACTGAAAGTGGGAAGAATGTGGAAGGAGAAAAGATTCCAAAGAACAGAACTGCAGAAGAAAAGAAACATCTGTCTCCGACAAGAGACACTGCACAAACTGTTCAAAAATTTCTTACCCAAGAAACAATAGAGATTGATGAACCAGAGCTTCTAAAAGGTCCATTCAACTTTGACTCCCTCTCTCCGGTACAGACAATGAAGATAGCTTCATTTGCAAATGCTAAGGCAAATGAAAAACTCCTAAAGTCTCATATGGAAGACTGTGAGTTGATAGAGGCTCCTTCTAGAGTGCTTGAAAAGATTATGCCATCAGTCCAGATAGATCTGACAGCCTCCTCTTCCGGTAATCTCAAAACCTTAGTCAGCAGTGTTGGTACATATTTTGATTCTCTAGAAAAATCAGCTGAAGAAAAGGTCTAGAAGGAATTTTTGGATAAAAGATTTTTAGAAGTACTAGGATTAATCTCTAATGATAGGAGAAATATGAGTATTGGAATAAAGAGCTTAGAAAATGCTCTTAAGGATGGCGGTGACATTTACAAATTTTGTATCTCCTGGTCAAAGCCAACAGTAGAAATTGATAAGAAAATAAAAGAGGAACAGGACAAACTACAAAGTTTGTCTCAAAGTTTTGATCCTCTCTCTTCCTCCATAGTAAATCAAGAATGTCAAACTATTGCAATCACCAATGCAATAAAGAACTTTGAGAAGGAAAGGAAGAATATAACTAACTGGATGGGAGAACTTAGAAGGATTATAATCCCTAAGTTAGAAACTATGCATGAGGCCATCAGTGATGCTCAGACTACCGCCCAAACAAATGATCCGACAGATCTCAAGAGGGCAGAAGCTTTTGCATTTTTGTTGAGTGGTCACATTTCAATTTTAGATAGAATGAAGCAAAGTTGGGCTACAGAACTGGTCCAATTGAAGACATCCTTTGCAGACATTCTTCAGTTTATGTGAGTATGCAATATGTGGCTATGTATAGTAAATTTTTGAAAATTTTGGTGTACGGACCCTACCCTTTGCCATTGATGTCAAGGGGGAGTGAGGAGTAGTGAAAAATGAGGAATCCAACTAAGGGCGAGTTCCAAAAATTGTATATAAAGATAGAGCAGCAGCCAAAGGGGAGGCATAGTGTAAACACTTAGTCATTTTTCACTAAGTGTTGCCATCAATGCCAAAGGGGGAGATTGTTGGAAAGAGACACTATATGGATTCATGGTTGTTGTCATTGATGGCAACAAAGGTCATCCCACATATCTGCAAGTCATGGTGTGTCTCTACCGGAAGTCAGAATGAAGATTGTTATGGTCCGGTGAACAAGAATAGAGCATGTGGCAAGGTCCGACAGATTGGTCTGGATCTCCTAGAGGAAGTGTCTTGGTGCAGTGCGAATTTGGGGAAGTCAAGACAACTACCTTGAGTAGTATATTCCAAGGATTTAGCCTCCGGTGATGGATAAGGAAAAAGATATGAATAGTTGAGTACCGGATTCTTGAGAGACAGTGAGAACAGAGGAAGAACAGACTGATAGAGTATCAGACTATTTTCAAGATGTGTTACTGTTGATGGTAAAGGTTGTGAAGGCATGAATCATGTTTGGTCGACATGATTAATGACATGTACAAGTATATGCTTGATCCGCATTACTTGATATGCAAGGATTCAGCCGACAGAATAGAGTTTGTGAGAAGATAGACTATTCCAGGTGCTGACTAGAAAGATAATGAAATCACTAGTGCGGATATAAATAGAGGATCAATTTTGTTGTGAGAGGCGTAGTTGTGATATGGTGTATGCGAATAAGTGTAGAGTAGTGCAGAAGCAGTAAGAAAGATCTGGTATGTGAAAGGAAAGTAGAATAAAGAGTAGAGGAAAGATGAAGTGCAGCAGATCAGTATACTGAGCCTAACCAGAACTGAACTCCAGCATATGTAGATGCTTCCAATCAGTTCAAGTATTGTATAACATTCTTTTGTAGACAGTGTGTCTCCTTGTAGGCAGTGTGCCTCTTTGTGAGCAGTGTGCTCGGGCAGTGAGCCCTAATTGGCAAGTGCCATTTTGTAATTCCATATTCTTCTAATAGAGAATAATCTTTGGGTTAATCACCCCGTGGTTTTCTCCCTTAACCGGGTTTCCACGTCAAAAATATTGTGTCATGTGTTTCTCATTTCATGGTAATATTTGTTTGTTTGATTCAATGCTGCTTTGATTAATAAGAAAGTTCAAAAGAAGAAATAATTAGGATAACTGATTCACCCCCCCTCTCAGTTATGAACACATACAACAAAGGAACACAATAAAAAGTCATTCCCCTCTGGCTAGTGAAGAGAATAGATCATAGGCAACCTTTGATCTTCTAGGGGATGGAGACGCGCATGTGGGTGGTCTACTACGAACCCAAGGGCTACTCCTTCTATTTAGTTCTTCCTGCATCTTTAGCTGTTACAATAAAAAGTATAGACATTAATATATAGAAATTACATGTTATAAAAAATGAAACATTTAACAAAATAATCACTTACCACTAACATATGATCTGTCTCCTCACTTGCCTTAGTAGCAAGAATAGGCCCTGGTGATGTCATGTCCTATAGAAACCATCCAGATAGAAATTAAACTTCAAATCAATAATCTTTTGATTTTTCAAAAATAGACAACTATAACAATGAATGTAAATTGAAATTTACTAATCTACCTCATACCCCTGTCAATGCCATAGAGCTATGAATTGCAGAGGCCACACCATGCTCCATTGCCCTCTAAACATGGGGAGGTCTCTCTGCAGCTTGCATCATCTGGAAATAAAACAACATTATTCAATTATGAAAACTATAATAGTGATGCAATTCATGGCTCCTAACATACACACACATTCATCTAAACATGGAAGTACACACAATAAAGCACACAAGTCACATACAAAAATCTAGTAAGTACAATTCATTCATTAAACTATTTATTTTATTACCTCTGTAAAGCTTTGAAGTCCACCTCCGTTGGCAGGTGTTGCCATGAAATCTACAATATTAACCTATTTAACATCCAAAATCAAATATTAGCATACCATTCATATAACGATGCTATTCACATGTAATATTTATAATTGTTTACTAGTTACATACCCCGACAGTAGATGATCTAGTGTAAAATGTAGGTGGTGAACCACTGAAAACTACATCGACACTATGACCCTAAAATTTCATTAAAATCACCAATTTAAATTAGTTAATCTTGCATTTGAAAAATAAAATTTAATAAATTAAATTCAATAAACTTGCTAATATTTACCTGAGTATCAATGCTGAAAGTCTCACTCAGGAGGGTATCTATCATCACTATCTGCTCAGCTGCAGATGTACCCTATTCACTTGCGTCATGACTATCCATGGGGTCATAACCATAGGCTGACCTGCAAGTTTGACAAGTATGGGGTGGGACCCTACTCCTCACACTCTCTCCCAACCCACTCTGTGCTGCAGGACCGACATGCCCTATGATGCTCTGGGTGAAGGCACTAATGGACTAAAGTGTATCGACCTCAACACTCTCCTTCACAATGGAAGGGATAGAAACCTGCTCATGGCCTGGTCTGCTGATTACTCGTCTCACTACCCGTTGTGGGTCAAGATGTGCCCCTGGTCTATCTTGTGCTGACCCCCCACCTCTACCCTGGAAGTCCCGCATATCAAAATAGTTTAGCACTTTATTGAGGACAAACTCACAGTAGACTTTCCTCAAAAATTATTGTGGGATCTCATTATTATGACATGGAGGATGGTTAAACACCATCAACCACCTCTGCCCAAAATTGTCCCTTATCCCTTGGTTGTTACACCAATGGATAGGGAACCTCATGCATGTAATGGGTGGAGGTTGATTTGTTTGTGGGTTTGTGAAAATCAAACACAAGTCTAATTTTGTGATTTGTAATTTTTTCACATCTTGGTATGACAGCTTGTCTTCATAATAATCTCTAAACTCTCTCCTTTTATCCGTCCAACTAGTTATTTGCTTGCTGATTGAATCTACATTTGATAACATAGATTCAAGAGATTCAGCAAGCGTGGACCTATGTAAGGTTGAAGTGGAAGGATCTTTCAACCTTACAATTATATCTTCAATTTCTTTTTTATTGTTTTCAATTTACCCCATTATATTTTCTTGTGTTCCAGGGGCATGTCGAGGAATGGATGGAGGAGGTTGTTGTTCCGCAGGATTTTGTGGATTTTGAGGAGGAGGAGGAGGTGCATTAACATTTCCTAACAATTAACAAAATATACATCAAAAAACAACTCAAACCTACCTATTTAGAAGCAAATTCAAACCAAAAAATAAATAAAACTCACTCATTTGGCGTGCTCGACGTCATGGTGGTATTTTGGCAATGAATCAACAAGATTTTGGTGTTGAATTGGCTTTTCCAAAATGTGAGCACACTTTCTAGGGTTTGTAAGTCACGGGGATAGAGGAGAAAAATAGAAATGAAATGAAATGACAAGCCTTTTTTTTAATTTATAGTGGTTCATAACATGCTTGTGTTATGTATTTTTTTTTTAAAACCATTTGGCCACTTTTTGGCCCCCCATCTTTTTGCACTTACCCACATATAATAAGCTGAAGATGAAATTTGGACCATGTAGAATCTTGAAGAAGCATGATTCAGGAAATACATTTGAGGTAGAGTTGCTTGATGACATCAATATTTCACAAGTGTTCAACATTTCAGATCTAACAGAGTATCATGATGATGGACTTGATAAAGGAACATAGTGGGACATTCCAACATCTACTTTAGAGAAGGAGGAGATAGAGGGCATTCTAGATAGATGTGTGGGTAAGAGTACAAGAAACAGGCAGTATACAAAATACTTGGTGAAATGGAAAGGAAGGCCTATTCAAGATTCATCATGGTTAACTGAGACTGAGGTTAACCGTTTTGGTTTCCCTCTAACTCATGTGAAGTGATAGGGTCACTTTGTAAATTACCCTGGGTGTCTGATGCAGGAGCATCCAAGGTGTAAGAGCAATCTTGCTTCAACCAAAAATAAATAAAGTTGTTGTTTCTTTTCAATAAGGGCTAAATTTGGTAGGGTTACTATTTTTAGTAAGTTTGCATTTGTGCACGATTGGATACAAAATCTTACACGGACCTCCAGAATGGTGAATTGAAGCTAATGGTGAAGAAATCATTTCAATATCATTTGTCATTTGTGAGATATTAAAATTTCAAATTCCAAAAATCCTATTGAAATATTCAAAGTCAAATTTGAGGCACTTAGAGGCTCCAGATGGGCCCAAAATTTGGTGGGAAACCCAAGCAATTTGCATATCAGTATTGCTACTATTGCACCATCGTCTTTTCAAGAGATTTTTGAAAAGGTATTATAATTGAAAATCCAACGGTCAGATCGAAAGTTATGGCTACACGAAGTTGACCTATTTTTGGAGGGAGATGCAAATTTTGAAATTAAGCTAGTGGTCACCAAAAAGGGCTATATATAACCATTTTTGGGAACCCTTAGGGCATTAGAGTTAAGGGGGAAGGTGTAGAGTCAAGAAAGGCTGGCAAATTAGAAACCCTAGTTGATTTGGGAATTACAGAAGGTTGAAGATTGCAGAGTCTTGAGAGAGAGCTGTAATGTGTTGCAGCCTGTAGGGGATTCATCCTCTGATTGTATTTGAGCTTCTGTAATGTAATGTTTTTCCCATATTAATAAAATATTATTCTATTTTCTATCTACAATTTCTGTTATTGTGTGTTTTATGATTTACCCCCTTCATCAAGTGGTATTAGAGCAAGGGTTCCTGAGTGTGTAGACAGATCACCGACTATGAGGCAGTTTGCACTAGGACCTGAGGTTGTGGGTTTGCTGGAGAGATCAAGATGCCTCCACGAAGAAACCATGGTTGATTTGATGCATATGTGTTGATGTCCCATTTCGGATTTAGAACACTCAAATCCCAAAATCAACACATATGCATCAAATTTCTAGTACCACATCCTAGGACTTTGTTTTAGGCCATACAAAGATTTCTTCAATTTACAAACCAAATTACTTTTATCTTTCACCATGTAGTGCTCTAGTTGTGTCATATAAATATCCTCATCAACATGAAGGAAAGCCATTTTCACATCCATTTGCTCAACTTCTAGATCATAAATAGCAACAATAAAAAGAAAGAATCTAATGGATGATATCTTTACAATAGGAGAAAATATCTCACTGTAATCAACACCCTCAATCTAAGAGTAACCTTTCACAACCAACCATGCATTGTACTTCTCAATATTTCCATTTGAACCAATCTTTCTCTTGAACACCCATTTGCACTAGTAAGTTTTCATCTTTTAGGCAATGGCACTAGGTCCCATGTATCATTCTTTTTCAAAACTACCATTTCTTTATCCATAGCAATCTTCCAAGACTCTGCATCATTCATCCCTAATGCCTCTTCTACAAATATAGGTTTATCTATGTTAGTATTCAAAGCAAAAAAGCATCTCTAGTCATCAGGTGAATACCTTTCAGGTGGTTGTCTATGTCTTTTAGACCTTTGAACAAGTTGAGTTAGAGGTTCTTCCTCCTCTTCTAAATATTCAGATCTAGATGAGCTCCCCTCAAATCTATCTAGGGGCATCGATTCAACTTTCTCAAGCATAGAAGGGAGTTGAATCACATCTCTCTATTCACTTTGTTCTAGTTGCAATGTAGTAGAAGGCTTAGTTCTCTAAAAATAACACTTCTACTATATTACCTTCTATGCAATAGGGTCCCAAAGCTTGTATCCTTTCACACCATACTATACCCGATGAAGATACTGTTGGAACAAACTTTTAACCCCCAAAATTTGACAAAAAAATCCATTTCCCGCCATCATATTATCTCCAACATACCATTTCAAAATTTCCCCATTTAGAATAATACATCCATTTGACCCATATTTCTAACCCTAATAAGTTCAAATTTTATCACTTTAGCCCTAAAAATAAAAATCATATTAGAAAAATGTGTCCACATCATTAGGTTCCCCTTAAGGTCTCCTTCAATGAAGCAAAAATTAAAATATCAAGGAGAAACTACCATGTCGAGGAGACTCTCTTTGGAGTCTCTTCAATAATCTGGAGGATCAAAAGGGCAAAATACACAACTTAGCGACAAATCGGGCTGATATCAAAAAGTTGAAGGGACTGATAGATCAGAGTGTTAGAGTGAGTCTTTCAGAGTCTCTTCGACATTCTGAAGACAAAAAGGCATGTTGAGGGGATCAATGAATATCGGCGTGACACCTAAATGTGTCCTGCTGATAAAGCTATAAATATTAAATAAATAAATAATTGAAAAGAGACTTCAGATTATCGAGGAAACTCAGTTCCTAGTTCCACCGATAAGCCACCAGTGATTGTGAATAAAGAAAAAACATTAAGGGTATTTCGAGATGACTTCAGGATATCAGAGAGAGGTGATTTCTAGTTCCTTCAAAGAGATGAACGATATAGTGAGCAAAGGGATATCGAAGAGACAAAAGAATATCGAAGAGATTTTTACAAGAGGAGATTTCGGTGTGACACCATCTAAGATCATTCCAAAATCATGAAGGTAATAAAAGAATAGAAAATTTCTCAATGAAATTGATCATCTTGATAGAATAATGACAAGACATGCCTTATGGTAATCAAATGGCCCTTATTCAAAAAATTAAATGTCCCTTCAATGACATAAGAGTTGCCATGAAAAACCATTAATGCACAGAGCTATGTATATCAAAGAATATCTTGAGAAGATTGAACCATTAAGAAAACATGAGGAGCAAGGGCAGGGTGCAATGAAAGTCATAATTCAAGAACCAGAAGAAGATATCCAAGTATGTATTCTAAGCTTGAAATTTATAGCTTACTGGTTTGAATTGCCCTCACAAAAGTAGGGATTCTCTTGCATAAGTTTAGATCATGGAAGACATGGATGAAAACCCTATAGGAAAAAGGTAGAAACTAGAGGAAAGGCACTTAAATCAAGATTTAATAGATCAATGCTTGAGGTCAGGACAAAGATCTATTAGAAATGCCCAATTGAATCCCCAAGAAAAAAAATTAGAAGATATTTACAAACAAATAGGGGACGTATGGACTCCAATGAGGGGATATGATCTTTTTATATATCATTGTAGGAAAATGCATAAGCATAAACTTATCTCAAATCCGTGAAAACTGAACTTGGGAAAGCTTATAGTGCCAAATGTGTTTTCAATATGGAATTGTTGAAAGCAGTGGCCAAGAACTACAATGCACAGACTTGCCTAGTTGAGTTAAATGATGGGTCCAGTTTTATCCCTATTACCAAAGATTATATATAAATGGTATTCCAGCAAGACACTAGTTTTGATGTGAAATTCAGAATCAGGGACTTACTGAATGATTATTACAATATGTGTAATAACTACAAAAGATGGAAATTACCTTTGCATAGGCCTCGAGACGAGGGGAATAGGCTCAAGGTGTTTCTAGGGGCTGAGGAGCCGCCTTATTCTATAGAATTGTTTGAGGAATATTTTAAATGCACCTATTACTTTGTATGTCAATTGCTTGGTCTGGAAGCCTCTCTATTTATGGAAGTTGCACCAATGGTCCTCACTGCAGATGTGCAAAGTCAAGATGCATGATACATGGACTATGTTGAGTACCTTGCCAATGACCTTCACAATGAATTGATTGCTATAAAAAATGGGGATAGTAAACTCGAACATTATTCTTTGCTCATGCATCTTATCCTATATGAGGGACAGAACATGTGTTTGTGGGATGAGTGTTTGAAGGTGAGATATTTGGACAAAAATGGAGATATCAAACGCATACAAATGTGGACTGCTGTATGGGATAACATGTGTGAGAGATCCCACTATCTCTATTTTGAAGAATATTTTGTAAAACTTGTATATAAATTGGTAGGTCATCCCTGTGATCACAATCTGTCAATAGAAATATAGAGGTTTATGAGGCTAAAGGATAAAAATGAGAAGGAAAAATTTAGTCACAATTGGGATGAATGGTATGCTTATAATGATTGCACCAAGATAAGAGTATTTGGGCATGAAGGGCAACCTTTTTTGGTACCAAAACCCTATCTAGATAGGGTTGTATATTTAGAGATTGTAAGGCAATTAGCTTACTCTAACGTTATGCACCTTAAAAGTAATAACAAGCAGTCATTTATGCCTAGTACTCTGTGTTTTGGAGATTTTACAATTTTTTTCTGATAAAGGATATCAATTGATCAATAGAAAACTAGAACATTTCAAATTGCCATCAAGAAATGTAAGAGAAAACTTTGACCCTGAACAAGTAAAAAATTGAAAAGATATCACCATGTGCTATTTGTTGAGGGTGATTTGCTTAGAAATTGTGATGAGAACACAATAGTTGAAAGGAGAAGTTTGTATCATAACATAATGTTGGCTAAGCATTGAAGGGTAGCCAAAAACCCCACTTATATAGGAGCTTTTCTAAATGTTGATGATCCTATCGAAAGGTTGGACATGCTAATTGCACATGCATAAGATTTGACTATGAATGTTCCTCCTCATATTTTAGAGAGAAAAGGAAAATTTGTCAAAGAGACACAAGTCGAGTGTGAGGTACCATTGGGCCATATTTCCTCTCAACCTACACCAGACATCAATTTCTCTCTTGATACCAGTAATATAGAGGATGAAGAATTTGATGTAGAGGATGAAGAATTTGATGTAGAAGATGAAGATGTATAGAACTTTGAGCCTCTAATTGAAAATATGAACCTCCTGAGGATAGAGAAAAGGTCAACATGGAAGCCCTTGATGAGTTGTCAAAAGACATAAGATACATGGCAAGTAAGAAATATTTTTTAGATGATGATTTTATCAAAACCCCTGAATTCAAAGCCTTCCTGTATGAGTACAAAGGCAAACAAGCCAGAGAAAAGATGAGAGATATTACTCCAGAAGTACAGGCTGAGGTATTACAAGAACTTCAAATAGAAATTGATAAAGCAATGGAGAACATGACTCTAGAAAAGGGGAGAAATTTGCTTGAAGAAGCAGGGGTGATGCTAGTCTCTGGATGGGATATGACATCTGCCATTCCTTTTGATACTTTCAAAAGAAATCAAGATAAGAAATTGTAGCTAAGTACTGAAGCTATGGATAAAATCAAAATAGGGTCTGGATATGATCCTAACAAAGTGACATTGCTAATATGGGCAATATATCCCGCAAATAAGAGACCTCAAATCATTGATAATCAAAATGAAGTGTTTGGGACCATCTCATGATACAACAAGTTGAGGATACATATCCTCTTGAGACTATTTACTTGAATGTGAATGTTGCTTGACTTACAAAGGCTCAAATTAAGCAATTGCTGAGGAAAAATAATGTATACATGGCAGAGAATGCAAAATTAAGGCAAGGGGTTGCCACTTATAAAGATAAGTTGTCAGCGTTATCAAGAAGCTAGTCACCTTATTTAGAAGTTGATGAAAAAGTGGTAGAGGTAAGAGCTGATGCCAACTATTGGAAGGTCAAAGAAGAAAAATTCTAGAAGAAGAGTGGCCAATTGGAAACTAAAATAAAAACTGTTAAATATAACATAGCTTTGGAACTGATCAAGAAGAGATTGGAGAAAATGATGGGGAATAGTGACAAGATATGACAATTACATAAAACGACACACAATGCTTACCAAGAGCATAAGAGACTACACGTCAGAATGCTAGAGAAGGAGTTAAAAGCCAAAACAAGTGTTGAGAAGTGAGTGTTTAAAGAATATGATAATCTAATCAATGGGCATGAAAGTTTCAATACTTTGTTGGCAAAAGATTTAGGTGATTTTGATTAGCATCTAGATATGGCATTCCCTAATTTCTTTGATAATGAGGGTAATTTACAGGAACAGGACACTTGGAAAGATGAATTGCAATAGTTATTCCCAATAGATCTTAAAAAGATCAATAATGAAGATAGAATAATATAAAACACACATGAATGTTTAGACAAGATCTTCACTCTGGAATCAGTCATGAGTGATATAATCTCTGTAGATACTTATGCTACTTAGGAGTACATTGATCACATATCTAAGATAATTTTGTTCATTGCCAGAGCAGCATGAAGGGGTTGGATAAAATGAGAATGAAATTTTGTCGATATTTTGTGATGTATTGCTCTAACAATAATAATGGGCAAAGCATATTCGACAGATAATGCAACATTGGAGAGGGAGACCTTGCCAAACTAGTGGTCACGGGTGCTCTACGATGATTAACAGATTCAAATCTTGGTCAAATGCTTATGCCCATATTATCTCTTTCTTAATTATGTTTTAGTTGTGTCAAGAGGTGTAATTCATGAAAAGTCATGTTGTTTCAGCCTGAAGCCTGTTTGCTTCCCATATATATATAGGAAACCAAGGCCTATGTTTATCGTCATCGATTACATACTAATTATTATACACTATAATATTGCTTTCAATCATATTTTCAGAAGCAAGATACATAACTTTTATGATATCTTAATAATATAATGGGTAAGATGGTTTAAATAGATGGATATATCTGTGGTGTTCTACTATTCTCTTGAATATTTTATCTTATGAGTTGTTTCACTGTCTCCAGATTGGTCTTTTCCAGTTATTTAAATCACTTAGATTTATCAAGACACATTTGTTGTCTTTGTGTGGTATGTTTTATTAGTTTCTATAAGAAGCTAATTTAAGTCCTTCTATGAGGTTTAATATTATTGGTCTCTGCCCTGAGTTAAAATCCTTTAAATAAATCATCTTAGTTGGTTTCCTTCAAAATAGAATTAAATTCCTTTCAGACAACCACAGTAACTTGGATAAATATCAATTGGATTTTAAAGAAGAGTCTAATAACTATTGCTTAGTATTGAAACTTTTTGCTAAGGCATGTATCCTTTGTCTTCATTTCCACTCCCTTTTCCTTTCATATTTTCCTTAGTCATTTCTCTTTTGTTTTCCTTGTCTAGTTGGCAATCTTCCTTGTTTTTGAACCATAGTCGAAAGGTTCAAAAGTTCATGAACAACTCAACTTCCCGACTTGCTTTAGGACCTAGCATCAAGTTTTTATTGTGTTAATCTTAATCCTCTTTCCTATAGTCTAGTCAGAAGGTCAGAGAATTTCTGAACCTCTAAACTTCAAAGTCATCAGTTCAAAAGTTCATTTCCTTCTCAACTTTTTGACTATAGTGGATCGCATCTCCCAAGGTATTTTCATCCAAACTGGTTTACAACACAGGGAAATAAAAGATGTCATGCCATATTTAAGTTGGAGTTGTTGTGATGCTCACAATACACCCCATTTTACTTCTTAGCAAAATGAGGACCCCTGCTGTAGCTGGCTTTTGTTGTTTCTGTGTGTGTTTTTGCTTGGTGGTAAATGGGAAAAGGGCACTGAAAGTTACAATCCTGATTGAAAATAATAAAAAAATAACATTGAGTACCCATGCATAGTATGGGTAAATTCCTTGTGAAAAATGAATAAGGGTTGCTTTTTGAACCATCTTAAAATTCCCCATATTTTGCAAGTTATAAGCATTTTGGTAAATGTACAATCAGAGGGTTTATGGTTTGTATATACAAAGTCATTTCATATACAAATGTGTTTGTATATCATGCTTTTGTGTTAGTCAGAAAAGGGGAAGTTATCAGGTTTTGGTATGTTGTTATACTTGTATACATTTCTTGCTAAATGCTTTATCTTCATATACAAGTTGGGCCCAAAAAGGGTTAAGGTTGAAATGAATAAATGTTGAAATCCGCTATGTATTTTTTGCTTTTGTATATTTGGCAAATAGAAGACATACAAGGTAAATATACGAAGGGTTATACATAACACAGAATTGAAAAGGTATTAAAGTTGATATAATCATTGTATGTTTTGCACTTTGTATATGTATGTGTTGGTTATATACATTGTAGTTTATATACAAAGTGGAATCGAAAGGATCATGAAATAAGGAATAATGGATGTATATTTTGTGTTCTATATGTTAGGTTGTTGAGACATTAAAGCTGAGATACATTACACTTTATACAAGTGCCGGAACTAAAATGGTTATAGAATGAAGTTAAACTGTTGTATATTTTCACGCTTGTATGTATGTTTCGAAACATACATTGCTTTATACATACAAGCCGGAACTCAAGGAAATTAAAATACGGTTAATACAATGCATCATGTTTGAATTCTATATGAAGAGATGCATTGAGTTATGTACATCGCGGATCTAAAGGTAAGTACAGTGCGATTTATAAGAGGTTAAAGTCTGAAAGTGATATGAAGGTTATATGCATCACGGAGATGCAAATTGGAAAGGTAAGGTGGACCCCACCAGTTGTATATTAGTTTTGTATGTTTACAATGTATATTCGATATACAAGCTAATATACAAAGCCTAGATGTCAAAAGGAATAAAAAATAGAAAAGTGTTTGTATTTTTAGGTGTTTGTATGTTTAAATATACAATCAAGACATACAAAGAATTAAAGGCATCATGTGGGAGAGAAAAGGTAAGGACATGAATGTATAGAGGTTTGTATGTGCGCTTATACAACAGAATATACAAGTGAGATATACAAAACAAAAGATACAAATATGTATGAAAAGTGAAAAGGGTAAAAGGGTTAGTTGGTTCTTTGCATAAAGTGTTTGTATGTTGAAAGATACAATGAAGATATACAAAGGAAACATACAATGAAATATACAAAGAAAAGTAATGTATGTAGAATTTGACTAATGGTAAAAAGTTTAAAAAACTTAAACACTAAAGTAGAAAGCCGAAGGTTGTTGTGCATTAATTAATGTAATTAATGCAGATCTAATACTCAAACAAAGTGAAATTTAATGAGGGTTAGGGCAATTTTAATGTTATTTCGCTTTCAAATACACTGTTAAGAGTGAAAATTTCTAGAAAAGAGAACTGTTACAGTGAATTAGTAGAATTTACCAGAGCGACAGAGTTATAGTAGCTGGATAAAGGTGAAAATGGTAAAAGTAAGTCAACAGGTAAACGGTCACTAAAAATAGGTATTTCTCAAAAAACACCATTTATTTTCAGTTGGTAAAATTACTATTTTAATTGTTAATTAGTTGAGTAGAGCTTAATGAATTTAGAGGTTAAAATAGAAAAGGAAAAAAAGAATTAGGGTAAAATAGTAAAAATAGAAATTCATGGTAAAAACCCTAGACCAAAAAAAAATTGAAATGAAAGTTAAAAAAGGCATGTTTCTACAGGATGGCCCCGAAACAGAAGAAAGATACAAGGGACGAGGTAAAAAAAGAAGAGTTGCTATTGCATAGGGGTTATCCATCTCTGATTAGTACAAGTTGAATGGGCATAGACACGAACATTAGCAATTATGATGCAGAAGATGTATTAAAGAAAATCACGGCTGCGGATGCTTCTCCTGATATGAAACGTATATGGCAGAGTGGATTATATAGAGCTGCAAGTTTCCTGCTGGCAATGGAGGCAAGGGATTTGTGTTTAGACTATGTTACTTTATATGATCCATCTACAAGGAAGGTCATGTTATATGACAGATTGATTGCTGATTTAACCACATAAGGCATTGTAAGGACATTTGGATTGGAGATTACTGAGAAGATGAGTGATATTGATATTGACCAATATAATGAAGACTTCCATACCAATGAAAGAGAATGCAAGGGTAAAATATTTCACAACTGGTATAACCTAGAAAATAAACCTAAGGCTGTAGCCAGGATACCAAAAAACTTGATGAGGATATACTTTAAAGAAGAGATTTATTTGATGATCACCATGCTGAGTAGGTTGGTTGGAATGAGGGACGGCACTAAATGTGAACCATGGATGTTCACTGTTATTGAATTCATAAGAGTAGGAAAAAAGGAGAAGGGTAGATCCACTGGGCCAAGGCAATAAGCACAACTATTTGGAGCCAGTCCATGCAGAGGAAACAAAAAATGTTGCCCTTTTATTTGTCTTCTTATGTGTTATACTCATGTGCTGCAAAAATTAGACCCTACATTCATGGAATAGAAAGGGTAGGTACCTTAGGGAATGGTCATGATCAGAAGTTAGTGTATGAACATTATCCTAACCTACAGGAAGAAAATGCATTAAAGAAGTTTGCTCTGGTTAACAATGACTTTTATACTTACCTGGTAAGGATATTGACAGAAGAGCCTGACAAGAGGTTATCTAAAGGTGCAGAGGATGCAATTGGATTGCACAGTTCTTGGTTCATACAGTTTGACTATTTTACTTACATAACGACTAAAGGATTTGAAGGAAAACCATTTATGTTGCCTAGGTATCCTTTTGACAAGTTGATTGTGTTGGAGTTTTCAAGACAGAATTTGAATGTTTTCAGAATGTACAAAAAGAAGTTCAATAATAGAGGAAATGTGAAGCTAGCTTGGGCTATTAGTAGGTACTCTTTCCGTAGTGAAGAGGTTGCAGGGTATTCTAAACAAGATCTAAGATATTATGGTTTTCAAGAGTTTGATTTAACAAGGAGATTTGATCCTTTCCATAGGATCCAGAACTTTGTAGATAAAAATTATAAACATCTAATACATATTGAAGATTTTTGGGCTGATTGTGAAAATGATAGGGAGGTAAGGAAACGAGCTCATAAAAGTTTATCTCTTGAAAAAATGAAGTCTATAGGCGACATATATGTCCCTCTAGAAGTTCAAGATGATGACAAATTGTTACATCATAGTTATGCAGAAGCAAGGATGGCTCCTATTACAGGGCCTAATTGGTCAAAGCCCTAGAATACATCATTGGACATATTGTCCAAGCCAATAATATTATTTTCAAAGACATGGCTGAAAGATAGAATTAAAGAGCTTAAAGGTGAAGGTAAAGAGGTCACTTATCCAAAGAATGGAAGGAAAAGAAAGGCAGAGCCTAGTGAAGATCTACAATGTTTTTATGAGAAGAAAAGAAAAATTGTAGAGGCCAAGATTTTGGAAAAGGATAAAAATGCTACTTTAATGGATCCATATGCATTAGGGATAAAAATAGTAGTTGCATCAAATACTTTTGTAGATGCAAGATCAATAAGTCATAAAATTAGTGCAGAGGAGGCACAGACTGCTAAGGAAGCAGAAGGACAACCAATTAGAAAAGCAATACCAATAAGTTTGTCAAAGGGTGAAACATCTGAACATCTGAACCAAGTGAGGTAATTGGAGCACAGAAGGTAGGTGTAAAACTAAGCAATGTACTTGGTGCTTCCACATCCTTAGAACAAGGACAAGCATTTAGACAAGTGAAAATAGAGTTGGCTGGATAAATATTGCAAGAGTCAGAAACTCACAAGGCCAAACAAACTACTAAGACTGTAAATATTGAAAGTAGTGATAGTGAGGAAAGAGTAATGTACAAGGGAAAAGAAATTGAAATAGAGGAAGATTCTAGTGATTTCTTGAGCGAAGAAGAAGAAACAAGCACTCAGGCTAAAGTATAAATTGAGCAAAGCTTAGAACATGTAGAGGAAAAGGTACAAGAAGAAACAAGATCAGTTGATCCATTTGGTACTTTAGTTCCCCCTAAGATTATCCAAGATGTGCAAGAAGAGGTGCATAAGATTGAAGAATTTGAGAAAGAGGAGATACCTAAAGAGATTATTATAGAAACACATGCTTCAGCAGAAGAAGAAACAAAAGAGGACACTTCAAGTGTTGATGCTTTAAACATGCTGAATATGTATGATGAGCCAGGTGAAGAAGAGAAAAACATAGAAAGCATGAAAGACCAAGAGGAAGAAGTAAAAGAAGATGATGCAAAGGCAAGTACACCTATACATACAGAGAAAGTACAGACAAAAAATATAGACAAAATAGAAGCTGAGGTTAAGATGCCTGAAGATACAGAAGAAACATAAAACATAGGTGAAAACAAAGCTAATGAACAAACATAATATGTTAAAGTGCTAGATGTGGAACAAGCTCATGCTGAAGATGATCAAGAGAAAAGACCATCAGAAGGAGAAGCTCCTGAAGAAGAGGTTGATGCTGGAGGGCATACTGAAATAAAGGAGGAAGAAGATGAGGTTGAATCAAAAGAACAACCAAATAATCCCATAGAACAAGAGCCTCCACTTTAGCAACAAACTTCACAAGAACAACAAGAACAACAAAAAAAACAAAAAGAACAATAGTAGGAACAACAATAGGAAGAAGTAGAGATAGAGAAACCTAATGAAGGGGTAATTAATGAAGATGAAGTTGCAGAAGGTACAAAAGAAATTTCTGCATGGTTAGGAAGGGAAATAGGAAAGAAGGAGAAAGAGGTATAGTTAGTACCAATAGATATTAAGAGTTTGATAGGTGGGGATACTCCAAGAAAATAAAAGAGAAGAGCTAGGACAATGTCAGCCATAAAGAGAGGTCCAGATGGATCCAGAATGCTGAACCTAGCCATTCCACAGAAAGAAAAGGCAAAGGGAGAAATAACTTTGGAGGAGTATAAAATATTGAATTTGGACCTGGG
Source organism: Cunninghamia lanceolata (assembly GCA_027924645.1). Taxonomy (NCBI): domain Eukaryota; kingdom Viridiplantae; phylum Streptophyta; class Pinopsida; order Cupressales; family Cupressaceae; genus Cunninghamia; species Cunninghamia lanceolata. The sequence goes on along the minus strand of BSBN01000029.1, from coordinate 2,460,925 downwards.
GCATTCCACAAGAGAACAACATATTAATGAATGGGAAGACAAGCATCAAGTGACAACAGAGATGCTGAAGAAAGACAAAGACAAATAGGAGTACTTAAAGGGACAAATTGTCCAACTTCAACAACTTATTAAAGGGATATTTGATCCCAGTGCCATAGTTCAAGAATTTCCTGATAGCATAGAAATAGTATCAAAAGAAGAAATAAAAGACCTGAAAAATAAAGGGCTAAAGGCTAATATTTTTTATGAATGGTTTAATGATTTTATGCAAGAGGGTGAGAAAAAAATAAGGCAAGCTATAAGAAGTTGGAAGGTAAGTGTAGAAGAAAAGAATAAGTGTATGATGCTTACACATAAGTGCCAAAGCAGAAAAGAAGAATACATATCTGAAATTGAACAGTTGACAGAAGTGGAAGGAAGAGCAGAAGAATTGATTAATGAAGGAGCACTCATTGTTACATTGGCAAATCAAGTGCCATAGATAATATTAAAGCTTAAATTTGAGGAAGATAACCTTAGAAAATGTGCAACAGTTATACATGATTTAGAAGAGAAAGCAGGTGAAATGATCAAGATACATAAGAGGATAACAGAAGACTCCTGCAACATGAATGTATGGAAATGCTAGTGTGTGGCTTAGAAAGGCATTAACAGACTTCAATGCCATATTTGCACCCTGCATAGAAAATCCTGATGCAAATTTCAGCAAGGAGATGATGGATACATTGATGGAAGAAAGTGTTAAAATAAAGAAATACAAGAAGAGAAGAGAGGACTCAGACAACAGAGAAAAGAAGTTGAAGGAGGGAGTTGTGATGTCGGAGTACATTTTGGAAAAGAGTCTAGGAGGCGACTGTACCTTTGTAGAAGGTGTAATCATCAATTTCAAGAAATATTTGAAAAGGTGAGAAGACAAGCAATAGTAAAGGTTTTAAGAAGTCAAATAGAGAACCTTAGCAAGAGAAAGTCAACAATGAAAAGGGGAATCTTATTTTGTAAAAGATTCCAAAGGCATCCTTTGAGGGAAAGAAAAGATGCCAAATAGATATTTTGGCAGACGGTTAGAGACAAAGATACACCATTGATCAAAAGGGAAGGATCTCAACCATGGATTAAAGTTGTAGCAGTAGCAATACGAAGTTCAAAAATCTATATAAGGAATGTGGCTACTTGTATATTATTTACACATGGATTTGTAGAAACTAGCTAGAAATTGTAATTTGTTCTAAAACTTTGAATAGAAGGAGTATTTTAGTTTAGAGGAGATCGCATGTGTCTGCACTAAGGAACACGTGGAATGTCTAGCTTTCTTATTGTATCTGTAAAGCATTGTAAGTTTTTGTGAATTTGATTAATGAAGCTAAGAGTCATTCCTACATTGTAAACCATATATGGCTATGTGTTTTGAATATAAATGAATCTGGAAGTCTGAGTCTATTTTTTGAGTGTCTTCTGGCTCTTCGTTGTATTTGAAACAATTTCTCTTAAAGATCGCAATCTTGGATGCATATTCATGAAAACACTCAGGATATTCGCATTTAACAATTTAGTCTATTGATTTAATTAAATTTGCTGTAATTCTTACCATCAACATAATAGAGCATTTAGATCCTATAGCAAGTGATGTTAATTTTGAATTCTCTCTAACTTTTCCAAAACTTTGAAATACTTAGCTTAAACGAAGAAATCTAAAGGAGATTGTCTAACATTTGAAGGAATTAAGAGCAATTGAGTTGATATTTGGCAATATTTATACATATTTGAAAAGAAATGCATGTTTTGATATTAATCATTTAAAGCTTTGTGAGACAGTAACAGATTTGTGCAAAGAGATAGAACATCTGTTGATATTTGCAACAATTTGCGTAATTAGAGTCCAGTAAGTCATCAATCACCTTAAATCATGTAAGGCCCCTTACATATTAAAAGCTTCACATTTACCTACTGAATTGTCCAACAGGTCAAGACTTGACCATACAGAAACTTGGGATTAATTAATCTTCATTGATTTCTTCATATCTTTCAAGACAGTTAGGTTCATTTTGTGAATTTTAACTTTTGTTATGAATGTGTAAAAATAATCATCAACAGGTTTTGGTGCTAGAAGGAGGGCCTGATTGGAGTTAAGGTTGAATTTGAGTAAAGCTGGCTCATAATAGCAGTAGAGTGACCAAGTCTAGATCCAATTCTGAAGACATATTTGTGCAATTACCAGATAGGAGACAGAGTAAAGGTCCTTTAGTTTAGAATCCTAAAATATCAAACATAGGAAGTTCATCTGGAACTCCTCCTAGATCACATTATAACATTCATAATATTGTCAGTCTTGATAGTTCTTCATACAGGTTTTTGAATCTTGGTTTAGGTCCTCCAAGAGGTCCTAGTCTACCTAGAGGTCCCAGTCCTCCCAGAAATCCAAGTCCACCTAGAAATGAAGGTATTCCTATAGGTCCAGGTCAAGCACAAGTACCTGAGATCCCAAAGAACCCTGAGAAAATATGTCCTAAATAGCAGTCACATCAGGATCCAGAGGATCATATTAGGATATTTAAGGAGGCATGCTTTAGAGCTGGGCTAGAACATTAAGATGTTGTGTGTAGATTATTTCCTTATACCTTCAATGAACAAGCATCTAACTGGTACGTGAATTTGCATAATGGTTATGTTTCTTCTTGGACACTTATGGAGGAAGCATTTTTGTCTAGATTTAGGGGACCAATAGATCCTTCCATCTTATATCATAAATTGGCCACAATTAAAAGAGGTGAGGGAGAACTGATTGATAATTTCAATGATAGGTTTCAAAAGGCTTATTCTAGGTTGGTAGCACCATACATACTAAATGCAGACACATTGTTGGCTATTTATTATGTTGCTTTAGATCCATTAACTGCCATGTCAAGAGAAAGACTGACATAGATACAGTATCCAAAGCCTATAAAGAGGCAGCCTCTATAAACCAGGAAATGAGGCAGACAACCTATAATCCATTCCACAATGGAGAAAATCTTGGAATATAGAATCAAGCACAATCTTGGAATGGAGTTCCTACATAGAGCACTCCAATGCTAAATCTAGTCCCTACATACACACCTGTGTATGATCCTACCCCAATTCAAGCCATAGTACCTTACACTAGTAATACTGCCAATAATCATCAGAATAATGGCCAATCTTTCTTCCAACAACCTTAGGATACATTTATATAAAAAGCACAAGAGGAAAGGGAGGATATCAAAGAAATCACTGCACATTTGAGAAGATTGACCACTGAGATGACACAATTGAGAAATGAGAATTTCTACGGTAGAAATAATCAGGCATACAATCAGAACTATAACCAAAATCAAAACCAAAACTACAGTCAGAGTCAAAACCAAAATTATAACCCCAATCATAACCAAAATCAGAATTAGAATTATAGCCAAGGTTAGGGTTCTAATCAAGGTCGAAATCACAGTCAAAACCAGATTCATAATCAAGGACAACAGATGCAAAATAGAGGACCAGCTATAGATAACAGAGCCTAGAGTAACAATAACAGAAATTAGAATCAACCAAGGCCACCTAAAACATGGAACATAGGGCCTAATAATGGCACTCTGGCTTCTCCATTTGAGAATGTAGATAACCAGGACACAAAGCAAACAGCTAGGATTCAAATGGCCAATGTAGCATTGAAGAATTCGTGTAGAATCCATAATACAGTGCCCATGCTGAATTAGATTGTCCTCAGTTTCATCTGGCAGCAAGTATTTTTAATGTGGATGTACAGGCTCCTACTTCTGAGTTTTTGATTCCCAAAGGTAATGAGATAGTACCCTCAGGGTATGATACTGCTCTAGTTTTAGAGACTTTTACCTTTGCAACTAGAGAGGAAGAAAAGACCAATTGTTAGAGGATGAACCTTATTTTTGTAAAAAATTATATCTTGAAACTACCTTAGTACTAAATGCTTTTCAGTTTCCATTTGAAACTAAAAATGAGGTGTTGTATGAGACAGAGGAGATACAAGCCTTCCAACAGTCAAGTAAAAATCTTACTTACAACTTGAGAAATAACCCTAGGCTAGGAGGTCTTTTCACCACTTCAACTCTTCCTAACAATTTCAATACTCCCCCAGACTAGAATGCTAGCAATAACCCTGCTATACTGAAAACCAATCATAATGCAAATAATGGAGCAGTAGCACAAAAGGTCCAAACAAATAAACAAAGATTATGGAAATGATGAGATTGATGAGTTATATGTCAGAATAAATAAAGAAAATTAAGGTTAGTATACCTTTGTTTGAATTGTTGAAAAGTCCAGGGGTTAGAAATGCCTTTATTAAATCCTTGGATGCATCTATGACAGGTGAAGTTTCTACTAAGCTAAATGTTCCTAATAGAGATGTACAGTCCAAAGAGAAAAGTAAGAAAGCCGAGCAGCCATCCAACACCAATGTAGTAATGTATGCAGATAAGAAGGATGCTCCTCCTTTCTTGTTAACCATTAGACTGTGTGGAAAGAATATACACAATTGTATGGTAGATTCAAGTGCCTTAGCTAGTGTAATTCCTTTAAGGATATGTAAAACTTTAGGGTTGACCTCTACCAAATCTGCCAAGGTGGTTACACAGTTAGACAAAACTGAAGTTAATGTGATTGGAGAATTAATGCATATTCAGATGCAGTTAGCTTCAGACCCTAGGGTAAGTCAGTTCATTGGCATCCAAGTAGTGGATATACCTGTAAATTATGGAATTCTATTGAGTAGAGACTGGTCCAAAACATTGAATGGATATATGGCCACCAATTTTTCACACATGTGGTTACCTTGGAGAGGTGTGCCAAATCAAATCAGAATAGAAGCTGAACCCAGCATGAAACACATGATAACATAGTACAATAGGACTAACGAAATATTGTATTCTTATGTTGAACCTGGTGTTTATAGGGTTACTAACAAAGGGGTACAAATTGAGGAAATCTTAATGCTAAAGTTTAGAGAAAAACCTATTAATACAGAGACAAAATTATTTATTGAATCTGATGGAAATTCCTCTGATGAAGAAAACAATGCCTTAAATAATTTTAGTCAGGTGATCAGACAGGAAATAGAAAAGTGCATAGAATAAAATATTCTAGTTCAATGCAAGTTATACAAAAATAAGTGTAGAGTTTATGATAGGCCACATTCTGAAGAGAATTGTGGAATGTACAGAGACATTATTGAATATCAATACACAAAATGCACAAAGGGGATGAAACCCCAAGAAGGAAAGTTTAATCAACCAGAGAGTTATTTTCAGAACAACATAAATGGATCAACTCTAGATTTACGAAAAGAGGCAAAAGGTAAAAATGTTTGTCATTTTGACCTACAAAATGAAAATATAAATGTACAAGTAAGCCAGAATGAATTACATGTGAGTAAACAAGATAGCAATGCACATGTAATAGAAAAGGTAAAACATGCTAAAGTAAAAAGTCAAAAGAATAAGGAGGGCATGTGGACACTAAAGTGTGATGGTTCCAAATCTAAATAGGGTGCATGTGCTAGTATAGAACTCATAGATCCTCATGGAAAATCATATTTAGCAGCATATAGGCTATAGTTTGCTTGTACTAACAATGTTGTAGAGTATGAAACTTTAATCTATGAACTGGTCATGGCTATAAAGAAAAAGGTAAAAATGATCAGAGTGTTTTCAGACTCTAAATTAGTAGTCAGACAGGTAAGGAAAATATATGCTTGTAATTATAACAGGATGGTTTGCTATAGACATAGAGTGTGGGATTTAATAGAGTCATTTGATGCTTTCAATATAGAGCATATCCCTAGAGAATTGAACCATAGGCCAGATGCACTAGCAGTTGCTGCTAGCACTTTAGAACCTTTAACACTGTCAGGATTGAAAAGATTTGCTATAGAATTAGTGAATGTGCCTAGTGTACCAGATAATGTAACTCATTTTCAAGTATTAGAAGGGGATCAACAAATTGTAAATTTTCTAACTTGTAATGAAGTATTTAAGGCTCAAATTATTGATGAGCAAGAGAGGCCTGATGTGTCTTGGGATAAAGAAGACATAATCAACTTAAAGAGCAATTTCTTGTGCAAAGGGGTGATTGAGTTAGAACAAATCTTTTATTTTGATGGAGTAGTAAAATAGAAAGACTTGCCTAAAATAGAAGGAGGTCAGTGTGATCCATATAATTTAGGAATAGAGCAAAATCCTCAGAATGTACAAATTGGAAAAGCCTGTTCTAAAAAGTTGAGGAAATAAATTATTGACATTTTGAAAGATTATAAACACATTATAGCATGGACATATGAGGATTTAAAGACATATGATACGTCCATCATCACTCATGTGATACCTTTGAAACCAGCTATCAAACCATTCAGGCAAAAGCAAAGGCATGTGAATGCAATTTTAGAACCTTTGATATTTGAGGAAGTGAAAAAACTGCTATTTGCTAGAATAATTTTCCTTGTTAGACATTCAACCTGGGTAGCTAATTTAGTACCTATTAGAAATAAAAGTGGAGACATCAGGTTATGCGTAGATTTTAGGAATTTGAACAAGGCATTTGAGAAAGATAATTATCCTCTGCCTCCCATGGACGAAGTGCTGCAAGCAGTGAATGGGGCCAAGATGATGTCTTTTCTGGATGGATTTTCAGGGTATAACCAAGTCCTAGTTGATAAAGAAGATAGGTTGAAAACTACTTTTACATGTAAATGGGGTTATTATGCTTACAAAAGAATGTTGTTTGGTCTAATCAATGCAGGTGCCACTTTTCGGCGAGCCATGGATATTGCATTCCGTGGATTGTCAAGTAAGTGCATTGTAATTTATATGGACAATTTAACTATGTATTCTAAGGATGCATCCACTCATGCTGAAGATCTGAGAAGAGTTCTCAAAAGATGTGAGAGGTATGGAATTTCACTTAACCCTAAGAAATGTTCATTTGGAGTAACAAAAGGAAAACTATTAGGACATGTCATTTTTGAGAATGGTATATCTATTGATCCTGATAGAATAGAAGGGATAAAGAAATTACAATTACCAAACACTAAAAAGGAATTAAAATCATTTTTTGGTAAAATTAATTTTGTTAGGAAGTTTATTATAGGGTTTGCAGAGATTGTACGACCACTAAACGCCATGTTGAAAAAGGATATGGATATAGAATGGACACTAGTAGCCAAAGCTACATTTGAAGATATCAAGAAAGCTATTTCTAAAGCTCCTATATTGGCAAGTCTAGATTACGTAAAGCCATTCTATATTTATTCTTTTGCATCCACACATTCAGTTGCAGATGTGTTGACATAGAAAGGAGAAAATCATGAAGAGAAGCCAATAGCTTTTATGAGTGTACCTCTGAAAGGTGCACAGTTGAAATATTTGGATACAGAAAGGTAGACATTCACACTGGTAAGAGCAGTAAAATAGTTTAGACACTATATCTTACGTAGTCAGGCTAAAGCCATAGTGCTAGATGCAGCAGTGAAGATGTTGTTGATGCAGAACGAACCTGGAGAGAAAAGAGCTAAGTGGATCACAATTCTGTAAGAATTTGATATGGAAATCATTCCAATGAAGTTGGTTAGAGGAAAAGCTTTAGTGCAAACCATAGCCAATATAGACCCAAATTTGGTAAAACAACAATATGTGTTGAATACTAGTGATGCATCAAGGTGGTATAGCAATTTGAATACATTTCTAATCTCAGGGAAATATGTGAGCAATATGAAATCCTCACAAAGGAGAGATTTGAAGATCAAAGCACAGAAATACATGGTACAAGGAGGTCTTCTATTCAGGAAGAACCATGAAGGAATCTATTTAAGATGTTTAAACAGAGATGAAGCAAATAAGATGTTATTAGAGCTACATGATAAGTATGGGACAACTCATGGTTCCCATTTAGCCACAACACATAAGATATTAAGAGTAGGTTACTATTGGCCTACTATGCTTAAAGATACAAAAAGTCACACTAGAAATTGTCATATTTGTCAGACTACAGCAAATAAAGGGAGAAATTAGGCTAATCCATTATAGTCAGTCATTGAGTCTAGGCCATTCACACAGTGGGTCCTAGATTTCATTGGAGTCATAAATCCTCCATCATCTGCAGGACACAAACTTATACTGATAGTGACTGATTACTATACAAGGTGGACTGAAGCGACCTGTTGCAAATTTTCTACTACCGAGGTAGTCATCAAATTACTTGAAGAGAACATCATAACTAGGTTTGGGGCTCCTTATACACTGGTATGTGACAATGGCCCTACATTTTCTTCTTTAAAATTTTCTAAATGGGCATTTGAACATGGAATTGTTTTAAAGTTTTCTTCAAACTATTATCCTTAGGGGAATGGGTTAGTTGAATCTACAAACAAGATTTTACTAGATATAATCAAGAAGCTAATTGAAAAGAACCCAAGAGAATGGAACACATTACTGAAATATGTGTTATGGGTAGATAGGACCAGGGTTAAATCAGCTTTAACCAATGCGCCCTGTCACTTAGGTTATGGGACTGATCCCGTACTTCCAGTTAATTTAAGAATACCAGTTTGGAAGTTTGCTAATGAATACTTAGGCTTTGATGATCACAGAGAAGATAAAATAATCCAACTATTAGAATTAGATGAGAAAAGAGATCAAGCCATTGAAAAATTTGCTAAACATTAGGCAGTGGTAAAGAGATGGTTTGACAAAAGAGCAAGTGTCAAAACATTTAGAATTTTAGACTTAGTGCTGTGCTAGGACAAAGCACATGAAAAAAAGGGAAGTCATGGAAAATTTGACAAGTTATGGTTAGGTCCATTACAAGTGTCAGAAATAATTGGAGACAACACTTTCAGGCTTAAAACCTTGACTAGAGAAGATGTGCCATTACCAGTTAATGGCCAACACTTGAAACATTACTTTCAGGCTTGAGGTGAGGGTTGTTGGTGCGCTGTATCATAGTGTGAATAATGTACAGTTTTCTTTTGTTTTATTGTCTTGTTTGTTTTTCTTTTGTTTTGTTTGGGTGTTATGTTTCTTTAGTAGGAATGTTTGTTTTGTTTTAGAGTATATAGGAGCAGACTAACAACCACTAAAAACAATATAAAATTTAGAATGTTCAAGTTATTTATTTGAAATTTGTACATAATTTGTTGTGATTGTCATGAATGTAGAAAGTTAGATAACTTGTGAAATTTTGTATTCAATAACTATGGGTTGAGTATTCAAGAGAAGTTTCTCACGATGACATGCCTAAAATCCTTGGGTTTGTTGAACCTACCAGTGTAGATATTAGGTAAAAAATCTGAGGTCACCCTTGCTACCATTACAATTCTCAACTTAATTTTAGCAAGTGACTATTCCTTGTATCAAGAAGTTATAACTGAAATATCTTATGAAATATCTGTCAAATGCAAAATATAAAAATAAATATAAAAAATAAAATGGATTTTATTGAAATCTAGGTTAAGTCATCTAAGTAACTCTAGCAGGGCTATAGATGCTTGCTGGTAGTGGGGCTCTACTTAGGAGAATTGTAATGATAACCTTGTCGGGGCTATAGACGTCTGCTGGCAGCAAGGCTCTATCTGGTTGGCTATGAGGGAATGACATCAAATAGGTATTTTAATGTTAGTCACTAGTTTGTTCAACTAATTTTCAAGATGAGGATAATTAATCATGTGCACCCACTTAAACTGAAAAAGAAACTTCATGCACCTTATTGAATACATTAGGTCTCAAGTTAAATGATGATTTGCATAAAAGATAGTTGGAAGTTATGAATTTATTTCATTTTGTTTTCTTTAATGGTTTTAATTTAATTGTTTTATTTGGTTGCTAGTTGTTATGATGCTCACAACATGCCCCATTTTACTTCATAGCAAAATGAGGACCCCTGTTGTAGCTTACTTTTGTTGTTTCTGTGTGCATTTTTTCTTGGTGGTAAATGGGAAAAGGGCACTGAAAGTTACAAACCTAATTGAAAATAATGAAAAAATAATATTGAGTACCCGTGCATAGTATGGGTAAATTCCTTGTGAAAAATGAATAAGGGTTGCTTTTTGAACCATCTTAAAATTCCCCATATTTTGCAAGTTATAAGCATTTTGGTAAATGTACAATCAAAGGGTTTGTGGTTTGTATATACAAAGTTGTTTGTATATATAAAGTCATTTCATATACAAATGTGTTTGTATATCCTGCTTTTGTGTTAGTCACAAAAGGGGAAGTTATCAGGTTTTGGTATGTTGTTATACTTGTATACATTTCTTGCTAAACGCTTTATCTTCATATACAATTCGGGCCTGCAAAGAGTTAAGGTTGAAATGAATAAACGTTGAAATCCGCTATGTATTTTTTGCTTTTGTATATTTGGCAAATGGAAGACATAGAAGGTAAATATACGAAGGGTTATACATAACGCAGAACTAAAAAGGTATTAAAGTTGATATAATCATTGTATGTTTTGCACTTTGTATATGTATGTGTTGGTTATATACATTGCAGTTTATATACAAAGTGGAATCAAAAGGATCATGAAATAAGGAATAATGGATGTATATTTCATGTTTTGTATGTAAGGTTGTTAAGACATACATGCTGATATACATTTTACTTTATACAAGTGCTGGAACTGAAATGGTTATAGAATGAAGTTAAACTGCTATATATTTCCATGCTTGTATGTATGTTCCAAAACATACATTACTTTATACATACAAGCCAGAACTCAAGGAAATTAAAATATGGTTAATACAATGCATCACGTCCAAATTGTATATGAAGAGATGCATTGAGTTATGTACATCGCCGATCTAAAGGTAAGTACAGTAAGATTTATAAGAGGTTAAAGTTCAAAAGTGATACGAAGGTTATATGCATCGCGGAGATACAAATTAAAAAGATAAGGTGGACCCCACCAGTTGTATATTAGTTTTGTATGTTTACAATGTATATCTGATATACAAGCTAATATACAGAGCCCGGATGTCAAAAGGAATTAAAAAATAGAAAAGTCTTTGTATTTTTGGGTGTTTATATGTTTAAATATACAATCAAGACATACAAAGACTTAAAGGCATCATACGGGAGAGAAAAGGTAAGGACATAACTATATAGAGGTTTGTATGTGTGCTTATACAACAGAATATACAAGTGAGATATACAAAACAAAATATACAAATATGTACGAAAAGTGAAAAGGGTAGAAGCATTAGTTGGTTCTTTGCATAAAGTGTTTCTATGTCGAAAGATACAATGAAGATATACAAAGGAAACATACAATGAAATATACAAAGAAAAGTAATGTATGCAACATTTGACTAATGGTAAAATGTTCAAAAAACTTAAACACTGAAGTAGAAAGACGAAGGTTGTTGCACATTAATTACTGTAATTAATGCAGATCTAACAGTCAAACAAAGTGAAATTTAATGAGGGTTAGGGAAATTTTGATGTTATTTCTCTTTCAAATATACTGTTAAGAGTGAAAATTTGTAGAAAATAGAACTATTGCAGTGAATGAGCAGAATTTACCAGAGCGACAGAGTTACAGTAGCTGGATAAAGGTGAAAACGATAAAAGTAAGTCAATGGGTAAACAGTCACAAAAAATAGGTATTTCTCACAAAATGCCATTTATTTTGAGTTGGTAAAATTACTATTTTAATTGTTAATTAGCTGAGTAGAGATTAATGAATTTAGAGGTTAAAATAGAAAAGCAAAAAATGAATTAGGGTAAAATAGTAAAAATAGACATTCATGGTAAAAACCCTAGACCAAAAAAAATTGAAACAAAAGTTAAAAAAGGCATGTTTCTACAGGATGGCCCTGAAACAGAAGAAAGACACAAGGGATGAGGTAAAAAAAGAAAGGAAACCCCAGAAGGAGATAGAGAAAGAAGAGTTGCCATTGCATAGGAGTTATCCATCTCTTATTAGTACAAGTGGAATGAGCACAGACATGAAAATTGGAAATTATGATGCAGTAGATGTATTAAAGAAAATCATGGCTGCAGATGCTTCTCCTGATATGAAATGTATCTAGCATAGTGGATTATATAGAGCTATAGGTTTCCCACTGGTAATGGAGGCAACGGATTTGTGTTTGGACTGTGTTACTTTATATGATCTATCTACAAGGAAGGTCATGTTATATGACAGATTGATTTTTGATTTAACCATAGAAGGCATTGTAAGGACATTTGGATTGGATATTACTGAGAGGATGAGTGATATTGATATTGACCAATATAATGAAGACTTCCATACCAATGAAAGAGAATGTAAGGGTAAAATATTTCACAACTAGTATAACCCAAAAAAAAACCCAAGGTTGTAGCTAGGATACCAAAAAACTAGATGAGGATATACTTTAAAGAAGAGATTTATTTGATGATAATCATGCTGAGTAGGTTGGTTGGAATGAGGGACAACACTAAATGTGAACCATGGATGTTCACTATTATTGAATTCATAAGAGCAGGAAAATAGGAGCAAGGGTAGATCCACTGGGCCAAGGCAATAAGCATAGCTATTTGGAGGCAGGCCATGTAGAGAAAACAAAAAATGTTGCCCTTTTATTTGTCTTCTTATGTGTTATACTCATGTGCTGCAAAAATTAGACCCTACATTCATAGAATAGAAAGGGTAGGTACCTTAGGGAATGGTCATGATTAGAAGTTAGTGTATGAACATTATCCTAACCTACAGGAAGAAAATGCATTAAAGAAGTTTTCTCTGGTTAACAATGTCTTTTATACTTACCTGGTAAGGGTATTGAGAGAAGAGCCTGACAAGAGGTTATCTAAAGGTGCAGAGGATGCAATTGGATTGCACAATTCTTGGTTCATATAGTTTGAGCATTTTACTTACATAAGGAATGAAGGATTTGAAGGAAAACCATTTATGCTTCCTAGGTATCCTTCTGACAAGTTGATTGTGTTGGAGTTTTCAAGACAGAATTTGAATGTTTTTAGAATGTACAAAAAGAAGTTCAATAATAGAGGAAATGTGAAGCTACCTTGGGCTATTGGTAGATGCTTCTACTACAGTGAAGAGGTTGTAGGGTATTCTGAACAAGAACTAAGATATTATGGATTTCAAGAGTTTGATTTAACAAGGAGATTTGATCCTTTCCATAGGATCCAGAACTTTGTAGAGAAAAATTATAAACATCTGATACATATTGAAGATTTTTGGGCTGATTGTGAAAATGACAGGGAGGTAAGGAAAAGAGCTCATAAAAGATTAACTCTTGAGCAAATGAAGTCTATAGGTGACATATATGTCCCTCTAGAAGTTCAAGATGATGACAAATTGTTACATCACAGTTATGAAAAAGCAAGGATGGCTCCTATTATAGAGCTTGATTGGTCAAAGCCCTGGAATACATCATTGGACATATTGTTCAAGCCAATAATATTATTTTCAAAGAGATGGCTGAAAGATAGAATTGAAGAGCTTAAAGATGAAGGTAAAGAGGTCACTTATCCAAAGAAGGGAAGGAAAAGAAAGGCAGAGCCTAGTGAAGATCTACAATGTTTTTATGAGAAGAAAAGAAAAATTGTAGAGGCCAAGATTGTGGAAAAGGATAAAAATGCTACTTTAATGGATCCATATGCATTAGAGATAACAATAGTAGTTGCATAAATACTTTTGTAGATGCAAGATCAATAAGTCATAAAATCAGTGCAGAGGAGGCACAGACTGCTAAGGAAGTAGGACAACCAATTAGAAAAGCAATACCAATAAGTTTGTCAAAGGGTGAAACATCTGAACCAAGTGGTGTAATTGGAGAACAAAAGGTAGGTGTAAAACTGAGGAATGTACTTGGTGCTTCCACATCCTTAGAACAAGGACAAGAATTTAGACAAGTGAAAATAGAGTTGGCTGGAGAAATGTTGCAAGAGTCAGAAACTCACAAGGCCAAACAAACTACTGAGACTGTAAATATTGAAAGTAGCGATAGTGAGGAAAGAGTAATGTACAAGGGAAAAAAATTGAAATAGAGGAAGATTCTAGTGATTTCTTGAGAGAAGAAGAAGAAACAAGCACTCAGGATGAAGTAGAAATTGAGCAAAGCTTAGAACATGCAGAGGAAAAGGTACAAGAAGAAATAGGATCAGTTGATCCATTTGGTACTTTAGTTCCCCCCTGAGATTATCTAAGATGTGCAAGAAAAGGTGCATAAATTGAAGAATCTGAGAAAGAGGAGATACCTGAAGAGATGATTACAGAAACACATGCTTTAGCAGAAGAAGTAACAAAAGAGGACACTTCATGGTTTGATGCTTTAAACATGCTAAATGTGTATAGTAAGCTAGGTAAAGAAGAGAAAAATACAAAAAGCATGCAAGACCAAGAGGAAGAAGTAAAAGAAGATGATGCAAAGGCAAGTTCACCTATACATACTAAGCAAGTATAGACAAAAAATATAGATAAAATAGAAGGTAAGGTTAAGATGCCTAAAGATACAAAAGAAATAGAAAAGATAGGTGAAAACAAAGCTGATGAACAAACAGAAGGTGTTAAAGTGCCAGATGTGGAACAAGCTCATGTTGAAGATGATCAGGAGAAAAGACCATCAGAAGGAGAAGGTCCTGAAGAAGAGGTTGATGTTGGAGGGGATACTAAAATAGAGGAGGAAGAAGATGAGGTTGAATCAAAAGAATAGCCAAATAATCCCATAGAACAAGAGCCTCCACTTCAACAGCAAACTTCACAAGAACAACAACAATAACAACAACAACAACAGCAGGAACAACAACAATAGGAAGAAGTAGAGATAGAGAAACCTAATGAAGAGGTAATTAATGAAGATGAAGTTGTAGAAGGTACAAAAGAAATTCTTGCATTGTTAGGAAGGGAAATAGGAAAGAAGGAGAAAGAGGTACAGTTAGTACCAATATATATTAAGAGTTTGATAGGTGGGGATACTCCAAGAAAAGAAAAGAGAAGAGCTAGGACAATGTCAGCCATAAAGAGAGGTCCAGATGGATCTAGAATGCTGAACCTAGCCATTCCACAGAAAAAAAAAGGCAAAGGTAGAAATAACTTTGGAGGAGTATAAAATATTGAATTTCAACCTGGGGCATTCCATAAGAGAACAACATATTAATGAATGGGAAGACATGCATCAGGTGATAGCAGAGATGTTGAAGAAAGACGAAGACAAACAGGAGTACTTAAAGGGACAAATTGTCCAACTTCAACAACTTATTAAAGGGATATTTGATCCCAGTGCCATAGATCAAGAATTGCCTGATAGCATAGCAATAATATCAAAAGAAGAAATAAAAGACCTGAAAAATAAAGGGCTAAAGGCTAACATTTTTTATGAATGGTTTAATGATTTTATGCAAGAGGGTGAGCAAACAATAAGGCAAGCTATAAGAAGTTGGAAAGTAATTACAGAAGAAAAGAATAAGTGTATGATGATTACACATGAGTGCCAAAGTAGAAAAGAAGAATGCATATCTGAAATTGAACAGTTGATAGAAGTGGAAGGAAGAGTAGAAGAATTGATTAATGAAGGAGCAATCACTATTACATTGGCAAGTTAAATGCCACAGATAATATTAGAGCTTAAATTTGAGGAAGATAACCTTAGAAAATGTGCAACAATTATACAGGATATAGAAGAGAAAGCAGGTGAAATGATCAAGATACATAAGAGGATAACAAAAAGACTCCTGCAACATGAATGTATGGAAATGCCAGTGTATGACTTAGAAAGGGCATTAACAGAGTTCAATGCCATATTTACACCCTGCATAGAAAATCCTGATGCGATTCTTAGCAAGTAGATGATGGATACATTGATGGATGAAAGTGTTAAAATAAAGAAATACAAGAAGAGAAGAGAGGGTTCAGAGAATAGAGAAAAGAAGTTGTAGGAGGGAGTTGTGATGCAGAAGTACATTTTGACAAAGAGTCCATGAGGGGACTGCACCTTTGTAGAAGGTGTAATCAGCAATTTCAAGAAATGTTTGAAAAGGTGAGAAGACAAGCAATAGTAAAGGTTTTAAGAAGAAGTCAAATAGAGAACCTCAGTGAGAGAAAGACAACAAAGAAAAGGGGAATCTTATTTTGTAAAAGATTCCAAAGGCATCCTTTGAGGGAAAGAAAAGATGTCAAATAGATATTTTGGTAGATGGTTAGAGACAAAGATACACCATTGATCAAAAGGGAAGGATCTCAACTGTGGATTAAAGTTGTAGCCGTAGCAATACGAAGTTCAAAAATCTATATAAGGAACGTGGCTAATTGTATATTATTTACATAGGGATTTGTAGAAACTAGCTAGCAATTGTAATTTGTTTTGAAACTTTGAATAGGAGTATTTTAGTTTAGAGGAGGTCGCATGTGTCTGCACTAAGGAACGCATGGAATGTCCAACTTTCTTATTGTATCTGTAAAGCATTGTAAGTTTTTGTGAATTTTATTAATGAAGCTAAGAGTCATTCCTACATTGTAAACCATATATGGCTATGTGTTTTGAATATAAATGAATCTGGAAGCCTACGTCTATTTTCTGAGTGTCTTCTGGCTCTTCCTTGTATTTGAAACAATGTCTCTTAAAGCTCACAATCTTGGATGCATATTCAAGAAAATACTCGGGATATTCGCATTTAATGATTTAGTCTGCTAATTTAATTAAATTTGTTGTAATTCTTACCATGTGCATAATAGAACATTTAGATCCTGTAGCAAGTGATGTTAATTTTGAATTCTCTCTAACTTTTCCCAAACTTTAAAATACTTAGCTTAAACACATAAATCTAAAGGAGATTGTCTAACATTTGAAGCAATTAAGAGCAATTGAGTTGATATTTGGCAATCTTTATACATATTTGAAAAGAAAAGCACGTTTTGATATTAATCATTTAAATCTTTGTGAGACAGTAACAGATTTGTGCAAAGAGATAGAACATCTATTGATATTTGCAACAATTTGCATAATTAGAGTCTAGTAAGTCATCAATCACCTTAAATCATGTAAGGCCCCTTACATATTAACAGCTTCACATTTACCTACTGAATTGTCCAACAAGTCAAGACCTGACCATACAGAAACTCGGGATCAAGTAATCTTCATTAATTTCTTTATATCCTTTCAAGACAGTTAGGTTCATTTTGTGAATTTTAACTTTTGTTATGAATGTGTAAAAACAATAATCAATAGGAGTATGTGTGAACACCATGGCACATTTTCTAGAAATTAATGTCATTTATGAACATTTCACGAGATGTAACATTACAAATTTAAACCAATTCACTATCTCATTTGAAGTGTTTGTCTTTTCATCAATGGAGAAGTGTTGCAGAGTGAAGGGAAATAATTCCACTACATGTGAAGAGTGTCCAAGATTCAAGGTTCATAGGTTAGCACATTCATCCATTACTTTCAGTTTCTTTCTTCCTAATACATAAAGCACTACATTCTTTGGAAGGTGAAAATTACATAGCTTCATGAAGCTGTGTTGCAAAAATCCTATGAGTCCTTTGTATTTATCTATTGCACCTACATTTGCCTCTGAGCTTCTTGTGTACTAGTTTCTGAAGTTGGTAAAGATGAAGTTTAAGTTTCAAGGAGTTCCCATAGTGGTGCAGGAGCACATTCTCTGTAGTGCAGGATCATCTTTTCTTTTGTTGTCTCATAAGGCTCTTAAGCCATTTCATTTTGTAATAAGGGTCAATTTGGTCCCATGAATGTAATTGTGCAAGGCACACATGTAGTTTTGCTTGTATGACGGGTAAACCAACGGCTAACTGATTTGAAAATCAGTTTGCACGGTTGGAGGGGATAACTGCTGTCTCTACATCTTCTTTAGAGGCAGGTTGTATGTCACACGGAGCAGAGAGAGAAGTGTGTATTACAACAAGTTCTTTTTTTGATAACTGAATAAAGAGAGTTCTGGGTATGATCTGTGTTGATTTTCTTGGTTGTTCTTGGTGATTTGATATCTTTATCCTGATTTTGTAAATAGAACCCTAACCGGATGCTATCCGTCAATCCATAGTGACTCTGTAGTGTGCAGACGGTGTAAAACCCACGGTTCCACAGTGGCTGGTTCGTAACCTAGGAGTAGGGTTTTGATTCATACATGGAGGCCCTTTCCTCTGTCCACTGAAGCCCTGTATAGTAACAGTGGGATGGGGGAAAGACTCCTCACGTTTGTTGTTGTTGAATTCTTACCCAGGAAGCCAGCGAACTCAGTCAAGTTCGACTAGACATCATCATGTGGCTAGTCAGGAAATCGGAGTGAAATTGGATAGTTTTGATGTGGGATCAGATTGCTACAAGTGATCGAGGGTTTGATAAATGAAACGGCCTAATTCCGTTGTTCTGTCGAAGGGAATTCTGGTTCGGCGCCTCAGAACAGTTGGAGATCCATCGGCGTGAAAGGCCCTCCGTCTTGCCGAAGATTGGTATAGTGCCGGAGACACATACCATCATTGTTCGCATCGGTGAGAGAAACGATATCGGGCTAAGGAAAATATACTTAGCCGACGGTATAAAGTTTCACTGATCGGTGAGACATCCTCGGAGTATTGCCGATAAAGAGTATCGGCGTGAGGAACCTTATCGGGGGAAGCCGAAGAAGTCACGGCGACCGTGAGAGTCCCGCCGATAAAAGTTCATCGGAAGGAGTTCGAGAAGTCTCAGCGACAAAGGACTCGTCGGAGTGAGATGAACCATCGGGACCACGAACCGAAGTCTTACCGAAGCAGGAGGTCTGGCCGATGTGCCTGACGATATCGGCGAGAGACAAGGTGTCGGTGTAGGTGAAAGAAGCTTCACCGAAGGAGGAAGTCTGGCCGACAAAGATTGGTCATCGGCGTGACGGAGTATATCCGCATAAGAAATTTCTCGTGGTCCGATAGAATGAGGTGTTGCCGATAGGCAACGAACCACTAAGGAGATATCGGTGAGAACTTGGCCATCGGGATAAAAGAATAAGGTTCGGCCGATAGTTCATGTCTTTCCGATAGCGAAGACATCCTTGACTTCGGCGAAACACTGGAGGACCTCTTGCCGATAGGGAAGATATAGTCAAATTTTCATCCGCTTCTGCTGGGCACTCTGCATCAAATTGGTATCAGATCCAATATTCTGAATCACAGCCGTGTATGTCAGACGAAGAATTGGAGATAGAAACAGAGGCTAGCACAATGCCTCCCAAGACGATGAGTAAAGCAGCCATCCAGAAGATGGTGGAAGCAATGCTCGAAGAGAGACTGAAGGAAGAGAGATCCAAAGAGAAGGATGGAAGCACTTCTGAGTCAGAGGAGAATGAAGAAGGAGAAACTGGGGAGAATCCTCAAGGAGAAGGTATGACTGCTGATCAAAAAGCATTTCTGAATGCACTCAAGGGTCATGGAGATAGTGGTGATCCGAAACTGGATGTTCCCACGTTCAATGGGAAACTGGATGGAGATACTCTTGTGGACTGGATTGAAGCCATAAGTAATTACTTTGACTTCAAAGAGTATAGTGACAGTAAGAAAGTAAAGTTTGTAAAGACCAGACTGAGAGGTTCTGCATTGGTTTGGTGGAACTACACTCAATGTGAAAGGGAGAAGGTTGGAAAGAGTCCAATCACCAAGTGGAGCAGAATGGTGGCCATGCTGAGAGCCAAATTTCTACCATGTGATTATGATCTGCAGACTATCAGAAAGTTTAATCATCTTAGGCAGAAAGATATGGACGTGGCTACATACACTGAAGAATTCCACAGATTGAGCATGAGAGCCAATCACAGAGAAGAAGAAAAAGAGATGGTGGCTAGATACCTGGATGGACTGAGGTACAATATACAGGATGAGTTCAGTATGGTGGTTCCCAAGACTGTGGATGAATGTTTTCAGTTAGCCTCTAGGGCAGAGGATAAACTGAAAAGGAGAGGTGATCAAAATAACAGAGGAAGAGGTGGCAGGAACAATAGGGGAAGAGGTAATTTTGGCAGAGGACAGCCAAACAAAGGTGAAAGTTCTAGTCAACAAGAATCACGTTCTGATACAGAACAAAAAGGTGGTGGTTTCAGAGGTTGGAGAAGACCTAATGGCAGAGGAAGAGATGGTGGTGCAGGCAGAGGACGTGGAGTCTTCACTGGAAGATGTTACAACTGCAATCAAGTAGGCCACACTGCAAGTAAGTGCCCTGAGAAGGCGTCTAGCTCTCATGACGGTGGGAGAAGGAACCAACTATTGCAGGAGGATGATTGTCAAAGTGTAAACTCACCAATTGGTAGTGCTGCACCAGTGCTTGAAGGAGAGAATATGATGATTAAGAGGACCCTCGTGAAGATGCCATTGAAGCAGGAGCCCCCACAAAGGAAGAATCTCTTCAGAACCCAAGGAATAGCATATGGTAAGCTCTGTAAAATCATTGTTGATTCAGGTTCTACTGAAAATGTAGTGTCTACTGAAATGGTAGAAAAGTGTAGACTGAAAAGATTACCCCATCTTAATCCTCACAAAATATCTTGGTTGAATAAGAATCAGAACTATTTGGTGGAAGAACAAACTTGGGTAGAGTTTGAACTAGGTGATTATAGGGATAAGGTGCTATGTGAAATTATTCCTATGGATGCTTGTCACCTTCTTCTTGGACGACCTTGGCAGTATGATGTGAAGGCACTGCATGATGGTGAAAAGAATACATATATGATCACCAAGAATGGTAAGAAGTTTCAGATGGATCCCTTGCCAGAGCAGGTTGGAGAGAAGAGCAATGACAACAGTGTCATGTTAGTGAGTGGCAAAGAGTTCCTACAACTCATGAAGGAGAAGGATACCCAAGGGTATGCACTGATGATGAAGCCTGTATCCAATCAGCAAAGCAAACAGCAGAAGGAGATCCCATTGGAAGTGCAACAATTACTGGATAAGTACCAAGATCTTGTGGTAGAGGATACTCCTAACTCCTTACCACCTATGAGGGACATAAGTCATCAGATTGACTTGATTCCTGGAGCCACATTACCCAACAAAGCTGCCTACAAGTTGACACCACAGCAGAATGGAGAAGTAGGTAGACAGATTCAAGAACTTTTGGAGAAAGGTTTGATTAGGAAAAGTCTTAGTCCATGTGCAGTCCCTAGTGTACTTGCTCCTAAGAAAGATGGCAAATGGAGATTATGCACAGATTCAAGGGCTATCAATAAGATCACCATAAGGTATAGATTTCCTATGCCAAGAATTGAGGATCTGTTGGACTATCTTGGTGGTTCATGTTACTATTCCAAGATTGATTTGAAATCTGGTTATCACCAGATCAGAATAAGGCAGGGAGATGAATGGAAGACTGCTTTCAAAACAAATGAAGGTCTCTATGAGTGGCTTGTCATGCCATTTGGTCTCAGTAATGCTCCAAGCACATTCATGCGGTTGATGAATGAGGTACTTGTAGAATTTATTGGAAAATTTGTTATTGTTTATCTTGATGACATATTGATTTTCAGCAGGACCAAAGAAGAGCATGTGAAGCATCTTGGACAGGTGTTAAAGAAATTGCATGAGAGTAAGTTGATGATCAACTTGGATAAATGTGATTTTATGAAAACTGAACTAGTGTATCTTGGATTTGTGATTTCCAATGGCTGTTTGAAAATGGATCCTACAAAAGTTGAGGCTATTTTCAATTGGCCTACTCCTAAGACAGTAGGAGATGTAAGAAGTTTTCATGGTTTGGCAACTTTTTACAGGAAGTTCATTAAAGGGTTCAGTCACATAAGTGCTCCTATTCTCAATACCATCAAGGGTGGAGTGAAGTGTAAATTTCAATGGACAAAACAAGCAGATGATAGTTTTGAACTGTTGAAACAGAAAGTGGCCGAGTTACCTACGTTGGTACTCCCTGATTTTGACAAAGTATTTGTTGTGGAATGTGATGCAAGCCAACAGGCTATAGGTGCTGTTCTTAGTCAGGAAGGACATCCAGTAGCATTCTTTTCAGAGAAGTTGAATGAGGCCAAACAGAGGTATTCTACCTATGACCTAGAGTTGTATGCAATGGTGCAAGCTCTAAAAAAATGGAGACATTATTTACTGCCAAAAGAGTTCATTGTTTTTACTAACAACCATGCTCTTAGCTTCCTAAATAGTCAAGAAAAGTTGAATCATAGGCACGTTAAGTGGATGGAACAATTGCAGGCCTATACCTTCACTATTAAGCATAAGAAAGGTGTTGCCAACAAAGTGGCAGATGCTTTGAGTAGAAGGATACTGGTCATACAGGAAGTACAAATGGAACATATGGGTCTAGAATGTCTGAAGGAGTTGTACAAGGATGATGCAGATTTCAAGGCTGCCTATGAAGTGTGTGCAAGTTTGGCTAACACTTTTCATGGCGAGTATTCTGATTTTGTGCTGCAAGAAGGGCTCCTATTTAAAGGTAGTTTGTTGTGTGTTCCTAAATGTTCAATGAGGGACAATATCGTCAAGGAGAAGCACAATGGAGCCTTAGGAGGACATTTTGGGTTGGACAAGACTTTGGAACAAGTCACCAGGTTCTATTATTGGCCCAAGGTACAGACAGATGTAAGGAGATATGTTGCAAGCTGTACCATATGTCAAAAGGCCAAGGGTATGTCTTCTAATGCTGGTTTGTACCAACCACTGCCCATTCCCACCAGACCTTGGGAAAGCATTAGTATGGACTTTGTGCTTGGTCTTCCTAGGACAGCAAGGGGTGTAGATAGTGTTTTTTTCATTGTGGATAGATTCAGTAAGATGGCTCATTTTGTGCCATGCAAATGCACAAATGATGCATCTCAGATTGCTGGTCTCTTTTTTAGAGAGGTGGTCAGAATTCATGGTTTACCCCTATCAATTGTTACTGATAGAGATTCCAAATTTGTTGGTCATTTTTGGAGGACCCTATGGAGAAAATTGGGCACTCAGTTGTCTTTTTCATCAGCCTACCATCCCCAGACTGATGGTCAGACTGAGGTTGTTAATAGGTCCTTGGGAAACCTTTTGCGATGCCTTACCAAACAGCATGGATTAGCATGGGATTTAGTGATCAGTCAAGCTGAATATGCTTATAATGATTCAAGAAACAGAAGTACTGGGAAAAGCCCTTTTGAAATAGTTTATGGTTTCCACCCAAGAGGACCACTTGAACTCAAAGACCTCCAAGGATGGGATAAAAGGAGTGCTCTAGGAGAAGACTTCGCTGCTACCATGAAAACAGTACATGATCAGGTCAAGCTTCAGTTGGAGAAAACTGTCTCCAAGTACAAGGATAGAGCAGATCTGAAGCGAAGGGAGGTACAGTTCCAGGTAGGAGATTTGGTGATGGCCTACCTCAGAAAGGAAAGATTACCTAAGGGGCAACCAACCAAATTGTTGATGAAGAAGATAGGACCTTGTACGGTAGTGCATAAATTTGGTCCAAATGCATATGAAATAGAATTACCATCTGGCCTTGGTATCTCTCCCATTTTCAATGTTGCAGACCTGTTCCCTTTTAGACCTCCATTACATGCTGAAGATAACTCAGATGCTGTGATTGAAGATGAAGACTGGATCAAAGATTTACCTCCAAGTAAGCCTTTGCAATTGGAATGCATTTTGGATTCCAAAATTGTCAAGAAGACAAGAAAAGGGGTATACAAAGACTACTTGGTCAAGTGGCAGGATCTTCCTGATTCAGAGGCAACCTGGATGAGTGAAGCCGATATTCTAAAGCATGGGAAGACACTTCAGCAGTTAGCAACTCAAGGGACTTGAGTTTTTCCTGCAGGGGGAGTATGGTGCAGGAGCACATTCTCTGTAGTGCAGGATCATCTTTTCTTTTGTTGTCTCATAAGGCTCTTAAGCCATTTCATTTTGTAATAAGGGTCAATTTGGTCCCATGAATGTAATTGTGCAAGGCACACATGTAGTTTTGCTTGTATGACAGGTAAACCAATGGCTAACTGATTTGAAAATCAGTTTGCACGGTTGGAGGGGATAACTGCTGTCTCTACATCTTCTTTAGAGGCAGGTTGTATGTCACACGGAGCAGAGAGAGAAGTGTGTATTACAACAAGTTCTTTTTTTGATAACTGAATAAAGAGAGTTCTGGGTATGATCTGTGTTGATTTTCTTGGTTGTTCTTGGTGATTTGATATCTTTATCCTGATTTTGTAAATAGAACCCTAACCGGATGCTATCCGTCAATCCATAGTGACTCTGTAGTGTGCAGACGGTGTAAAACCCACGGTTCCACAGTGGCTGGTTCGTAACCTAGGAGTAGGGTTTTGATTCATACATGGAGGCCCTTTCCTCTGTCCACTGAAGCCCTGTATAGTAACAGTGGGATGGGGGAAAGACTCCTCACGTTTGTTGTTGTTGAATTCTTACCCAGGAAGCCAGCGAACTCAGTCAAGTTTGACTAGACATCGTCATGTGGCTAGTCGGGAAATCGGAGTGAAATTGGATAGTTTTGATGTGGGATCAGATTGCTACAAGTGATCGAGGGTTTGATAAACGAAACGGCCTAATTCCGTTGTTCTGTCGAAGGGAATTCTGGTTCGGCGCCTCAGAACAGTTGGAGATCCATCGGCGTGAAAGGCCCTCCGTCTTGCCGAAGATTGGTATAGTGCCGGAGACACATACCATCATTGTTCGCATCGGTGAGAGAAACGATATCGGGCTAAGGAAAATATACTTAGCCGACGGTATAAAGTTTCACCGATCGGTGAGACATCCTCGGAGTATTGCCGATAAAGAGTATCGGCGTGAGGAACCTTATCGGGGGAAGCCGAAGAAGTCACGGCGACCGTGAGAGTCCCGCCGATAAAAGTTCATCGGAAGGAGTTCGAGAAGTCTCAGCGACAAAGGACTCGTCGGAGTGAGATGAACCATCGGGACCACGAACCGAAGTCTTACCGAAGCAGGAGGTCTGGCCGATGTGCCTGACGATATCGGCGAGAGACAAGGTGTCGGTGTAGGTGAAAGAAGCTTCACCGAAGGAGGAAGTCTGGCCGACAAAGATTGGTCATCGGCATGACGGAGTATATCGGCATAAGAAATTTCTCGTGGTCTGATAGAATGAGGTGTTGCCGATAGGCAACGAACCACTAAGGAGATATCGGTGAGAACTTGGCCATCGGGATAAAAGAATAAGGTTCGGCCGATAGTTCATGTCTTTCCGATAGCGAAGACATCCTTGACTTCGGTGAAACACTGGAGGACCTCTTGCCGATAGGGAAGATATAGTCAAATTTTCATCCGCTTCTGCTGGGCACTCTGCATCAAATAGCTCCTATGGTAGAAAACACTTTGTCTGGGGTGAAAGACACAGAGCTGAGACACATTGATTTTGATGACTTTTGGCTAAGAATGCAACCTAAAGGAAAGTTAGTCCTAGCT
Organism: Cunninghamia lanceolata; assembly: GCA_027924645.1. Taxonomy (NCBI): domain Eukaryota; kingdom Viridiplantae; phylum Streptophyta; class Pinopsida; order Cupressales; family Cupressaceae; genus Cunninghamia; species Cunninghamia lanceolata. The sequence goes on along the minus strand of BSBN01000029.1, from coordinate 2,435,542 downwards.
ACCAAAATTGTGAATAGTGGCTTGAATAGAGCTGGAGATTTTCCACCTGCAGTGAGTTGTCTTGAGTTGGTGGTCACGTGTGTAAATAGCTACTTTCTAGAGTCACAATAAATAAGACCTTCTAATGGTTCTATGGTTGCAAAGATTGATTCTGTGTCAATTGCTCTAGCACTGAATCTAGATGAGTATGAGGAGAATTCAGATGTTTCTATGTCATCAGCGTGGACTTATTACAATGAGGGAAGAGATTGGTGCTAGAATTGCATTGCAAAAGACTGGTTGGAGATAGAGAGAAAGGGGAAGTCACGAATTCCTGCCAATATAAAAAGAAGCCATTTTAAGGAGGAAATTTTAGACATGCTTATGCTATTTAACCACATGGTGGGAAATTCTCAATTTGATACTTTCACTTTCTGAATGTGCTATTTCATTTTATTAATTTGTGGAGATCATCAAATTGATTGGGCCAAAATAATTAGAGATTATGCATGAGAAATTGATAATTTTTTTGAGAAACGAGGAATTTCACATGGGTTCATAGTTGATATACTTGCAGGCTCACAGAGAAGCTACTTGGCCTAGCTTAAGGTCCCAAGTGTTACCCACCATCGATACGCCTGTGTATGACACTTTCTTTCAACTTCAAAAAGAGGAAGATGCTAAAGATTTTCAAAGAATTAATGATGATTTTATAATGTGGTTGACAAAAAGAATTGATGGCACATTGGAACAGAGGTCTCAGCGGCTATAACTACACTTGTTATGAATTTTGGAAGTTTTTATGTGCAGTTCGATCATTTTTCATACACAAGAATTGGGGGTTATGAAAACACCCTATTGAATTTGCCGCAGTATCTATCTAACTATCTCGTGCTTTTGGAGGTATGTAGACAAATGGCTTCTATGAATTTAAAATATCATACCATGAAGAAAAAGGGATATTCCTTCCCTGTGACTCTATCATTCTATTCTTGTAAAAGTAATGATTTTGCAAGAAATGTAGATAAGACTTTGTCTAAATTTGGTCTTCATAGTTTATGGACCAGAGCATCTTTTGATAGTAAAAATTTTATAAAGAAGAATATGCATGGAGGTGGGTCTTATCAACACAAGCCTCAACTAGAGGATTACTGGGAAGATTGTTTGAATGGAAGAGAAGTCCAGAGGAGAAGTTGGATGAGACTAACAATTGATTAAATTCGTGCCTTTAATCTCCCCATGCAAGTGCCCGATATTGTGGATGATGGTTCAGACATTTTGGATACCAGATTTAACAAAGTTTTATTGCAACCTCTACCTCCTATGAGATTGTCAGAGAAAGAAGTTACTAACATTAAACATCATTCTTTTGGTGTCATAAGGAGAACAAAGAAATGGCTGAAGAGAAAGTTTAGAGAGCAAACGTGTTCAAATACAACTAAAGAATCATCATCTCAAAGTCAGGGTAGGCCCAAAACTATGCATTCTCAAAGGAAGACATATAGTTTAGATCTAAATAAGAAAGAAGTTGGCTCACAATTGAGAGGGAATGGTGAAGGACCCCCTAAGAAGAATAATAAGTTGAAATTCATATGTGAGTAGGATGGTCATCCAGTGAAAGATGATACCAGATTGGCTATTTCTCCACAGAGAGTAGACAATGTGCCACTAGTTAATGACCCTGTTAATGATAGTAATTCATTGATTTTTACAAAGTTGGGAAAAGATAATACTTTTTTAGTGTTTGTTGAGTGCTCAAAATTCTCCTCATTCAAATAATCCTCCCATGCCTGATTCTTCACCAGTTCAGGTTGATGGTATTGCTGTTGGCAAGAGACACTGTGTGGCTTCATAAGTGTTGTCACTAATGGCAACAAAGTCTATCCCACACATCCACAGTACATAGTATGCCTATACCAGAAGTCAGATTAAATATTGTTTTGGTCTGGTGAACAAGAATAGAGTATGCAACAATGTCTGACAATCAGGTCCAAATCTCTTAGATGATGTAACTCAGTAAGTTACAAACTTGGACAAGTTAAGAAGGGTATCATGACTACTGTATTCCAAAGATTTAACCTCCGGTGATAAAAAAAGAAAAATAAATGAATCTGAGTGTTGGGTTCTAGTCAGGCAGAGAAGACAGAGGAAGAACTAACCAACAAAGTATCAGACTTCAATTTGGATGTGTAAAAGGTCCTAATCAAGCAATATGTGATATTACATATTGTTAGCCGACATGATTTATGACTTCTATGCCTATGTTTTTGATGCGCATCACAAATCAACCATGGATTTAGCTGACAAATTAATAACTTGCAAACATATTGAGTGTTCTTGTTGCCGACTAGAAAATTGATGAAAATCCTTGATGTGGATATATCTGCTAGACAAATTCTACCATGTAAGTGTGTGTGGTGAATATGTGAAGAAATGATGTGCTAAGAAAAGCAGGGATAAGTGTGAGAACAAAAATTCAAGTCCGGTATGTGATTGAATAACAACATTGAATAGAGGAAGAATGAAGTGCATCAGATCAATATATTGTGCCTAACCGGAACTAAACTCCTGCATTTGTAGATGCTTCTCATCAGTTCAAACACTTGATTATTTTTTGTAAGTTCTCTAGACAGTGAGTCTCTTTTAGGTAGTGTGCCTCTTGTGAGCAGTGTGTTCAAACAGTGAGCCCTAATTAGCAAGTACCATTTTGTACTCCTTTATTCTTTTAACAAAGAATACAATCTTGGGTTAGTCACCCCATGGTTTTTCCCTTAACATGGTTTCCACGTAAAAATCCTTGTGTTATGTGTGTTGATTTTATTTATGTTCTTATGATTGCATATGCTTCTATGTTTTGATATAACATTGACTATTGAGATAACAAAAGAAAAGAAAATTAAGGAAATTTTGAGATAATTGATCCACCCCCCTCTCAGTTATTTACCTTGTTTTCAACAATTGGTATCAGAGCAAGGTTCCTCTTAACAAAGCCTAATATCTTGAGGAAGATTTGGTAATCTCAATGGATGCATATGGTATGAAGGAACAACTTCAGTTTGCCCTAGATGATCTTGAACAATCCCACTCTAAAGTCATTAATTTGGGAGAAAGACTCAAGCAAGATGATGATTTCATAAATGAGCTAAAAGAAAAACTTAGTATCTTTGTGAAAAAGAGAAAGGAACTACTTCAAAAATTATCCAATCAAGTGAAGTCAATGATACTAATGAAGATCTGAATGAGAAAAATAAGCTATGTGAGAAGCTGTCAAAAGAAGTCATTATGGTAAGACATGAAATGGAATAAGGGATTATGAGATTCACCCAAGAAATTGAAGAAAAAAGAAAGATTGAAGATAATCTAGAACGATCCCTCAAGGAGAAAATAGAGGACTACCATAAAATGGACATAATAATTAGGCATCTTGAATCTAATTTTGAAGAAGCTAGAGACAATGAAGAACAACTTGAGAATCAAATAGACACTCTTAAACAAGATCTTCAAACTACAAATGAATACAAAGAAAAATTCAAGATAAGCTCAGCCCAACTTGAAGTTCTTCTTGAAAGCCAAAAGAGGGTAGATGATAAATGTGGTTTGGGATATGAGAAAGGTGAAAGCTCTAGATATGGTCAGAAGAACATTAGATCAGGAGATCAAAGAAATAGGCTTAGAAGACCTTGGTAAGGCAACCAAACGCCCAAAGATATCCATCCTTCAATGCATATTGCTTAAATTGCAACAATTTTGGTCATAAAGAAACTCAGTGCAGGAGGAGAATGAACCAAAATAATCCATCCTTCTCCGGACAATGCTTTAATTGCAAAAAGGTATGATCACAAATCTCATGAATGCAGAAATATGCAAATAAACAATTCATTCAATGGTAGATGCTTTGCATGCAATATAATGGGACATATGGCTAATCAATGCTAATCAAGAGGATATCAATCAAATAAGCAAAGAAATTTTGTATGTTACAATTGCAATAGATCTGGTCATATTGCCAAATTCTACAGAAGCAGAAATCAGGATAGAAAAGGTCTGGTGGAACATAATCAGAAACAAGATAAGGGAAAAGGTAAAGTGAATGCGGATGAAGTTCAAAAGGAAATGAGCAAGATTTGGGTAAAGAAGAGTACATAAAATATTGGGGATGGATCTGTACTAGAATCTGGTGCTGATATTCCTTCTAGAAACTAAAAAGGTGAGCTCTAGCTCAAGGGGAGTCACAGAGAAAAACAATTTCCCCCAGCCAGTTAGCTAGGGCCTAAATTTAGCACATTGAGTAAACATCAGATATTGTGGATTAAAGGGTTCTCAGAAAAACCTCTGAATAACCTTCAGTCAAAATGTGAAAGATCCGTATGGAGTTTTAACCGCTCAAGTTAATCCAGTTCTGACAGCTATCTGATAAAGTAGAATTTCACAGACAGATCTGGTATGATTCAGAATTGAGATGCTTTGATCTATGGACCCATGACATGATTGAAGAAAAGACGATACATTGTCAATCCTCACAAAAAATGATTCTAAGTTCCATGGAGTGATTCAAGAAAATCTCTCTCAAAACAGGGCAATCAGATAACTTAAGTTGTGCATTTATCACAAAAGGAAATTAGGGTTTGCACAAGGATAAAAGGGTTCTTTCACTCATCATTTACACACTTGCACTCATGAAGAAGAAAAGAAGAGTTCTGTGAAGAAGACTCTATAGTTCACTCAAGATCAATTGAAAATTAAATTCAACAAGTGATTTGTTTTGGCTCCTTCTTCAAACCCTAAAGCGTGAAAAGGTACTTCCATTCTGAAAATCTCTCTCTAAATCTCTTGCAAAATGGCTACACCAATGGTTGTCAATATTTCTGATAGGATGAGACCTAAATTCAAGAAACACCCTTACAAATCTCTAGAAGTTGAACCCTTGGGTGCATTTTCTAACATTCCACATGGAGTATTGCATGTAGGAGATGTTAGGATTTATATCCATGCAAAGATTGAAGAATTTGGAGACTCAAAATTGATGGATATTTATCACAAACAACTAATAGATTAGAATTCTGAACTCAAACCTCAATTCAAGGTCCTCTGAGATAAACACTTTAGACATTGCATACATTTTCCATATTTTGCAAAAGATGACTAGGTCTGGTATGTTCTAAGTAGGATGCATGACAATTTTCTATGGCTAATGAGGCCATTCAAGATCACTAAAGATGCCATAAGGGCAATAACCAGACTGCATTCATCCAGTGGGGTACCCACACTTACATCTATGAAGAACCAAATGGTAACTGAAGCCACTAGATCAAAATTTAACAAAAGAGCAATGACTATAGATGACATCACAAATCTAGATGTCAAGTTTTCTTCAATGATAATTGGCCACAAAATCTACCATTCAAGTAGGGAGAATTCTATGTCTAGTACAACAATCTATGCTACATATCAGATGTTGAGGGAAGATGCAGATTATGATCTATGTGAGCTTCTTCTAAATCAACTATTGGAAAACTTGCAAAAGATCAAAAAGGATAAGAAGAATTCCTTTAAATATGGTTGTCTAATACTATGTTCTTCTATTATATGAATGAGCTACCTGGATCAAATGGTTGGGTTTGGCAAAATGATAAACTAGTTACAATTTAGATCAGAGATTACATGTATGGACTTGGTGATGCTCAAGCCCAAAACATAGACCTCTAGGGTTACTTTACGAATTTGCAAAGCATGATGCAAACCAGAGAGAGAATACCATAGTCCATAGTTGAAAAATACAAGGACACAATTTGCTTTATGGTTGACACTGATCAATACCTAATGGAGGTAGTTGAGCCAAGAACTATGTGGATAATGCCTATGGGATATGAAGTCGATGAAAAAATCTTGGAGCTACATATTCAACACCTACTAAACCAGTCTAAGGACCCTGAAGCAGAAAGGTTTGACACCTTTCAAGAGCTAAGTATAAAAATACATGTTGAGTTAAGACGGTCAGAGATGAAGAGGAAAGTAAGAAGGGAAGTTGAAGAAATTGCAAAAAAGATTTGGCTTATCAAAGGAGGTTGTAGATGCAAATAGAGAGAAAATGAAGAAGGAAAGAGAGACAAGAAGCAAAGAAAGGAAACGTTCCTATGCAAGCCTTCTCTCGGACCAGATATTCCAAGAGCTCTGCACCTGTCACTCCTAAAATCTCAAAGGCTACCAAACTGGAAGTCAAGCCATCTGGAAAAAGTAAAAAGAGGATGAAGACCAAAGGCACAAGGTCATATACAATCCTTAAAGATGATGAAGAAACAAAATTTGATGAAGAAACCAAGAGAATAAAGAAGAAGAGAACATTTGGAAAGTTCTCTACTAGCATAAATGAAGAAGAGATGGCAGAGGAATTTGTTGAAAATCCCACTCTTTCCATTGATGACATCATCAAGGCAGTTACTATGGATGGGAACTTACAGCTGGTGACTGAGTTCTATGATCATATAGTGATGCTGACAAGAGAATTCTAGAAGAGGCTACTTTCAGGTACTTGAACATTTACAATAAAGCTTTCATTGAAATTATATCATTGATTCCTAAGAGCCTAGAAAAGGTACTTGATCTAAGAAAAGAGAATGCAATGGTTAAAGACTTAGAAATCTAGGAGCAAATAATGATTCAGCTTTACCCTTCTATCACTCCAAAATAAATGGACATAATTTTCAAGGACTGTAAGGATGAGTTCTGGAGTAAGGCAAGAATGAATAAACTCATGCTTGGAGAAATTGACCAAGTAACAAGTGGAACAAAAGATATCCTCTAGAATGCCTTGAAGAGATTCAATCTTCCTATTGTAGAGGAAATAGATGAAGAACCTTCTACCATGAATGTTGAAGGATCAAATATAATCAATGAAAAACTTTCTGACAAGGATGTAGAAGGATTAAAGAAAATAGATGAAGAGAAGTCTAAGGACTTAGACTCCTTTGTTCTAGTAGAGGAAGTTCCTAAAGCTACAGGCACTGGTAACATCTCTCCTCCAGATCCTACTACAGCTATGACAAACATTCCATACTCTGAAGCTGAAAAGGAAGGTAGAAAAGAGGAGGAGAAGATTCAAGGAAAAGAGGATAAGGGAAAAGAAGAAGAACGGGCAGAAAAGACTAATGATGACTCTTCTGATATTTCAAAGAAGTCTCAATCTCTAGCAAGAGACACTATAGAGATAGTGAAGAACATCTTAAATAAAGAAATGATGGAGCTGGATGAACTTGAGCTATTTCAAGGAACACTGAATTTTGACTCTCTCTCTCTGGTTCAGACAATGAAAATAGCATCTTTTTCTCAAGTCAAAGCAAAAGAAAAACTCTTGAAATCTCACATGGAGGACTGTGAACTATTGGAGATTGCATCCAGGACACTGGAGAAGATCATGCCATCCTATCAAAAGGATCTTTTGGCCTCACCATCCGGTAACTTGAAAAACTTAATAAATTTTGTTAACACTCATTTTGAATCTCTAGAGAAATTAGAAGAAGCAAAGGTCTGGAAGGAGTTTATGGGAAAAAGATTCACTGAGGTGCAAGGACTTATTGTAAATGATAGGAGGACTCTAGATATTGGAATAAAGAGCCTTGAAAATGCTCTCAAAGATGGTGGGGACCTATTGAAATTTTGTCTAACTTGGCCTAAGGTGACAAAAGATATTGAGGAAAAAGTAAAAGAATAAGAAGAAAAACTGTCAAGCCTAGTTTAGAATTTTGACCCTCTTACCCTCTTTCCTCCTCTATAATGAATCAAGAATACCAAGCTATTTGTATAATAAATGAAATAAAAATACTGGGAAAAGAAAATAAGAGCATAATGAACAGAATGGGTGAACTCAGAGGGATAATTATCCCTAAGCTAGAGGCAATGCATGAGGCCTTGATAGATCCTTAGACCATAGTCCAGACCAATGATCCAATAGATTTAAGAAGGGTAGAAGCATATGCATTTTTTGTTGAGTGGTCACATCTCCATTTTGGATAGGATGAAGAGCAGCTAGGCCACAAAGTTTGTATAGCTAAAGACTACTTTTATGGATATACTTAAGTATATGTAAATATAACATATGATTTATATATACTTATGCGGCCATGTATAGAACAATTTTTACAAAATTTTGGTATGTAGATACCACCCTTTTCCATTGATGTCAAAGGGGGAGTGAAGAGTAGTGAAAAATGTGGAATCTAGCTAAGGGGGAGCTCCGATAAAATAGTGCAAAAGACAGAGCATCAACTGAGGGGGAGTCACTGCGACAATTAGCCATTTTTCACTAAGTGTTGCCATCAATGCCAAAGGGGGAGATTGTTGGCAAGAGGCACTATGTGGCTTCATAAGTGTTGTCATTGATGGCAACAAAGTCTATCCCACACATCCACAATACATAGTATGCCTATACCAGAAGTCAGATTGAAGATTGTTTTAGTCTGGTGAACAAGAACAGAGTATGCAACAAGGTCTGACAATCAGGTTTAGATCTCTTAGATGATGTAACTTAGTAAGTTGCAGACTTGGACAAGTCAAGAAGGGTATCATGGCTACTATATTCCAAAGAATTAGCCTCCGGTGATAAAGTAAGAAAAAGATATGAGCATCTAAGTGTTGGGTTCCAGTTAGGTAGAGCTGATAGAGGAAGAATTGATCGGCATAGTATTAGACTTCAATCCGGATGTGTAAAAGGTTCTGATCAAGCAATCTGTGATATTATATAATGTTAACTGACATGATTTATGACTTCTATGCCTATGTTTTTTATATGCATCACAAATCAAGCATGGATTCAGCCGACATTTTAATAACTTGCAAACATCTTGAGTGTTCTTGTTGCCAACTTGAAAGTTGATGAAAATTCTTGATGCGGATATATATACCAGATAGATTCCAACATGTAAGTGTGTGTGGTAAATATGTGAAGAAATAATGTGTGAAGAAAAGTAGGGATAAGTGTGAGAACAACAATTCAAGTTTGGTATGTGATTGAATAACAACATTGAACAGAGGAAGAATGAAGTACATCAAATCAGTATATTGTACCTAATCAGAACTGAACTCCTACATTTGTAGATGCTTTTCATCAGTTGAAACACTTGATTATCTTCTGTAAGTTCTATAGATAGTGAGTCTCTTGTAGGCAGTCTGCCTCTTGTGAGCAGTGTGCTCGGGCAGTGAGCCCTAATTGGCAAGTGCCATTTTGTACTCCTTTATTCTTTTAATAGAGAATACAATCTTGGGTTAGTCACCCTATGGTTTTTCGCTTAATAGGGTTTCCACGTAAAAATCCTTATGTTATGTTTTGATATAAAACTAAATATTGAGAAAACAAAAGAAAATAAAAATTAAGGAAATTTTGAGATAATTGATTCATCCCCCCTCTCAGTTATCTGCCTTGTTTTCAACAATTGCAAGTATGGTTAATGCCACTAGTGTTTCCACCTCTTCTCCTCTTTGTTGAAGAAAGTAGTTGAAAAGAAAAAGAGATATACTCCAATGGTGGACACTGGTGTTGATACAGTAGGTAAGTTGCTGCAAGAGACTCCAAAGCCCAAATGTGCCAATAGATTGTCGAGAATGGTCAAAGAACATACTATAGGGAATCAATTCCTTGAGATTACAGACCCTGTGGGAGATAAAAATGAGAGCGAAGTAACTGAAGCAGACTTTAACATAAGAAGAGTGGACATGGGACCCTCTACCATTGAAGGGGATACTTATCATGCAGAGTATTCAATTAGGAACTTATCGAAGAGGGTCAAGAAAGAATGGCAGGAAAACCACAAACTGTGCACTCAAGTAAGTTCTTTATTTTCTTTTATTCAGCTAGTTCTAAGCATTACAACGTCATCGTCAAACGCAATTCCAGACTTAAGTGTAAGTGTACCAGATCCCAATTTTTTGCAACTATAGACACCCAAAATTGACCTAATTATCATTAGTATAAAAATATCGCATTATCTAGAAAAACCACAAACTGTGCACTCAAGTAAGTTCTTTATCTTCTTTTATTTAGCCAGTTCTAAGCATTACAATGTCCTCGTCAGACACAATGCCAGATTTAAGTGTAAGTGTGTCAGATTCTAGTTTTTTGCAATTGTAGACACCCAATATTGACCTAATTATCATTAGTATCAAAATATCACATTATCTATCATCTGCATTTGTCTAACACATTTGAACAATTTATCTATTTTCTCTAAATCGCCTATTTCTTCTATTAATTAAATAAATTTATATTTATTTAATTAATTAATTATTTATTTTCTTCTTTGTTCCCTAATCTATAATTAAATAATCTTTAATTATTTAATTATCTCTATTCTATCTATTTTAATTAAATAAATCTTATTTATTTAATTAAAATCCCTTCATAATCTCACTTTTGAATTAATTAAATAAATTTTATTTATTTAATTAATTTCTCTTATCATTTACCTTCATCTTTCATCATAAGATGACATGTGTGCATCTCTTATTTGAAACATGTGTGGTACTACAACTTTCATTTAATATCTTTCACATGTAGTATTTTTAATGTACACAATCACACATGTGCCTTATCTTTTATTCCACTTGTCATCTACACATTTACCAATGATTATCAATTCATCTCAACTATTCACATAGCCACCAAATCTCCACCATTGATTGATTTTGGTTGAGTGTTATATGAACACCCTCTCATTCCATTCTACTTATCTAGAGATCTCATCATATAGCATCCACATTATCATCTTGAGCATATTGAGCATTTTAGCATCCATTAAGAACATTATCACTATCATCCATCTATGTTGGTAGCTTTGATCTTCATAATTGTTTACTATTGAGAAGCAATCCACATCACAAACAAGGAATCATACAATCTAGGTGATCTTGTTCTTAAATTGCATGCTTTTGGTTTCACTTGGATTCAATTCTTTGATAGTGGTAGGATTAGGTTTTCATTTACATGTTTGATCATATTAACATAATTTTTACCTATCCACATTCTAGCATGCCCAGTGGGACCCATGTCCTTGATTAACTTTGTTGTTTAAAGTTGTTTTTGTGAAGTTTAGATTTTTTGGAGTGCTTACGACAATTTGCAGTCATTTTCTAGCGAAAACCAACTTCTTTTAGCATCTCTACATTGCTTTTGAACTAAAAACCATCACTTTCAACTTTTCTGCATCACTTTTGAGCTAACAGTGAATCACCTCTAATCAGAAACTAGTCACTTTTAACTATTACAGTCACTTTCGACAGTCTAGGGTTTTTCTGTTAACAATTGATCTTGCAGGTTTTTTATTGATCAATCAAGTGTTTTATCTGTGTTTTGCAGGATCCTAATCATCATATTATCATTTCCCAATCAATTTGATTAGGGTTCTGATTCTATTGGTCTAACATCCTTGATTTTGTGAGATCTCATCAATTTGCCATTCTAGGGTTTTCAATTGATCAATATGTGGTTGTAGGGTGTTTATCTGATCCTATTTCAGCCATTAGATTTCATATTTTAGGATTTGCAACCTCTGGTTATCATTTATTTCATGATCCTAACCCTAGTTTTATATAAACATGGATTTTTCACACATCCGGTAGATTCAAGTCACTTCTGAGTAGTAACAGTTCACCTCTAGTTTTTTTGCATTGCTTCTGAGTGGTAACTGGTCACTTTCGGTAGAATTTAGATCACTTTTAATTAACAATTTATTGCCTCTAGTGACTATGTTTCGTTTCTAGTTCTATTATTCACAATTTGGGTTTTCTTGGTTACTAATCATCTATTTGTGCAGCATCTTATTGTTTGTCCAAGAAAAAGAGTTTGTGAAACTATTAACATATTTGTTGCAGCTTCGATTAGTCCAAGATATTTCATTTTCATCACTAATCTAGAAACATTTGGATTTGGTTCTTAAAAGGAATCATTGTTTGCTCTGTGCTTGTTTTATCTTTCTTGATTGATTGTTGTGTATGTGTGTAACCTAAATTTAATGACAAAAGTATCCTCTCACCTTGCCTATCAAACAGATCTAGGGTGAATGAGAACTTGTTATTATCTTTAGAGGGCCTGCCTTCCTGGTGTGAGAAGGGGTACGACCCAAGTGGTAATGAGCTAAAGCCAAGCTCTTCCAAGCTGCTATATAAGAAAAGTGTTTGTGTCGAAAGCCACAAACAATGGGTGATGTTGTGTTACACGATGAATGTTTCCCCCAAAGCCCCTTAGAGTGTAACCTCTTTGGGCTAGGAAGCCTTCATTAATGGAGTGAATCACCACACATGTAGCCACTCGAACGGATGCCCTTATTAGAAACCTTTGTGTAGTGGCTAAAATCCCTCTATTTGTTGACGTAAAAGGTGGAGCCTTTGAAGTCACCCTGATTCTCGTGGTTCTTAGTAGAGATAGCAAGGACAATCCTAAGGTTTGCAAGCCTTGGGAAACTTGGAACTTGGTATGCGTGAGAAGTGATTGCTATGGAGGGGAGCCAGTACTACCAAGATCCTGAAGCTATCTGCTTTGAATAGGAATGACAAGGGGATTCAACAAAGATAGTCCTTTCCTAGCCTAGGTTGTACAAACTTTTGTGAATGTTGTGAGTCTAAGTGACTGAAATCATTGCTTTCTTGTCAAAACTCATCAAAACACACCCTCTGTCAAATAGAAATCACCTTTGAATTGAAATTGTTCACTTTTGTCAAAACTGTATCACTTTTAAACAATAGACAATCAGTTCTAAAAAAATTGCATCACTTTTAAATAGAAGTAGCTCACTTTTGAACTAAAACCCATCACCTCTAGTAAACCTAGTCACTTTCAGTTAACACTGCAATCTGTCACTTGAAACTATCTAGATCACTTTTGAGCTATTATTCATCTCTTCTGGCCTTTTCTAAGTCACTTTTGAGATATTACCTATTGCTTCTAGCCAAACATCATCAATCTACATCAACCTATCCAAGCTTGTTGCACTTTCAAATTCCTTAGCTCTGTCATTAGCTTCCAAACATTCCTCTAATTATCTACATCCATTTGAACATCATCTTCTATTTTGAGCATACAAAATCATTGGACTTTTTGAGCTTTCCATCCTCTTGAGACCCTGAACCAGTAACCAATCTTTAAAACAATCAACCCAACAACAACAAACATCATCCCTTTAGCTTTATCCAGCCTTAGTAATAGTAGCAAATAGAATTATCAATCAGATTTTCCCTTAAGTTTTTGAGCTATCCTCTAGGGAAGTTTATCCAATCAATCAACCAACAAAGCAATGGACTATCAAACAACAATCTGAACAATCCAAGCAACCAACCAACAACCAAACAACAAACCAACATTAACCCATCAATAAACCAATCAACCAGCAAACTAGAAAAACAAACCATCAACAAACTATCAACAACCAATCAAACAAAAAATCAACTTTTGGGGTTCAACCTTGACAAACTAGTCCAATCTCCATCATCAACCATCATGCCTCAAACTAGTAGCTAATATAGAGCTGAAATGAAAGCTAAATTGTGAGCTGAAATGGAAGACAAATTGTGACAATGTTGATCAACTCCCCTCAAAGATGCAACTCAATTCACAACTGGTATGCCTTCTCACATGTTTGTACCCAAAGGATACACCATTGTCCCATCATCTTCACAACAAGTGCAACACCATCCATTTTTAGCAACCTATCGAGAGCCATCCCAAGATTTTTTTTCTAAATTTCAAGAGAGACACATATGGGACCAAGTTCATAAGCTCATTTTATCTGATCCGGATCGTCATTTCTTGTAATTAGCTCAAATGGGAGCCAAGTTACCAAGTGACTTTGACATATCTTCCATTCGTAAACAAGATCCTAACACTCCCACTGTTGTTGCAAAGGGACCATCCACCATAGCCACACCATCTCATGACATATCCATGCACTCTCTTCCACCTTCTAATCCATCTCCTTCATTACCTATTGCTACACCATCAAGCCCACCACATCTAGAGTACACCTTAGAATCTTTGATAACTCCAACTGAGGTACTCCCTTACCTTTCAAAAAATTTGAGCTTCCCCCCTTTCCATGTCTCACAACATACCCCCACTCCTACCATGACTGTATCCATGCCTCAAGCATCACTTCAAGTATCACAACATGTCCATGTTTCACAAGCTATCCCAATACCACAATCCATTCCAATATCACAAGTCTCACAGCCATTACAAGTTCCTACTCCTACTGCATTACAGGTGGAATCCTCAACCCAAACTAATATCCCTACCACTTCTAATATGGTCTCCATGATTTTCACAAATGCATCCAACACATCATACAATCCCAATGCCAATCTCATTGACATGATTGTATCACAAGCCAATCCTAATACTGATGTCCCTGATGTTGATAAACTTGCATCACTTACTCCATCATCATATAATCCTTCACAAAACGTCAATTTGTCTTATGTAACCCAAGGATTACCCATTGCCTCTCAAGATATGTCATATATTAATCCATCTCACGATACTCATGTTTCCAAAAATATAAACCCAAATGTTCATGCTTCTTCATCCACCAATCCTTCCATTGGTTATCATAATGCAAATCCAACCTCCAATCCACAACCATTGATCAACATCAATCCATCCTCTAGTTCCCATGTGATGCAAAATCTTGGAGTCAATCCATCGCAATATACCCAATCACCACTTGTGTCTCAAGGAAAGCAATCATCAAACAAATATGTGTCGTATACCAATCCTTCGACATATAATGTGAGCACTCAACCCTAACATATGATCATACCCTCATACACTACACCGTAGCAACAATACACATCATACTACATTCCACCTCCAATCCATCAACCCGCTTTGCCACAAAAGCAACTATCTCAAGTAGATATTGAACAAATGGTTCACAAGGCAGTAGGACAAAACAAGAAGAGATTTTTCTTGGGAGATATATGCCCTTATCCATTTGACAAGTCACTTCACATGACACCTTTTTTGCCACATTTTGAAATCTCACAATTTGACAAATACAATGGGAAAGGTAATCCGGATGACCATCTTAGAGAATTCTATGTTGCATGTCTTGATGTCACTCAGGATGACACATATCTCTTGAGACTATTCTCCCAAAGCTTAGAGGGACAAGCTCTTGAATGGTTCTCTCACTTACCTCTAGGAATCAAGACTTTTGAGGAATTAGCAAACAAATTTTGATCCCATTTCTCTTTCAACATTGAACATGAGGTGAATATGAATGATCTTGTCAATAACAAACAACACAATGGTGAAACTTTCTCATCATTTACCAAATGGTGGTGTAACATGGCTAACAAATTATCATGGCAAATACCTGAGAAAAAACAACTTGACATCTTTGTCCAAAATCTTCATCCCAAGCTCTCATTCCAATTGCAATTGCAAAGTGCTAGCACCTTTGACGAACTCATCTCTAAAGGAATCACCATCGAGTGAGTTTTAATTGCTAAGGGAACCTTCAAAATTTTCAAAGACAACAAGGACAATCCTCAATCTTCAAATGATAAATCTCACTTTTGGAACAAAAACAAAAATGTCGTTAATGAAGGCATTGCATGCAAAGAACATACAAACAATGAAATCTCCCATTGACATTCAAGCTGCATCTACAACTAATCCACCTTTTCAACGAAATCAACCAAGAGCAAATTTGACACCTAGATGACAATTTACTCCCTTAGGGGAACCCATGGAGGTAATCTTTCACAAACTTGTTCAAGCAGGAGATATCACATTACTTGAAGCTCCACCCAAAGTAGAACCTATCTTCAAAGCTCCTTGGTACAAAGAGAACAAATATTGTGAATACCATAGAGTCATAGGACATAGCACAAATGGTTGCATGCATTTAAAACATGTCATTCAAGATTGCAATGATCAAGGTCTAGCTAAAATCACACCACCAACATCACAACTAACATATCAACCAACTTCGAACTATGATCTAGATGCTTTTAAAAATCCACTTCCATTTCATGATAAGGCAAGTAACCCTCACACTGGGAATGCTATCCATTACAACTATGAGTCATCTACAATTGGCCGCATTGACCATGCTCACATTTCTACCATCACTATCCAAGGAAAAGCACCTGATTGCACGGTAACTACTACAAGAGCCCATGTTACCATTCAAGGCACACCTATCAAACCTCCTCGAGTACCTTCTAGTTATAATAGGGTAAAAGCACAATAGTGTGTCACACTTTCAGCTAACTAAATAATTCTGCATGGATCATTTATGCATGATTTAGTTACGCTTATTTTTGTTATGCCTGAAACCACGTTACGCCTATGTGACACCTACATGGTTATACATTTCCTGGTAGAACCTTATCGGGTGGTAAGGTTACGCCTGGTTAGATTTCTACTATAACCAAAGGAAAAAAAATTTAAAAAAGGTGAAATTGTCATTTTCACCTAGATTGATATAGTTTTGGAGTGTTTCACCTAGAGCCCATGATGGACAGTGACCCACAGCCAGACTACACTACGACCTCTAGCCAACACTGCACTGCAAGTTGCCACCTCTAGGTACTATTCCTCAACACCCACATGCACCTATTGATTTGAATAAATAAACAATACCCACCTATTGATTTAAATAAACCCTAATCATAGATAATTATCTCATAAATTATATCTTATAAATCCCATAGTTTATATCAATGAGCTGCAACATCCACACAACTTAATGATAAAGTTTATGGTGTCCTCAAGATAGCCAACGTAGGCAAGAATGTCAACCATTCACACATACTGATCAATCGTAGGTGTAATGCAATAAGGGTTACTCATATGATTGAAGCATACATGCAGCACTTATTCACTAAACCTACAACTTTCCAAATGTCTATGCTTCCACATTTTCCATACAGATAGCCAACGCAGGTAAGAAGGTCAACCATGCACACATACTGATCAATTGTAGGTATAATACAATAAGGGTTACTCATGTGATTGAAATATGTACAACCCTCATCCACTAAACCTACATAGCTGTATGCACATAAAACACAAGCAAAGTTTACAATGTCTGGATATGTTCCAGAGTACATTATTTCAAAGATTTTGAGAGCATCCTTGCAAAATCCATTTTGTGCATATCCTGCAATCATTGCATTCCATGAGATGACATCTTTTTGAGGCATTCTATCAAAAAGTTCATGTGCCATGTCTATGCTTCCACATTTTGCATGCATGTCTACCAGGGCAGTTCACACTATAATATCAAGCAAAAATGCCCCTTCCATTATGCTTTGATGGATGTCCATACCCTATTCCAACGCTCCCATTTTAGCACCAGCAGGAAGGATACTAGCAAAGGTTGTGGAATTTGGCTTTGTAGCTACCAATTATGTTTTCTTGAAAGTTTCTAAAGCCTTGCCAACACTGCACTGCATTGCAAGTTGCAAAATCCATTTTGTGCATATCCTTCGATCATTGCATTCCATGAGATGACATCTTTTTGAGGCATTTTGTCAAATAGTTCACGTGCCATGTCTATGCTTCCACATTTTGCATACATATCTACCAAAGTAGTTGACACTATAATATTAGACAAAAATCCCCCTTCCATTATGCTTTGATGGATATCCATACCTTGTTTCAACGCTTCCATTTTGGCAAAGGTAGGAAGGATGCTAGCAAAGGTTGTGGAATTTGGCTTTACACTTGCCAATTGCATTTTCTTGAAAGTTTCTAGAGCCTTTTCAACACATCCATTTTGTACATATCCTACAAGCAGGGCTTAAATGTGATAGTCCACCTTGCCTATCAAGCAACTTTTTAATGACAGTTATCTATTCAATGGTTCCCTTCAAATAATATCAATGCCTTAGTATAAGTAAATCATATAAAAATTATATATATATATATATATATATATATATATATATATATATATATATATATTTATCATCATAATCTTATATAATTTTTGACAAATTGTCCAAAATCTTTCCTTTCATATGATACAATCTTTTTTAAATTTTGATTGTATTTTACAACAAAAATGCCTAAATACAACTATACAACTGTCAAATTTAAGCCCTGCCTGCAATCATTCCATTCCATTAGATGATATCTCTTTGAGGCATTATGTCAAATAGTTCACATGCCTTGTCTATGCTTCCACATTTTACATACATGTCTACCAGAGCATTTCCAACTACAAACAAAGGTTTAAAGTACAACAATAAATAAATAAATGATGATTTACAAATTTCATCTCATTGTAACACATTGCAAAATATTTGCCAACCCTTTGTACAATGTATGCATATTCTATTTATAGAAAAGTGATAACACTCATCTCACAGATGATTGACACTTGTCAATTCTTACTACAATTTAAAATTAGTTAGGTGGTTAGCACCATTACAAGTGCCACTTAGGTCTAAACTCATTGATGACCAGGGGCTACGTGTTACAAAGAGAATCAACTCCTAACTTTATTTTGTTCTTGCAAATGAAGAAAGTAATTGCCATGAAGACACTAGACTCTTTTATCCACCCAACATGAATGATTTAAATAAGTGTATTGAATTTATTTCAATGGTCTCTATCAAAATGATGGAGTGGAATGTAGAATTCGACACCTCTTTCCCATATATTGTAGCTCAAAGCCTTCTAAAACTTGTCTCTAGGTATAAAACATAATAATTCCAAGACCCTTCCATTTCTTCTTGTTAGTATTTATTTCAATAAAATTTGCATTTTTATTCAAGATCTGTGAACAATCTAACTATATTATTAGTTTGAAAATCTGAACTTGGCTAGATGTATTAGATTGAATGTATATTTAATTTTTAAATTTTAAATGTTTATATAGTTTTGTAAAGTTAATTTAAATGTGTAGATTGTTTATGTGTATTTAATTATTAGATTTTAAATGTTTTAGTTTTGTTATTTCAAATGTAAAAATTGAATGCACATATAAATTCATTAAATTATAAATTAAATGTATGTTAAATTTTTTAAAATGCAGAAATTTGCACATACATGGCGTCTCATCATAGTGATGGCCATGGTAGTGAGCATAATAGTGGCGATGCACATAGTGTAAGCATGAGTGAGTTATATGTTGCCACTCTTGATAGAGTCAGTAATGCTTTGACACATTTAGATCAGATGATCCATAATACACCTAACCTATCTAATAGAGACAGGTTGGTGGGGCTAGAGTAGAGTTTGCATGTATGATTGACATAGTCAAATCATACAATCCCTACGATGATATGAGTATTAAGGATTTTTATGTGTCACTTGCTAGCACTATTACTGGGATAGTGAAATGGCCAGAAGTTAATAGGTCTATTTCATTGAATATGGTGCATAGTATGTTTCCACATTATCATGGACATGACAGAGTTAGGGGCTATTTTGTCACCAAGTGTACAAATGTTGTTGCTGCACCACTTATATATCCTAAGTGGTTAGCAACACATCATAGATGGCCACACAATGATGAGTTGCCTTTGTATTTTTGCAAATAACTATTTGCTTTTACCCATTTATGACTTGATGTTGATTTCACATCTATACCAAAACATGCGGGACAGGGTCATGAGAGGTTTTTAGAGAAATTTCAATGTCCTAATTAGAATCCACCCAAAAATAAAAGGGAATTAGTGGGTCTGAACCTTTTGGTACTTCCAAAAAGGTTGGATCTAGGATGGTCAGCTAAGGCGATAGTTACATCATCGAGACAATGTATTTTTGAGAGTTTAGGTTCTATTGCTGGTGACATTAACCATTTGGCATTAGATCGTGTTGGTAGA
This sequence comes from Cunninghamia lanceolata, assembly GCA_027924645.1. NCBI lineage: Eukaryota > Viridiplantae > Streptophyta > Pinopsida > Cupressales > Cupressaceae > Cunninghamia > Cunninghamia lanceolata. The sequence goes on along the minus strand of BSBN01000029.1, from coordinate 2,415,739 downwards.
TATATGTTGCATCCATGCACTAGCATAGGATCAGTTGATTCAACTTTTGCTAGTTATGATCCTTACATACGTGTTGACATAGTTTCACCATGTGATGTGGTGCAGACTTTTGGAGAGAGTGCTTTATGCAGATTGAGTACATGTTTGGCATAGGATCTACATTCTGTATATAAGTTTGTCAGTTTTGAGTACAGCATCCCTCTCAACACCATGTCCACATTTGTCAGTCAGCACAGTGATCAGTGAGCTACACATACATCTGACACAGTGCCATCATAGCAAACTCCATCACAGTAGACTTCATCATAGCCTGATGCTAGTATTGTGCCACCTTATGTACCAGGATCATTCCATGATCTTTTGTTTGATGAAAACATTGTGATGACCCTTAATTTATCCAATCTTAGTGGGAACATTTTAAATATTTTTAAATTTTCTTAAATTTAGTCTTGTGCATCATACACGTATTGACTCTTATTTAATCAATCTTACATTAGGGACCAATGAGGGAGGTGCTAGGACATGACACTATGCAACAGATAGCAGATACGGATGAGGTTGGATGCGAGGTATTTAGTATTTAATTGTACATTTAAAATTTTTAGAACATGTGTACTTGAGATTCCATATTTTTTAATATATATTTTAATTTAATTTAATGGAGATAATTTGTATGTTCAGGTATCTACACATCACTCAGATGTTCATAGATGGATGGGATTAGACACACATGGTTAAGGACAGGGCTCAGGATGAGGATCAGTATAGGGCTCGAGATGAGGATCAATACAGGGATTAGTACAGGGCTCATCTCATCATTCTAGTCCTAGGTTGAGTGAGGTCCGTTCTGCCCATAGGAGACGGGAGTCATGATGTTGTGCACAGTTAGATGTATTCATGTGTTCTTTGTTATGTTTACCTGAACTCTCATGATGATATATTGTAGCTATACTTGATGTTATGTTATGTATTTACATGTTGCAGTTAGACTTTATGTTATTTAGACTTGATGTTATGTTGTTGCGTTTACATGTTGCAGTTAGACTTTATGTTATTTAGACTTTATATATATGATATGTATATATGCATATTTAGATGTTTAGTTAAATTATATAGATCTGTATGGATGTTTTCCTTTGAATATATGAGTCTTAATTTGAATAAAATCAAGTTTTAACTTAAATAGTTTTAATTCAAATTAATATATCTTAAATAGGGAAATAGTTCAAGTTGCATATTATTCTTCTACATCACATAAAGTACATATGACATGCTCAATTTTTGTGATTTCAAGAAGTTTGAGTTATCAAAGTTTGAGTGATTTCTATGTTATTCTATTTTGGCATGCAATGATTTCAATTTATGATTATACTACAACATCTACATTTTATAAAAGTTGCCTTCAATATTATAAAATAACATTTTGATACAACTAACATTTTTCTTAGGTGTATACAATCAAAGGTTTCATATTTATATAAATATGTTTTATTATACCCTACCATTGCTAACAATAAATAAATACATGCATAATCAAGAATCCTAGGTAGGTCATTAGGTGAAAAAAATACTTCCCAAAGTGAAATTCTAATTTAATTCATCAACTTAACCCCAAATATATACATAAGTATATTTTATCATTGATCCCTTTACAAAAAAAAGGAAATGACTATTACAAAGTGGAAATAACAAGGTATTCATTTAATAGGTTTAGCAACTCTCACCAATCTATCTTAAATTATGCACGAGTCATTACATAGAAATCTTTATTAAGTGTATGTTTTCCAAATGGGTGATAATAGCTAAATTTAGTATATGATGATATGAATTATTCACTCACTAAATTTTTATTAAATGACATATAGTATAGCTTAGTTTGAGTTTTCGATCATAGTAAATATATACTTATTATGCTAATTTGGAGCATTATATTATAACTACAATGTTGAATAATCTTAAAGTTAGTTGCATTTAATATGGAGCTTTAACTTATAAAAGTAAATGAATGAATTTGTAAGCATGGTAAAATTCATGAAGTTTAACAATACCCAAAAAGCTATTGGCATTGAATTAAAAATCATGCTTGCCATTAGAATTGCTTCATTTCAAGGAATTTTTTGAATAAAACTTTTAACAATTTATATGATATGTTAGGCATGTAGTGCACACAACTATGAATGATCTTCACTACTAACAACTATTTCACTATCATATTTTTTTTTGTATTTTATGAATTCTATAAGGTTCATAATACAATACACAAATTAATTTTCAAATGCATTACAATGACTAGGAATAACTTTTGGTGTGCATAATTTTCAACTATCTTCTCTAATAACACAAGGGATTCACCTCTAAAGCAATACCTTATCATGTGCATGTGTATTGGATTTTTAAATAATGAAAATGTGACCCAATATAACACTTACATATTAGGAGGAAAGTGGATAATTGAATTGATGTGATCGCATTTGTGTTTGAGAAGTATGTATAGAAGTGGGCTATAGTGTTTATAAGTGGCATTCCAAATCTTCTGTAAATCACATAGCAAAATTCAATTAGAGGAAATTGAAGCTATATTTTTCCTATGCCACATAGTCTTGTATTTTGTGAGAGCCTCATAATCCTAGGGGTACCTATGTAATCCCAAATATAATGCAATTACAAAGGAAACAATAGTCACACCTTGAGGTCATGTAGGTTCAATACAATCCCACACAAGTTTCCTAAAACCAATTATTTGACACCTATGGGTAATGCCATGACCCTACCCAAAAGAATCATCTAGTATCTGTAAAACCTTCCACAATAATTTAAATTAATATGCATATTGTAATTGACATATTTGGTATTAGGAAGATTCATTGTTAGAGTTGGTGTGGCAAGGGTTTGGGGGTTGATATATATTAATAAGTACTTTTAAATCAAAGTATTCTATAGGGTGACATGTTTGCCATCTCTCTTCTAGGTTTTTTATGTCAAGACTATAACGTATTGAATGGAAATCAAAACTTGTTTTGAGTCAAATGTAGGCGTGGGTATTGCCCTTGGTTGATAGGGTAGAAATAATAAGGAAATATAAAAATGTAACAAAAAAAGGCATATAGGATAGCTAGTGAAAATAGGGAGATATTTCAATTATACTAATGAATTAAAAGTGGCTACCAAAACATAAAATCAAGGGGTAAAAATAAAATTAGGGGTGTTTATTAGTAACTTATAAATGCACATGCCATGCCATTGGTTTATTAAGTGAATCCCTAGGACCTTATAACAACTATTTTACCATTATAAATTTTTAAATAATATTTTGTGAGTTTTATAGTGTTCATAAAATAATATACATAACATAATTTTCAACTAAATTACAACTACAAGAACTAACTGTTAAGTTCTATGCTCTTTGTTGCACAAACTCAAAGAACACTAGTCTATATTACACCAACCTATCTTGTCCAAACAACCTCTACAGTATGTGATACTTTGCACAATGATTTGTGCTCCAATCAACTATTGCTACTATATGTATAAAAAGCATCCTAGATCAATTGTAATCCATTTGCATAATTGATCATTATTAAAATCCTAAATGTAAAAAAATGTTCAAGACTAAAGTGATTCTTTGGTTGTGGTTACCAAAGACATCCTAGAAAGCTTGTATTATGTGACACATATTTTATATTGATAAAAATTTCAAACATTACAAGACACTCATATTTATATTTGAGTGATGAAACTTACTCTATTTCACTTAAATAACATATTAACTTTAAATTTAATCAAATTTTTATTATAATTCATAAAAATAAGCCAAGGAATTTGTATTAAGAATGCCTAGTAGAAGAAAAATGTCCTTTAGTTAGAAGAAAAATGTCTAGCCAATATTTAATCAATTTTACCATTCTAAATTTTTAAATAATGTTTTGTGAGTTTTATAGGGTTCATAAAATAATATACATAACATAATTTTTAACTAAATTACAACTACAAGAACTAACTGTTAAGTTCTATGCTCTTTGTTGCACAAACTTAAAGAACACTAGTCTATATTACACCAACCTATCTTGTCCAAACAACCTCTACACTATGTGATACTTTGCACAATGATTTGTGCTCCAATCAACTATTGCTACTATATGTATAAAAAGGATCCTAGATTTCAAACATTACAAGACATTCATATTTATATTTGAGTGATGAAACTTACTCTATTTCACTTCAATAACATATCAAATTTAAATTTAATCAAATTTTTATATAATTCATAAAAATAAGCCAAGGAATTTGTATTAAGAATGTCTAGTAGAAGAAAAATTTCCTTTAGTTAGAAGAAAAAATAACACAACATTTATTGCATCTTTTGCATATAAAATTTGTAGTCAAGAAAATTGCCAATTTTGAATATGAAATTAGCAAGGAAAATAAAACATTTAAAGTACATGTTGCCTTTCTGATTATGAAGTTTTCATCAAGTCATCCTCAAGTTATAGTGTTTCCAATATGATTTTAGTATTAAATTTAGTAGTTGCAAGGAAGGGGGTTTTAAGTATTTTGATATGGGTACTTGGTGACTGCCTTTGACTTTGTGGGTGTAGGTAGATTAGTTGTGCATGATTGAATTTGTTTCATATTCTTTTAGGAGTGGTTGTGTTTGATTTGACATCTAAATTTTGACTATGACATTGTAACACATATACCTATAATCAAAGACCAAATCAAGAAACAAAAGGCAATAATGAATGGAGACTTTATGGTGTTGAAAATTACTATTCATCAATCTTAACATAAAAACATATGATGAAGACTAGTACTGGGTCTCATAAGATACAAATATTTATATTTATCAAGCTATGTAAGTTGTTAACACAAGTAAAAATAAGCATAAAGTTAAATGAGTTTTGGGCTCATTGACAAGATTGTTCAAGTCTATATAACAACTTTATCAAGCCAATAATGCATAATTATCCAATACAACCCTTCAAAAGTTTGAATAAACACATTTCATATAACCTCATCAAACTCAACAAGCTAGAAACCAACATTGGGTGTGATTACTAGCTTCCAATAAGGATTGCAATGTATATGATCTATGCTATTTAAACATTGCTTAGAATGAGGCAGAAGATGAAGATTAGATTTAAGTTTTGTCAGTATTTAGGTATGAGTGATACTGATTTTTTAAATTATAAAGAGTTCTAGCTGTTGCAATTCAATTATAAATGCCATACATAGAAAATCATGGTTGCTACTCTAAATGAAAGAAAAAAAATTACAACATGCCTAGATACATTCCAATACTTGGATAATCTCAGGGATTGGCTGCAAGTGATAGCTTCCAATAAGGATTGCAGTGTATATGAGCTACGTTATTTCAGCATTGCTGAGAATGAGGCAGAAGATGAAGATTAGATTTAAGTCTTGTCAGTATTTAGGTATGAGTGATACTAATTTTTTAAACTATAAAGAGTTCTAGCTGCTGGAATTCTCATATAAATGCCATACATAGAAAATAATGGTTTCTACTCTAAATGAAAGAAAATAAATTACAAAATGCCTAGATACATTCCAATACTTGGATAATGTCAGGGATTGGCTGCAAGTGATAGCTTCCAATAAGGATCGTAATGTATACGATTTGCACACTATTTCAACATTGCTGAGAATGAGGTAGAAGATGAAGATTTGATTTAAGTTTTGTCACTATTTAGGTATGAGTGAGACTAATTTTTAAAAGGAATTTAAAAGAAAAATATATGATCTAAAGTCACTAGGTTTTGTATTGAAAGCGTATATATTTAATTGGACAAAAATTTAACAAATTTAAATACAATTGGACAAAAATAAATGACTAGAAGCCTTTGAAAAAAACATTCAAAATCATGTCACATGTCCAATCAATATAGATATCTAGATAGATCTATAAAAAGTTTGAGTACATGTACATATATATCTAGTAATATGTATGTACATATATCCAAAAACTAACTTAAAGCTCTTCGTACATATAATCTGGATCCTCTCTATCTTTAATTATCTCTAAAATCTTTTCATGATCTTCAATAGGCAACCTCCACTTTTGTTTTTCACGTCCTTTTTTAGGTAAAGTTTCTAAATTTATTTTTGTTGCTATAACTAAGTGACTATAATGTAGAACCTTTTGTCCTGGCTTATAATCAACAAATACAATAACATGTCTATCTATATTTATTTGTTGATAATATATGCCTTCAATAACAACTGATCCAATGGGATACACTTGTCCATCACCATCTGTCATCGATTCCACTAATTGGCTTTTTGGTTGTGTACATCTTAGTAGATAGTAATATACACCTTCCACATTGTCAGGATCTGCAGCAACAACAAAAATATCTCCTATACACACACCATGTAGAGTTTAGGAAAGTTGTAAATATATATTCTTAATATATATAAATTTAAATTTATATATAAACTTATTTGTACATAGAATATATAAATCAATTTTAAGTTAATCAATTAAATACATACCTGTAACAACTAGATCAGATACACATTTGTAATCAGCTAAATATAGAGGATCGTAGACATCGAAATTATCATTGTCTTCAAAAGGAGGCATTGACATTAATTGTTGCATTTCCCATCGTGAAACATACCCATCTCTAATATTCTTACATTGAACAATATTTGCATTGTCCTTGATGCAATCAACACAAAAAAATGATTTTTCTCTCACATTAATTACATAAGGCCTACTACCTCTCGTTGTCATGATTTGATGCATGCTTCTAATACCATTCATTGTTTGACAATTGATAGCATTTGATCGATCAATACCTGTAAATTATATAAACATCCAAGTAATTAATTTATATATAAAAAATTAAATTTGAAAATTCAATTAAAAATCATGTGTATGTAAACAATTTGAATTTCAAAGTTAACAAATTTTAACTAGATGTACCTATTGTTGGAAACAAGGTAGATAACTAAGAGGGGGGGTAAATCAGTTATCTCTAATAACTTTATTTTTCCTTTTATAATTTGAGCAGCATCAAAACACATAAACATATATAATCATGAGAGCAGAAAAGAAATCAACACACATAACACAAGGATTTTAACGTGGAAAACCCTGTTAAGGGAAAAACTACAGGGTGACTAACCCAAGATTGTATTCTCTATTAAAAGAATAAGAAGTACAAAATGGCACTTGCCAATTAGGGCTCACTGCCTAAGCACACTGCTCACAAGAGGCATACTGCCTACAAGACACTGATTGTCTACAAAGTTTGTAGAAATTAATTAGGTATTTGAACTGAGAGAGAGGCATCCACATATGCTGAGGTTTAGTTTTGGTTAGGCTCAATATACTAATCTACTGCACTTCATTCTTCCTCTACTTTAGTGCTGCTGTTATGTCACATACCAGACTTGTATTGTTGCTTCCACACTTATCTCCACCTTTTCTCGCACATTATCATTCACTGCACACACCTTCATACCAAAATCCATCTGGTATATATATCCGCACCAAGGATTTCAACATATTTCTAGTTAGCAACTAGAATACTCAAGATATTTACAAAACACTGATCTGTTAGCTGAATCCATGCTTAATATGTGATGCGTATCAAAAACATAGACATAGAAGTCATAAATCATGTCAGCCAACCATGTATGATCCCTCAAGTAGCTTGATCACTATCAATTTCTCATCCAGATTAAAGTCTGATGTTCTACCGGTCAGTTCTTCCTCAATCTACTTTGCCTGTTAGGAATCCAACACTTAGATGCTCATATATTTTCACTCATTTATCACCAGAGGCTCAATCTCTGGAATGTAGTAGTCATGGTACTCCTCTTGACTTGTCCAAGTCCCTAACTTTCTGAGTTACACCATCTGAGAGATCTGGACCTGATTGTTGGACCTTGCTGCATGCTCTGTTCTTGTTCACCAGACCAAAACATTCTTCAATCTGACATCTGATAGAGACATACTATGTGCTACAGATGTGTGGGATAGACTTTGTTGCCATCAATGACAATACTCATGAAGCCACGCAGTGTCTCTTGCCAACAATCTCCCTCTTTGGCATTGATGGTAACACTTAGTGAAAAATGAGTGTCACAACAAACTCCCCCTTTGTTGATGCTTTATCTTATGCACTATTTTACTGGAGCTCCCCCTTAGCTAGATCCCATATTTTTCACTACTCCTCACTCCCCCTTTGACATCAATGGCAAAGGGTAGATGCTGCACACCAAAATTTGCAAAAATCATCCTATACATGGCTGCATAAGTATATAAACATGTTATACTTACATATACTTAAGTATATCCACAAAGGTGGTCTTCAACTATACAAATTTTGTTGCCCAACTCTGCTTCATCTTGTCCAAAATTGAATTGTGACCACTCAACAAGAATGCATAAGCTTCTGCCCTTCTTAAGTCTACCAGATCACTAGTCTGGGCTGTGGTCTGAGCATCAGTTAAGGCCTCATGCATGGCCTCTAACTTAGGGATAATTATCTCTCTAAGCTCACTCATCCTACTTATTGTATTCTTCATTTCCTTTTCAAGCCTCTTTATTTCATTTATAATGGTGATGGCCTGGCACTCTTGATTCATTATAGATGTGGTGAGGGGATCAAAATTCTAAGATAAACTTGACAGTTTATCTTATTGTTCTTTCACCTTCTTTTCAATATCCTCTGTCACTTTAGACCAAGATAGACAAAATTTATACATTTCTCCACCATCTTTAAGAGCATTTTCTAGGCTCTTTATCCCAATATCTAGGGTCCTCGTATCATTAGTTATGATTCCCTACACCTCAGTGAATCTCTTTCCCAAAAATTCTTTTCGAACATTCTCTTCTGCCAATTTCTTCAAAGAATCAAAATGGGTGCTAATAGAGTTAACCAAAGATTTCAAGTTACCAGATGGAGAGGTTGAAGGATCCTTTTGGAAGGATGGCATGATCTTCTCCAGCATTCTTGATGCAATCTCTATCATCTCACAATCTTCCATGTGAGACTTCAGAAGCTTTTCTTTTGCCTTAGCTTGGGCAAAGGATGCTATCTTCATTGTCTGGATCGGAGAGAGGGAGTCAAAATTTAGTGGTCCTTGAAATAATTCCTATTCATCTATTTCTATCATTTCTTTGTTCAGGAAGCTCTTTACTGCTTCTGTAGTGTCTCTTGCTAGAGACTGAGTCTTCTCTTTTGGAATCTCTAAGCTGTCATGAGAGATCTTCTCTTTTTGCTCTTCTTCTCTTCCCTTTACCTCTTCTTCTTGACTCACTTTTTCTTATTTTCTTCCTTCTCCTTCAGCTCCTGAGTCTAGAATGTTCGTAGTAGGATCCAAAGGAGAGATGTTGACTTCTTCATGGGCTTCTTCTTCCAGAATAGAGAAATCCAAGTCCTTAGACTTCTCATCATCTAACTCTTTTGGTTCTTCTACATTTTTCTCAGTAGATTCTTCTTTTGATGCACTTAATCCTTTGACATCCATGGTAGAAGGTTCTTCATCTATGTCCTCTATAACAGGAAGATTGAATCTTTTAAATGCATTATGGAGGATGTCCTCTATTTCTCTTGCTACTTGATCAGTCTCTCCAAGCATAAGTTTGTTCATTCTTGCTTTGCTCCAGAACTCATCCTTGCAGTCCTTAAAGATCATGTTCATTTGTTTTGGAGTAATGGAAGGATAGAGCTGAATGGCAATCTGTGCTTGAATCTCTAGGTCCTTTTACTTAGAATTCTCCTTTCTTAGTTCAAGTACCTTCTCTAGACTTTTGGGAATTAGAGAGATGATTTCAATGAATTCTTTATTATAGATGTTTAGGTACCTGACTGTAGCATCTTCCAAGATCTTCTTGTCAGTGTCACTATACTCATTATAAAATTCAGTGTCTGGTTACAGGTTTCCATTCACTATGACTACCTTGATGATATCATCAATAGAGAGAGTGGGCCTTTCAACAAATTCTTCTGCCTCTTCTTCTTCTTCTGTGATTTTACCGGTAGAGGATTCTCCAGATGTTTTCTCTTTCTTCTTTATTTCTTAACTTCCTCATCAGACTCTATTTCCTCATCATCCTTTTGGCTTATGTATGACCTTGTGGCCTTTGTTTTCATTCTCTTCTCTCCTTTTCCATATTTCTTAGCTTCCAGTTTTGAGGCTCTTGAGCTCTTAGAGGTAGCAGGTGTAGAGCTCTTGGAGGATCTAGTTCGGGAGGAGGCTTGTATCGGAACACTTTCTTTTTTTGCTTCTTGTTTCTCTTTCTTAGCTCTTTCTATTTTCTCTCTGTTTGTATCAACTGCCTCCTTTGATATGCCATATTTCTTGGCAATTTCCTCTACTTCACTTCTCACTTTTCTTTTCATCTCTAGTTGCCTCAGTTCAACATGTATCTTCACACTTAATTCTTGAAAGGTTCCAAACCTTTCTGCCTCAAAGTCCTTAGGCTGACTTAGCAGGTGTTGGACACGTAGCTCTAGGATTTCTCATCTACCTCATAGCCCATTGGCATAATCTAGATTGTTCTGGGCTCAACTGCCTCCATTAGGCATTGATCAGTGTCTACCATGAAACACACTATATCCTTGTATTTTTCAACTATAGATTGGGGGATTCTTTCTCTAGCCTGCATCATACTTTGGATGTTCTTGAAGTATCCCTAGAGTGGTATACATTGAGCCTTGACATCACCAAGCCCATACATGTAGTCTCTGATTTGTATGGCAACCAGTCTGTCATTTTGCCATACCCAATCACTTGATCTGGTAGCTCATTCATATAGTAAAAGTACATAGTATTAAGACACCATACTTTAATGAGTTCTTCTTGTCCTTCTTGATCTTCTGCAAGTTTTCTAATAGTTGGTTGAGGAGAAGGTCACATAGATCATAATCTGCATTTTCCCTTAGCATCTGATATGCAGTATATATTGCAGTTCCAGACACAGAGTTCTCCCTGCTGGAATGATATATTTTATAGGCAATTATCATAGAGGCAAATTTGATATCCAGATCTGTGATATCTTCTATTGTCATTTCTCTTTTGTCAAACTTTGATTCGGTAGCCTCACTTACTGTATTGTTCTTGACAGATTTGAGAGCAAGCAACCCACTAGATGAGTGCAATCTAGTTACTGCCCTAATGGCATCTTTTGTTATCTTGAAGGGCTTCATCAACCACATGAAGTTGTCATGTATTCTACTAAGAACATACTGGACCCATTCATCTTCTACAAAATAGGGAAAGTGGATACAATGTCCAAAATGTTTATCCTGGATGGCCTTGTATTGAGGTTTGAGTTCAAAGTTTTCATCTATCAATTGTTTATGGTAGATATCCATCAGCTTAGATTCTCCAAATTCCTCAATATTTGCGTGGATGTATACCCTAACATCTTCTACATGTAGAACCCCATGCGGAATGCTAGAGAAGGTGCCTAAGGCATCAACTTCTAGGGATTTGTAGGGGTCTTTCTTGAACTTTGGGCGCGGCCTATCAGCGATCTTAACAACATTTGGAGTAGCCATCTTTGCAAATATTTAGAGAGAGATAATAAAAAATGGAAATACCTTTTTACACTTCTAGGGTTCACAAAATGAGCAGGAAAAGATCACTGGTTGAATAAGATTCTGTGGTTGATCTATGAGAAGGTTGAAACAATCTTGATGTAAAGCTCTTCCTTTCTTCTTCTTGAATGCAAATGTGCAAATGATGAATAAAAGACCCCTTTTATCTCTGCGCAAACCCTAATTTTTTGTTACAATAAATGCACAACTTAAGTTATTCTGGTTGCCTTGTTCTTCCTTGTTCTGAGAGAGATCTTCTTGAATCACTGATATGCACTTAGAATTATTGTCAGTGATAATTGACAATGTATCTCCTTTCCTCCAATCATGTCATTTATCTGTAGATCAAGATATTTCAATTTTGAATCATACCAGATCTAACTGTGAAAATCCTACTTTTATTGGATGGCTATCAAACCAAATAAATCTTGCATGATTAAGCTCTTCAAAACTCCTTGTGGATCTTTCACATTTTTCTGAGGCTTACTTTAGATATTTATCTAAGAACCCTTTAATCTGCAACATTCCATGTGCTAAATTTAGGCACCAATTGACTAGCTGGGGGAATTTACTTTCCTTTGTAACTCCCCCTGAGCCAGAGCTCATCTGTTTAGTTTCTAGAAGGAATATCAGCACCAGATTCTAGTGCGGATCCATCCCCAACATTTTCTGTACTCTTCTTCACCCAAATCTTGTTCATCTCCCTTTGAACTTCATCTGCATTCACTTTGCCTTTTCCTTTATCTTGATTTTGATTATGATGCACCGGACCCCTTTTATCCCGATTCTTACTTCTGCAGAATGTGGCAATATGACCAGATCTATTGCAATTGTAGAAAACAACATTTCTTTGCATATTTGATTGATATCCTCTTGATCTGCATTGATTAGCCATATGTCCCATTCTATTGCATGCAAAGCATCTACCATTGAATGAATTGTTTATTTGCATATTTCTGCATTCATGAGATTTGTGACCATACCTTTTATAGTTGAAACACTATTCGGAGAAGGATGAATTAGTTTGATTCATTCTTCTTATGCACTAAGTTGCTTTATGACTGAAGTTGTTGCAATTGTAGCAGTATCCATTGAAGGATGGATATCTTTGAGCATTTGGTTGCCTTATTGGAGGTCTTCTAGGCCTGTTCCTTGGATTTCCTGATCCAAAGTTCTTCTAACTAGATCCAGAGATTTCACCTTTCTCATACACCAAGCCACGCTTGTCATATACCCTCTTTTGGCTTTCAAGAAGAACTTCAAGTTGAGCTAAGCTTATCTTGAATTTCTCTTTGTGTTCATTTGTTGTCTGAAGATTTCGTTTAAGAGTGTCTATCTAATTCTCAAGTTGTTCTTCATTATCTCTACCTTCTTCAAGATCAGATTCTAGATTCTTGATTATTATATCCATTTTGTAGCAGTCCTCTGATTTCTCCTTGAGGGATTGTTTTAGATTATCTTTAATTTTTCTTTTCTCTTCAATTTCTTGGGTGAGTCTCATAACCCTTGATTCCATTTCATGCCTTATCATAATGACTTCTTTTGATAGCTTCTCACATTGCTTGTTTTTTCTCAATCAGATCTTCATTAGTATCATTGGCATCACTTTGGCTTGCTAACCGTTGAAGTAGATCATTTCTCTTTTTCACAGAGATACTCAGTTTTTCTTTTAGCTCATTTATGAAATCATCAACTTGTTTGAGTCTTTCTCTCAAATTATTGACTTTAGAGTGAGATTGCTCAAGATCAGCTAGGGTAGACTAAAGTTGTTCCTTCATACCATACATATCCATTGAGATTCCTAGATCTTCCTCAAGCTGTTAAGCTTAGTTTAGAGGAACTTAACTCTAATACCAATTGTTGGAAACAAGGTAGATAACTAAAAGGGGGGTGAATCAGTTATCTCTAATAACTTTACTTTATTTTTCCTTTTATAATTTGAGCAACATCAAAACACATAAACATAAATAACCATGAGAGCATAAAATAAATAAACACACATAACACAAGGATTTTAACATGCAAAACCCTATTAAGGGAAAAACCATAGGGTGACTAACCCAACTTTGTATTCTCTATTAAAAGAATAAGAAGTACAAAATGGCACTTGCCAATTAGGGCTTACTGCCCGAGCACACTACTCACAATAGGCATATTGCCTACAAGAGACTCACTATCTACAAAGTTTATAGAAGCTAACCAAGTATTTGAACTGAGAGAGAGGTATCCACATTTGCTAAGGTTCAGTTCTGAGTAGGCTCAATATACTGATCTACTTCACTTCATTCTTCCTCTACTTTAGTGCTGTTGTTTTGTCACATATGAACTTGTATTACTGCTTCCACACTTATCTCTACCTTTTCTCACACATTATCATTCACCACACACACCTTCATATCAAAATCCATCTAGTATATATATTCACACCAAGGATTTTGACATCTTTCTAGTCGGCAACCGGAATACTCAAGATATTTACAAAACATTGATATGTCTGCTAAATCCATACTTAATATGTGATGCGTATCAAAAACATATACATAGAAGTCATCAATCATGTTAGCCAATCATGTATGATCCCTCAAATAGCTTGATCACTATCAATTTCTCATCCGAATTAAAGTTTGATGTTCTGCTGATCAGTTCTTCCTCAGTCTACTCAGCCTGTCAGGAATCCAACACTTAGATGCTCATATCTTTTCACTCATTTATGCTCAATCTCTAAAATGTAGTAGTTATGGTACTCCTCTTAACTTGTCCAAGTCTACAACTTTCTAAGTTACACCATCTGAGAGATCTGGACCTAATTTTCAGACCTTGTTGCATGCTCTGTTTTTGTTCACCAAACCAAAACACTCTTCAATCTAACTTCTGGTAGAGACATACTATGTGCTGCGGATGTGTGGGATACACTTTGTTATCATCAATGACAACACTCATAAAGCCACACAGTGTCTCTTGTCAACACCTATAACTTCCCATAATATTGTTTGTTGTATGTTGAGTCGTGAGTGGAAAAATGACTTTTGCACCATTCAACAATTTCATTTGCATTCTGTATGGCATTACCTACAAGTACACATGTTGGCAATTTATTTGTCACCTATTACTTTCAAGGTTTATTTAATAATTTAAAATTAAAGTTTTTAAATATACATGTAATTTTTTAAAAATATCTCTAGATTCTATATATATATGGCACGAACTACCTGTAAGTTCATGTTGACGAAGTGCACACTTCACACATGCTCCTACTCCATCATGATCTCCTTTTCCATGTCCACTCTCATAAAAATTCCACAATAATTTGGTGTTGCATTAGCATGTTGATGGCTTAACGAAAAAAAAGCCTTTGCAGACTTAAATTAATTTATGAAGTTACAAATAATTACACTCAAACAAAATTAGCTTCAAAAAACTTGACATATATTAAATATATTAAATAAGTAATTAAAAAATTTAAGTCTCAAAAGTTAAAAGTAAATAAAAATTTAAAATTAAACCCTAAACAATGTACATACTAGCACATCCATCAGACCATATCCAGTGTTGTTCTTGATTTATGTTGCACCGGTTTAGGTCTTCAAAAACCAATTTCATACAATGAGCTACATAACTTCTATCATGACTCGTATCATCATTGATATAAAAGTGAACCTCTTTGATGATAATTTAATCATCTTTGCTAGTTTGTATACCATCTACCTAAAATTCAGTATGTCTATATCAAACTTGCACAAAGATTGGAACTTGCTCTGAATGATAATATTGACTTTGAATCTCAGCTTGAGGACTAAATGTATAGTTCTCAGAGAAATCTACAATAGAGAGAATACAACCTGGTGGAAAGCAATTCTTTGAATTACGAAATTGC
Source organism: Cunninghamia lanceolata (assembly GCA_027924645.1). Taxonomy (NCBI): domain Eukaryota; kingdom Viridiplantae; phylum Streptophyta; class Pinopsida; order Cupressales; family Cupressaceae; genus Cunninghamia; species Cunninghamia lanceolata. The sequence goes on along the minus strand of BSBN01000029.1, from coordinate 2,400,289 downwards.
TTAGCTTGCCATCTTGCACCATGGCAATGTTGGATATGTGGATATATGATATTGCAAAATTTATTCATAAATTCATTGTAAGGCAATCCACTCTCTATGAGAACAATTTTTTTGGCCTCAACTCCTGACTTCGTTAAGTATGTCTCATATTCAAATCTCTTCCAAATAACTTGTAATTTAAGATTCTTCAAATTTCCACAAGCATTACATATATTTTTTATACACTAGACATTGAATTCATCTGAATCTTCTGATTTTTTTGCATAAAAGAGACTTCACAAATTGTGTT